>CM034361.1:29072075-29484575 GCA_019925275.1 Mytilus edulis | reverse complement strand
CGGTGACATTACGATGGTGAGGATGGTGATACGAACTCAATACGAACCCTCAACATCGGACGCACCTTCGGGGATTTTTTATCATGTTAAAAAATTTAGAACCCTTTCCAAAGTTGTCCCTGAAGGCTAGAAAAAGTGGCCGATGGTTAAAGATGGCACTACGAATAGCCCGATCTGGATACGATCAGTCCCGATTTTGAAAATTTCCATAATCCTGTTGCAATCGGCGTAAAAATCGGGACAGTGTGACGCGGGTATAACAAAACGCATATGACTATGTACTTTGTCTGGTTGTTCTAGAGATAACCTTATGCAGTCGTGTGTGACTGTATATAATTATTTTTGTTCATTATTTTGTACATAAAGGTGTAATACCACCATTGATTTTCCCCTATTAGTCTTTGTTAAATTTGCACTTTTCAAAAAAATGTGCAGAATTTATCCTTGTTTCAAATAAAGAAATACTTGGCATGAGTAAAGTTTTATCCTGACCAGTTCTATAGAAAAAAATTCACATAACATTTCATTGCATATAAGAAAATAACCATTATTGGAAGTTAACCAATCAAATTTCTCCCCTTATTTTATCTGTGTACAAGGTTTAGTCACCATGTAACCTCAAGATTACAAAATTTTCTATAGAAATCCCAAATAAAAAATAATGGTGTTCTGAAATACCCAAGACATATGTTTATGACACAGAAATGGTTTTACTGCAATAAAATGTAGGATTAATTACCTACAACTGTCAAATTCAAGGGAATATTTTTTTCGACCTACTTTCGTATACAACCGGATGTGCCGTACCATGATTTGGTGGTATTACACCTTAATTAGGCCGTAAGTTTTCTTGTTTGAATTGTTTTACATTAGTGATTTAGAAGCCTTTTATGATAGACTATGCGGTCAATATTAGCTTAATATTTTGAAATGACCTACTGAAACAATAGTTATATAAATGTGTAAAACATTAGGATTGTTTACCCAAGCTGATTAAATACATGTAATGAAACTGAGTAAACATAAGGACAAAACTAATTTATGTAGCTTAAACTGCAGCAATAATAGCCCCTAACAAAGTATTGGGACAAAAATTACAAAAATACTGAACTCCGAGGAAAATTCTAATGGAATGGCAAAATCAAAATCAAAAGCTCAAACACATCAAACAAATGTATAACAACTTTTATATTCCTCACTTGGTACGGAACAAGCATTATCTTAAGTCGAAAATAGTGGATTAAACCTGGTTTTATAGTTAGCCTAACCTCTCACTTGTATGACAGTCGCATAAAATTCCATTATATTGACAACAATTTGTATCATTAGTAAAATTTTTCTTAATGATGTGCCCTCATCGAAAAATGTATCTTTCTACATATTGTATAAATGGGGAAAAAAATGTGTAAGATGGTTATCGGTGAAATGGTAACTAGGACTTTCCCAAAATAGCTTTGTTTTACATTTTAAGACATGTCTCAAACACGTCCTTAAAATTTGTCGTTAGAAATTCTTGGATACATGTCCCCATAATATATGTTTGAAATAAAATTAACATTAAAATTAACGCAGACTAATGATTAAAGTATAGTCCGTTATGCATATACTACGGACTCATCACGTTACTGCTAATTAAAGGGCATAGCTGTTCAACACTATTAAATCGATATAACCGAAAGAAATTCGGGTCAAAAACCAGAACAACAGAACCTTTTAACTGCTACTAAAGGAAACGCCAACATACATATATAGAACCGGACTTTTTTATAACTCGTAACTGCCATATTCCTGACTTAGTAAAGGCAATTTTAAGAGAAAATGTAGGCTAAACCTCGTTTCACAGCTAGCCAAACCTTACGCTTATATGGAAATATGTAAATAAAACGTTGAAATTACTAAATAGCATGACAGGAATGAAATACAAATATAACGCAAGTACCTTAAGGACAGAGAAATACATAGATAATAAATATGATATCACATTACAACATGTAAACCATAGAATAACAAAGAACACCTCGAATTCATTTACGACAGTACTCAAGTACAGCCGAAGGAGTTATGAACTGTACGTAACAAGATGATATTAACGCCACAACAAGTGACGTCGCAGGTAAATTGCTAAAACCTTCCTAGATCATCAGATACCAGTATGGTATATTTCAAAACGTGATCATGCTTAAATTCGTATGGCTGGTGATACATGCATACGCCTCGCTCCTTTTGAATTCATATGATTCCCAAAGTTTTTGTTTGTTAATTAATTTAATCTCCGTGTTTCTTATCAATTTATAAGATTTGAACGTCTGTATACTAATGTCACATTTTGAAGTGATATTAGGGAAACTATGGCCGTAATCACACCAAAAGACATGTACATTAAATACGTTTACATCTAGTTTAATGTAATGTTCACTGGTTTCACAATAAATTTGTTCACATCTATACACCTTGTTTAATTACCTGTACATAAGATTTGTTCACACTTGTAAACTATATGTCATTTAAATGTTCATTACGTAGAACCGAATTCAAATTTTTCGGACTACTTTTTTTTGCAGTTAGGGAACGACCATTTGATTTCAAAAAGGGGGTCCCCCAAGGGTGACTGGGGAATAGAAATATGGTCACTTGGTCTTCTCCCGACCGGCAGTATAACACTTGCCGAAGTGGGGCGTCCGTTTGGCTGTGCGGGATGTATCAAGTTCGCAGTCACGTCCGGTCAGAAGGGGGACGTTAAATCCGATGCCTCGTGTACAGAGAGTGCCACGCTCTTTGCACGTTAAGAACCCTTGCAACAACTCTTTGAGGGGTCCGTAGGTGGCCTGTTGCAAGGCAAAATTTCTGTCCCTATCCAATATACCCTCCTTTTCCGGTGGCAGTCCAAATTTCTCCGACCATCATCCCAGATGGCCTCTATTGTATCAACCTACCTATTGTATTTATTGTGAACTTGTTCTCGTCCTGAATATGCATGAAATATTTGCCACTGGACGTTAAGCAACCAACAATCAATCAATCAATCAAAAAGGGGGGGGGGGGAGAGGGGAATGGATTTTTTCCTTGAAAAATATTATGATCCTCAATTTGATAAAAAAAATATTCTGGTAATACAGATGATTAAAAACAATATTCTGAATTCAGAGCTTCCCCATACATTATAGTATTAAATATTGAAAAAAACATTTTAATTGCTAGCTTCGAGAAAAATCAATAAAAACGTTCGCGCGAAAAAAAATTCTCACTCAGACCCCCCCTTTTTTTCCGAAGTTAAGTTGACGCTCTTTTATGAAAGCATTTTGATGATTTGCAGTAGTTTAAAGATACTAAAGATGTTTCGGTCACGCATTATAAAACATAGTCTGCATCAGCGTGCTTACAGACGAAGAAAAAGAATTGAGATCATGATCACTACCATATGATTCCTATCTTTTTTGATTGTTTCTTTTTCTTTTGTTTGTATTTTTTCTCCAAGGAGTATTTGGAAACAGGAGGGGGAAATGTTTTTTTTATATTTCAAAGTATTTTATCGGGTGTGTCTATTTTCTGTGTTGGTCTTTGTATTATGTATTCGGTTTTTGTTTTCTGTAATTAGTTAAGACTTCAGTTTTATCATGTATATCTTTTATATTCATTTGATAAAATTTACTGTTTGCAATAGCATAAATTGTTCTAAATAATAAGGATGTTCTTATCACAAGCAGAAAACCCTAGCCGTATTTGGCACAACCTTTTTCAACTTTTGATCCTCAGTGCTGTACAATTTTGTACTTTTTTTGACTTTCGAACTTTTATATCTGGGCGTCAGTGGTAAGTCTTGTGTGGACGAGGTGCGTTTTTGGCGTATTGAATTGTAAACCTGATGCCTTTTGTTATCTATTATTCATGTGTTTCTTTGCCTAATACGTTCTCCTATTTATTTGTATTGTAGTCCTGTAATTTTATGTTGTCATTTTAATGTTATATTTAACATTGCCATTAAAATGCGAGGTTTGGCATGCCACAAAACCAGGTTCAACCCACCATTTTTTTCTTTAAAAATGTCCTGTACCAAGTCAGGAAAATGGCCATTGTTATATCATAGTCTGTTTCTGTGTGTGTAACATTTTTACGTTGTGTTTCCTTTGTGTCGTTTGTTTTCTCTTATATTTGAGTGTGAATTCACATTACAATAAGACGTGTCACGGTACTTCTCTATCCCAAATTCATGTATTTGGTTTTGATGTTATATTTGTTATTCTCGTCGGATTTTGTCTAATGCTTAGTCCGTTTCTGTGTGTGTTACATTTTAATGTTGTGTCGTTGTTCTCCTCTTATATTTAATGCGTTTCCCTCAGTTTTAGTTTGTTACCCCGATTTTGTTTTTTGTCCATAGATTTACGAGTTTTGAACAGCGGTATACTACTGTTGCCTTTATTTAACGGATCTGAGATACTAGACAAACAAAACAATTTACCTCACACTTTTTTTAGTAATGCATTTATGAGTGAATCGTTGTTTGAGTAAAGACCAGTGGCAAATATTTCTGTGTACGTCCAGTAGATTCGGTAAGAACTTTTCAAATGAATTATTTGTTCGAATATGATGATGCTTTGATTCTTGACAAGGGGTTAATAAAGCTACGTTAAATGTTTTTTTTATAACAAATACATATAATATCAAGTTTATACAAATATTTCTGTTAAGAACTTTTTTAATAATTGTTATACATACCAATTTTATTCAAAAATCGTTTCTTCTTTAAATATACATGGTAAAAAATAATTTTCTAGATCCCTAGTTTAGTGTACACATAACCTCCACAAGGCCTACATTGACTATCGACTGCATGTTAATTAAACATGATATACACTACATTTAAACATTAAGTTTTATCAATGGGAACGTAATTCTGTTTAGTTTACGTGTGAGTTATACTAACACAATACCGAGTTTAGGTCAATTTGAACACGGACTAAGCCTTCAAGACTATATGACTTGTTGTCTCTAAGTTGATGTTTGAGAAGATTTATTACTCAAAATATTATTTTACACCATCACATAATGAAATATCTAGTTTACTCCAGTGGTTGTGTTTGATATTTGGTAGAATGTGTCATTCGTTCACAACTTGTTGTCTAGACGGAGTTTTGGATTTATAGCTTGATATACTCTTCCAAAGAGATACAACTGTTTACTTTTACAGACCATTTGTGAACTTTAAATTCCTATATGCTTTGTGTGTCGCTTGATGACCTCTAAGTATATTTTGTTGGGACACTCATAATCATTTTTTCCTTCCTTCAGTTGTGATCCGGTCATATGCATTTTACGAAATAATGGTTGATACATAGTCCAATATACCCATATCTTAAAGAAGTTTCAAGGCGGAGTGTCATTAAAAGTCAAACTTGCCTGATGATTTGAAACATCAAACAAGCAATTCGATGACACAACAGTTGTCTTTCTAAAAAGATTAGGCCATGTTCCGACCGAATACCGATAACTAAAATCATTAACCGGTTATTCGTTCCTTTTTGCACTTTAAATAGTTTTGATATAAATTTATATTGAAATCATATAAAACCAATATCACTTTTTTAACGTCATCATTTTGCTACGAATAAAACAATTATCCAGTATATGAGACGTTTCAACCATGAAAAAATCAACATAAAGACACTGTTTTGGTATCAGCTTGGAACAATGTAAATAAGTATACTTTGCAACGTGTAGAAAAGCATACATTCAACATTGATAGGCAGATAAAAATGTTCAACTAAGTTGTTAATTTCGTTTTATCAGAGCTCATTGTTTTAGGGAAATTAAACGGTATCAAAATGCAAGAAAACTCGTGTACATAGAGATAATAGGAAAAAAAACAATAAAATATGGAAACAATGGCATATTAAAGTAAACACACAATTTGTCCTAGATCAGAGCTATTTTACAAAAGATATGGACAGTGCAGCTACAATCAGGCTGACCAATAACGTGAACTAGTTTTTTTTTCTCATTTCACATACCTTATCAAGAGGGTTTGTGCTTCTTAGCATTATAATGGACTATGCGGATAACCCAATGAAATAGACACTATATTAGTTATACGATAATTTTTTTGAATTGGTAACAAATGCAAGACGGGTTTGTGTCTCACTGCTAAAATGCGTATTTAACTGTCTTTGACCTTAAAAATAATATCATCAATTTTGTTTATTAAAACATTTTTATTAACATAAATATATATCATATTTACAAATCAGCAGGTAGAGTAGCTTTATACTTAATGTAAATTAATTTAGGTTCATGACGCATTTTTGAAACGATATTATTTATGTCATTGTTTTCTTCCAAACACTAGGTTTCGACATTAATAAAAACTATGTATCGTTTCAAAAGTGATTCATGAACCTAAATTAATGTATATAAAGTATCATAGTTTTTTTTAAATGTCGAAACCTAGTGTTTACAAGAAATCAATGACATTTAAAATACGTACATGTACTTGTTTTAACGACTAAATGGTAACTGAAGATATATTGAATGTCAAAATGCGCATCTAGTGCAGAAACAATGTAACCGTTTTTATATTTACTTATTAATTAACTGCAGTTCATTTAATATTATCTAAAGTAAAATGAGGAGAACATTACATCAAGTGTAATTGAAGAAAACATAAGAGTCATCAATGGTAGCATCTGCTATATTTAGAAACTGTTTTCTATTTCGCAATACGGAAGCATTTCTTTTTCATTAATAACAGCATATATAGTTTCCAGCCCTAATTTAGTTGACCGATCATTACCTACTGATGTAATTCTGAATCGTTGTGCCATGCGATGTTCACCAAATGAAGGTTGTCTGCTTCTCAAAGAAGATATCAACCGTAGTAGGGTTTGCCTATATTTCCAAACGGAAAATGCAGCTACAAGGAGAAGTCCAAAACCGGCAATACAAGACATGAATATTACAACATCTTTAGGTTTCTGACCTAAAAAAAAAATCAAACAAATCTATTTTCAATCTATATTTTGTCTAGTGACAAACTTTAACAATAATGGCACCCGTTAATGGCGCTTGTATAGATACGAGAGAAGGTTGTGATAATGAAGATTACAATACTACAGAGACATTACAGTCTGCACTAAATTAAATATTTTCCCTGAGATTAACGCTGACTGACCTGTAAAAATTAGGACAAATGGCAAAAGCCAAAAGTTACGTTTACCTACTTTCAACTTTTAATTTTTAGATTTCGGTTAATCAAATCTCAATCCGTCAGTAAACACATTTTACTTGTTATCGTGTTTGCATATACGCATGTTGGTTTATTTACTCGTAAATAATTTTCGTTGTATGAGTGCATATGTTACTCTCAGTTATATTTATTTGCAAGATATTGAGAACTTTTTTATGAGAAAATGTATTCTAATGGGTATTACAAGTAATTCGGCACATCTTCTTGTCGACTTTGTTTTGCCCCGATATGAAGCTGAGATCATACAGACAAGAAGACAAAGCACTTGAAAACAAATATGACTTCACTTTCAAATTTATTGACGATATTTTGTCTCTCAATAAGCATTTTCATGAGCCCTTTCTCTTATATATCCTCGTTAACTTAAGGTTTCGGAAATAAAAGAAAGTAGAAGACCTGCTACATATTTCGGTCTTTTCCGCGATATTGACATCGATAGACGACTTGAAACTAGAGTTTATGACATAGGTAAAGCTCTAACAGAGATATTACGAAGAACGATGAAACTTATTTATGGCAGATTGTGCATGAATTACAGGGAACTCTGTTCCAGCTGTTGACAAACACGGTACCCCTCAATTTGTGGTTCATGTAATTTTGTTTGTTTTTATTTGATATCCGGATTTGTCACTTCCTGCATTATCGATTTCAGGATTTGCCAAACCGTTGACTACTGTCGCCTTAATTTAACTACACAGAACTGGAAATAGGGACTTACCTTCTTTATTCATACCTGCTTTCGAAGTCTTATCGTCAGCTAAAAAATTAATACTAAAGTAAACTACCGGAAAAAATCATTGATGATTTTGGCGCACACACGTCATTGCAGAACAGGATGTTATAAAAATGAAAATGTTGAAACTGTAGATTGTTTTGTCATTTGTTAGATTCAAATTTGGATATCTCAAAATGGTATTTTTATTGATTTCCTCGGCATTTTGATATGGCGAGTGAGGTCCTAGTTAATAGTATACATTAGCAATATATGAAAAATAATACGTTTACAGAAAATAGAAATATATGGAACGTAATAGAATAATTAAAATATGTTTTTTGTTTTAATCGACGCAATGATATACTCTATACAAAATTTAGTCCTGGTATCTATGAAGAGTTTATTTATACAAGAGTAGTATTGTGTCTATTCGGTTTCGTTCATGTCATTATGTTAATTAGTTTTCATCTAATCAGAAATTCGATTAATAATAGGAACGATATGATGAATTTACAGGATAGCATACATTTTTCTATGAATTTTGATTGTTCTTTTGGTATCTAACGCATTGTGGTTGTATAAGCTATGTTAAATGCTTCCTTCAGTTAGTTTTGAAAAGAAAAAGAAAATGCTTACCAGTACAGCCTGTAACATGATCACATCTGAAAAATACGTGAACGGGTTCTTTAGATATTATTGCATTATCTGGAAACACAGAAAATGTCCTTGCAAACACTGGTAACGGATGCATTTTATTGTTTGGACGTTAACCTTAAGGACGCTTAAATATATGTATTATAAATTCACAAGAACACGTTCTTTTAGATGGAGAAACTTAAACAATAATTTTAAATAAACACAAAAATAACAGTAAAGTGTTAACATCTTTTATCATATAAACGATGAGAAAAGCTGGCTATGGAAGTTTGGGGTAATTTTCGTATATAATGTTGCTATGTGAATATATTCCTATTGTTTCAACCTTGATTTATGATCTACATAACACCATTGATTGATAATAAGCAAAGATTTATAATTTGGAAAACAAATAACGAAGTAAATGTAAACAAACGTTATTCATACATAAACAATGAAGGTATCAATAACACTTACTCTTACAATTGTAGTTTTTTTGAATTTAATTTCTAGTCTGCATAGACACAATAGTTATCAAAAGTACCAGGATCATAATTTAGTACGCCAGACGCGCGTTTCGTCTACATAAGACTCATCATTGACGCTCATACCAAAATCTTTATAAAGCCAAACAAGTAAAAACTTGAAGAGCATTGAGTATCCAAAATTCCAAAAAGTTGTGCCAAATACGGGTAAGGTACTCTATGCCTGGGTTAAGAAAATTCTTAGTTTTTCAAAAAAATCAAAGTTTTGTAAACAGGAAATTTATAAAAATGACCACATTATTGATATTCAGGTCAACACCGAGAGTGTTGACTACTGGGCTGGTGATACCCTCGGTGACGAAACGTCCACCAGCAGTGGCACTAACCCAGTGAAGTAAATAGTTATCAAAAGTACAAGGATTATAATTTAGTACGCCAGACGCGTACCTTTTAATTCTTTTTATTCACGCCTACTGTTATCATTTTGAAAGTCCATGTGACAACTTGGAGACTTTACTACAAACTATGAGATCATTCTTTAAACTTTGAACAACAATATTTAAACAATTAACTGTGTATCCAAATGCAGCCTAAAAACTAAAACCCCAGTTTATCCGTAATCCTTTCACCTACTCCAAGGTCCCAACTGATTTGCTTAACAATTATAACCTTTCAGAAAAGCTTTCAAACCATAGGTTCCTGAGACACCTAGTTCTGATTCACCTAGTTTCTGAGGCACCTAGTCCACGAGAAGCACCGAGAGGTCTTTCTTTGGGCAATCCTGACACCCCGAGATGTGTTCTGCGACAAGAAAAATGTTAAAATATGCATTATCTGACTTATATATATACCGTCACAAAAATATTATTTTCTATAAAGATTTGCAGAATTATTATTCTTCTATTTTACCAACCACACTAAAGTGGAATATTCCTTTCTAGTGCGTTCAGTTTTTATTACGACCTACGTCTTATTTTAGAATGTGAAATAAAACTCACTAATTTATCTAGATATAACCGTTAGCAATCATTATCCAGACAAAATAAGAATATTACTGTAACTACATGAAGTGAGACACAACTGATTGTTACCACCCGATTAGAGTGTATTAAAAATACAAGTCACTTTGTAAGTAATTTATTGTATCAATTTAGTTTATGGGAGGGGGTGCTATTTTGGTTTTCTTTTTTACCTGAAATTTTGATCGCAGAAAAAGTGATTGTTCTTTTGAATGCAATATTTTTTTTTTAAACAGATAATGTGGAGTTATTTCTGTACCCCAGATCCCATTTTGAGATACATGGCTGTTATTCAGTAGAATAAAAGAATAGTTTTTCAGTTGATCATTTGATATAGTTTAATGTATGTATAGATTCTGACACGAAAAGAGCACAAAATCGTGATACATGTACACATAACACGAAAACAAATATCAATACATGTAGGTCACAGCATGATTTCCTAATCATTGTGAGTTTATAAAATTTTCAAATCTTACACACGTATATGCGTTCTTTATAACGTTTTACACAGTAACATTTCAATTCATATCACAAACATGATAATACCCATTTATTGTAGCCATAGTTTGACAAAACATTACACTATTTCTTTTTAAAGTTGAAATGCGCGAAAATGACGATTTTTTGTTTAACCTTTCAAAAATGGAATTCAAAAAACAAATTTACACGATTGGAAACAACAATTAAACTATCATCCGAATTAAATGTTGAAGTAAATTTTAGTATGCATTTTTATGAAGGAAAACAATGACCTACATTGTAATACAGGTCATTATGTAGAAGCATATTAAATTAAAACATGGTATCGGCCGGGTTGATTCTTTGAAAAAAATACCTATCGTTCTGAAAAAAATAACTCCATATAGGTATATTACGTTTAAGAAAACCCAGGTAAATGCAACTATCGTCAAGAATTCTAAATCGCTTGATTCAAACACCAACCTATCAACTCGAACTTGGTTTTTAAACTTTTCAGTTATACTTTCTTTATTTGCTGGTATTCACTTTCCGATGATTATCCCTTAACAAGCCAAAAAACAAATGAGCAAACTTACACAGTGTAATGGTGTCTTTATATACCAATAGCGTGGATATCAGGGGAAGCACCCTAGCAACAACGAGTTCATATCAACCAAAGATAAAATGATGATAATTATCAATAAAGCTTTCGTTAATGTATTGTTCAAACGGGTGATTTATAATAATAACAAATAAAAAATTAACTACAAATACTATCTCTTGCTTAAACTGTATTTTTGTCACAACTGTTTGTTTTGAAAATTCTCTAAAAAAACTATATTGAACACGCCCAAAAATGGTGACATGAAAGAGCTTGAAATGATTTTTTAAATGTTCTGTATCAATATTCAGCAAAGATTAACATGCTATCAATTTCTTTTTACAAGGTTCAAATGCAAAAGAAAACGAAGGATCTCAAAGGTTCGCGCAAACTCGGAATTAAAAAGATAAACTGACATTGACATAGTATATTAAATAGTTCATATATATTTATTTAACTTAATTTAAACAACGAAAACATTTAGAATAACCTGATCATAAAACACATTAAGGTAGAACCAGACACATTGACTTAAATTAGTTTGGCTGGTTTGCATACAATTTTGACAAAATATTTACTTTAAACCTTGAAAAAATTATCACAAAGTTTAACTACACTCTTTATCGGAAGAAAACATCATGGATATATAGCAGTTAAACAAACATTATGTTTTTTATAAATAAGAGAAGCTAAATATTACATTGACAATATAACTTTAAGCTCATTTTTACAGCGATATCTCCCTGTAGTGTTATGTACAACATTTAGTCACTTCAAAGTAATATTTCATTCATCCTCATCCCATAATTTGAAGTGTTAGATTATCTATTTATCTATCTTTTTGAGATCTATCATGTATATGGTTTTACCAAGCAAAATTATGCTTAAGTTATCTTCAAACTGCTTGAATAATTTGAATGCAAGATACCTTTGACTACCTTCACATTCGCAAGTGTAAAGACATTTTTTGCCATACATTCCAGCATCACATTGATGACATGGTTTTCCGTCACTAGATGTGTATCCTACCTTACATGCTGAAAAATAATGTGAAAAAATTGAAAACGGTATGTAAAAATATGTTTATATCTGTTCGTGAATATAAGTTATTCATACGTTATAATTTGAAGAACATACAGAAGTTGTAGTGTCCTTTATCAGATTATTACATGGCATTTTTCATATAGCATGTATTATCAGCTCTAGGTTCAATATCAACCCAAGAGCTGATAATACATGCGATATGAAAATTGACATGTTATGATCTTTTTATCATATGCTTCAACAATGGAGAAAAATAACAGATTCATATATTGATCCTTTTACGTGGTTCCCAAAAAGAAGTTCAAAGACTGAAAGTTCACGGATGTTGGACCCCCAATTTAGTAAATTCGATATGAAATCTTTCTATCATATGTCTCAACAGAGAAGAAAAACATTTTAATATAGACGAATCGAAAAACAACAACAACAAAAAATTCAACAATATACATAATGAACACGATTTGGAAAGTTAACTTGTTTTAAAGTCACTTTCTAAATTATGTTTGAAACTGTTAAAAAATGTATTTACAATATACTTTCCAGTATCAAAATACTATTTTTGTACACTACTTTGTAATGTTTCACTGAAAACGTAGCATTGAGATGTATTTTTCGGAATTTGCGGAGTATCACCGGAATGCCATGTGATAACGTTACGGAAAGGCATGTGATAACGTTTGAAGCATGTGATAAACTTTTCATATCAGCCCGCTAAGCTTCAATTAAAAAAATATGGAATTTGCTTTAATTTAATGCTATTATCATACAGTAAAAATTATATGTTATTTATTCTAAGTATATGATAAAAATATTTATCAAGCTCATCAAAAGGACGCACATATATAAATGGCCTTCCAAATACTTTTTGATCCTTTGGAACACTGAAAAGATATTAATTGTCGAGATCCGGATATTGTGTGGAACATTTAGCACTTCAGGTTGTGGTTTACCATCTTTACCGCAAGTTTATTGTTTTCTACTTGGTATTAAGTTAATATAGAAATCCATTTTGTTTCACCTTGTGATAATGTTTTTTTGGCAATCGCCAATGGCAGTCAGCAGGGTTTCAGAACATCAGTTGTTTGACCTGTTAGTCAAATGCGTTTTGTTTAAATATACTTCTTCACTTTTTTGGTCTTTTGGAAAATGTTGTTTGTGCTGTATTTAGACCCTTCTACAACGAAATTTGTTTTACATGCACACGTATAAAAATTGCGGTTTTTATCCATCGCAATCATAGATTTGAACGTAGTTTTCAATTTAGACTCGTTTATATATATATATATATATATATCAAACGTCTGAATAATAGTCAACGATTTTCCCCACGTGGGAGCTGGATCGTTACAAGTAACGATACATGTACACAATAAAATAAATTATATAAACGCCTAAAAAGTGTACATAACAACACCAATGATATTAAAAGGAACTATAAATGTAATTATTTATAAATATTTCGGATAACAGATATCCTTCGTCAGTCAGATTCTGATGTTAAATGAATCATCTTTAAGTCTTCTTAGATTAAACTTTTACTAAATCTTGAAATTTATACAATAAAAAAGGCAAACCGAACATCAGTTAAGACGCTTGCACCATTCTAAAAATTTGTTGAATATGACATAGGTTATATGACTAATTACATCAGAGAGTTCACATATATGCTTTAAATAAAAATAATAATGTGCGATGTGAACTAGCACAATTTTAAAGCTTTAACGGTGTCGATATTATGATGTTACAAGAAAGATTGCGTCAATAAGAATTCCAAATAAACAGCACTGAACGGTCTAAATATTTCAGATTTGACAACTGTAGTGTAGTTACATTAGAGTCTGCGATGTTTAAAACAAACGGCCGTTAAAATATAATAACAAATTTTGACTAAAGTAAAATAGTTGGACGTGGCTTGGTACTTATACATCCCTCAAAAAATTAAGCAATTTAAATTGTTGTATTCAACAGATTTATTTTAGAGATTAGTAAGGTAAAGAAATAGAAACGGAGACTGTAATTTGACAACTTGTCTCACCTTATCCGCGAAAGTTGGAAAGATCTCGAAAAACATCCTAAACTATCCAATCTTGAATTTATACAATTTAAGCGAACTTTTCTACTTTCATTTGGCATATCTTAGTAATCTTTGCGCCGTGTTTGGAAATTTTAAAATTGTATCAGCGTCTGTGGTGTTCGCTTAAATTGTATAAATTCAAGATTTAGAAAAAGTATCTCAGTTTGAATATATTGACATGATTCATTTGACATCGTGCTATTATTGAAGAAGGATATCTGTTATCCGAAATATCTAATATTTGTATATTTTATAGTTATTTAATGGTGATGTTGTACCCTTTTTGACTTGTTATATATTATATTTTGTAGTGTACAGAATCATATTACATGATCCATCGCCCTGTAAGATTGATCGTTGACTATTTATTCAGTCATTTTATATTTTTACCTTTTTGGTAGTCTGCATCGAGTGTGTTCACCCGATCCGATTTTCTTACTGCATATTCCATCATGCATTTTCAATTTTATTTTAAGAAATTAAGATCTTCTACTATCAAAATTATCAAAACAGAGCATCACATTTCAAATTTAGAAACCTACATTAATCAAGGAATTATTCCGAAAGGACTAATTTTAAAGGCCTCCCCACTTACAACAGGAGAAAAGTCGAACAGATTTTTTCACAGATGGAACAACATTTTATACAACAGTTCTTTTCGTCTGATGGATCTTTTACGCCAAGAAGCAATTCATCAAGTAAATTATTTATTTAAACTACGTGATAATTTGCACTGCCGATCCCGTGAACATTTGTCTGATCCTGAACTTGACGAAATTCAAGTACGTCTTGGTGATATCAACCATACTGAATCACATAAGCTCCACGTCAAACAGATCAACAAATTTAAACGTGATGGTGTGCAAATTAACCACCCTTCAATTAGACCCTCTACAAAATCTAAGAAAAAGCCTCGAAATCGTAGATTTAAAAGAAAAATTCGAGTTCCGATGGATCCCAACAACACGGTTGTCAATTTATCCTCAGTCTCTTTATCTGAGGACGAAACTAAAGTCTTGTCCAAGGGTTTGAATTTTTGCCCTACTCCCAATAGCATAGATAATATGAAACTGGGAGATGACCTTGATAACTTTGCTAGAACCCTCAGAATCAAAGAATATTTTGGTAACAAGGATAAAGAGGTGGATAATGAGGAAGACACAGACACGTCTGACTCGGAGGAAGAAATCATAATTCCGCATTTTAAAAAGAAGAGTTCATGGATTCCAAAACCTAGTAAATCTGCTACATTGGAAGATGTTATCGACAAAATCAAATCGGATGTTGTTCATCTAGCTAGCAACAAGTACTCGTCATTTTACAACACCTCTCCTGACGAGAAAAAAGCCATACAATCGCTGAGAAACCGAGATGATATTGTGATAAAACCAGCAGACAAGGGCAGTGCCGTTGTGATAATGGACAAAGCTAACTACATCGCGGAAGCAGTGCGTCAGCTCTCTGATGAGAGATTTTATAAGAAGCTAGACTATGACCCTACTTCCGAGTTTAGCTCCAAAATTATCACTGCGTTACAAACCATGTACAATGACGGCCACATAGATGAGGATACAATTGGTTATGTAAAGCCAGAGAATGCCAAGCCTGGTCGATTGTATCTTCTTCCCAAAATACACAAGGTTAACAACCCTGGTAGACCCATTGTATCCGCAAACGGCCATCCGACTGAGAAAATTTCGGAATTCGTCGATTTTCATTTAAGATCTCATGTAGAAAATCTTCCTTCCCACATTCAAGACACTACAGATTATCTTCGTAAAATGGAATCCATGAACCCTCTTCCTCCGGAAACCCTCCTTGTCACTTTAGATGTCACCTCATTGTATACCAACATACCTCATGATGACGGCATACAATCTTGTAGGGAAATATGGGACTCTCGCAACATTTTAGAACCACCTACTGAATGTTTAGTCCAGCTACTAACTCTGGTCCTGAAATGCAACAATTTCACCGTTAATGGTGATCATTACCTTCAAATTAACGGGACAGCGATGGGGACGAAAATGGCACCGTCTTACTCTTACGCCAATATTTTCATGGGCAAATTAGAAAAAACAAATTATTGCAGCATCTTTATCCAAACCTTTGTCTTGGTTCCGTTTCATTGATGATGTTGACATGAAATGGATTGAATCTCAACATAAACTGGATGATTTCATCAGACATGCAAACAATGCCCACCATTCAATTAAATTTACGTATGAAATTTCCGACTCTAAGATATCTTTCTTAGACACAACCACATCTACAAAGGACGGTGTCATATCAACAGACCTCTATTGTAAACCCACAGATAAACATCAATACCTTTCTCCCCAAAGCTGTCACCCCAAACACTGTACAAAAAGTATCCCGTACAGTCAAGCTCTCAGAGTCAAGCGGATTTGCTCCTCTGAGGAGGCTGTCACGAAACGGTTACAGGAACTTCGCGGATTTTTGACAAAACGAGGTTATAAGAAATTGGACATAGATAAGGGGTTTGCGCGCGCTAACAATAACAGCCGCAATGACCTCTTACAGTACAAAAGGAAGAAGCGCAGCAAAATAGTCCCGTTTGTTCTTACATACAATCCAGCCTTTAATAACCTTTCACGTTTGATCCGTGCCAATTGGCAAACTATTGCCAAACACCCTAAATTATCCAAGATCTTTCCCAATCCTCCTGTCTTAGCTTTTCGGAGACCAGCAAGTCTGAAAGACTTATTTGTTAGAGCTGACGTCTCCTCAAATAAAAGCTGTTCAATTGCAGGATGGTGCAAGTCATGTGGTAACAGACGTTGCCTGACTTGTCAAAAAAATACTGAATACTCAAACATTCACTTGCCACTCGACTGGGTCTGTGTACACTATATATTGCAATGTAACTTGCAAAACCCAGAATGTTGTATGCCTCCTTCAGTGTCGATGTGGCATGCAGTATGTTGGCGAGACAGAGCAGCCATTTAACAAACGCATGAATGGTCATCGAAGTGACTACACTTGCAAGCCCGACCTACCCGTAAGTCGTCATTTGAGATCACCTGGACACACACAAGCTGATCTCAAAAACCTTACCATCACAATCATAGACCACAACGAGGGTTGGTCGAAGGTCGACAGAGTCGCTCGGGAAAGATTTTGGATAAGAAAGTTACGGACAGTTTCCCCAGAGGGCATAAATGAAAAAACATAGAACGAGTCCTTCATTTTCCTGTGACCACCTGTTTCAAACAACGCCGGATTTAGTACTGGCTTTACAGTTCGAAATTATTTTTAAAAATAACAGTTTAAATTTCAGGTTTCCATTGATTCGGGATGATGTATAAGTACGTTGCCACGTTCAATTATTTTACCTCATTATATAAAACTTATTTTTTCAATCATTATTAGACTGCTATTCGTTTGGGAGGCTTAAATATGTAGTTTCTGTTGTAATTGCCCTACCGTTGTCTAATTTATACCATCCTGGATCGGTTAGGAAATTTTTGATCTTTTTGTTTGAGGACTGCCCTCAATGCAGTTATAACATCTCAACTGTCACAACCTTTGGAAATTTAGAGTTGTGCCAGTTCACAACGAAAATAACTACATTCATTTGGCATATCTTAGTAATCTTTGCGCCGTATTTGGAAATTTTAAAATTGTATCAGCGTCTGTGGTGTTCGCTTAAATTGTATAAATTCAAGATTTAGAAAAAGTATCTCAGTTTGAATATATTGACATGATTCATTTGACATCGTGCTATTATTGAAGAAGGATATCTGTTATCCGAAATATCTAATATTTGTATATTTTATAGTTATTTAATGGTGATGTTGTACCCTTTTTGACTTGTTATATATATATATATATATATATATATACACAACTCGTCTAAACATCAACCCAACAATGTTAGATCTGTAAATTTGCTTTCGCAAATTTTTGGTTCTTCCCTCGACGGGATTCGAACCCATGCTACTGTGATATCGTGACACCAAATCGCCTGCACTGCAGCCGTCCCGCTAGACGTTACCGTCCCGTTACACACACACATATATATATATATATATGGAAAGGTAACACACGGCCAGCGAAAGCTCTTTTTTTGAGAGCCCAGGTGGTCGTGTGGTCTAGCGGGACGGCTGCAGTGCAGGCGATTTGGTGTCACGATATCACAGTAGCATGGGTTCGAATCCCGGCGAGGGAAGAACCAAAATTTGCGAAAGCAAATTTACAGATCTAACATTGTTGGGTTGATGTTTAGACGAGTTGTATATACATTATGTACACAGCCATGTATCACCATCATTGATGGCGATCCGATGGATACATCTGTTGTAGGGTTGTCACTGACTCAGACGTACTTATAAATATAATTATTTTCTGTGACTGTATCTTACATTCATTTGTAGGATCCTTTACTATAGATAATTTAGCTGATCTGTAACAATAACATCTTCATGCCTTATATATCATGTACTGCAGTACGCCGCTAGATTAAAACTGACGTGGAAAGGTAACACACGGCCAGCGAAAGCTCTTTTTTTGAGAGCCCAGGTGGTCGTGTGGTCTAGCGGGACGGCTGCAGTGCAGGCGATTTGGTGTCACGATATCACAGTAGCATGGGTTCGAATCCCGGCGAGGGAAGAACCAAAAATTTGCGAAAGCAAATTTACAGATCTAACATTGTTGGGTTGATGTTTAGACGAGTTGTATATACATTATGTACACAGCCATGTATCACCATCATTGATGGCGATCCGATGGATACATCTGTTGTAGGGTTGTCACTGACTCAGACGTACTTATAAATATAATTATTTTCTGTGACTGTATCTTACATTCATTTGTAGGATCCTTTACTATAGATAATTTAGCTGATCTGTAACAATAATATCTTCATGCCTTATATATCATGTACTGCAGTACGCCGCTAGATTAAAACTGACGTGGAAAGGTAACACACGGCCAGCGAAAGCTCTTTTTTTGAGAGCCCAGGTGGTCGTGTGGTCTAGCGGGACGGCTGCAGTGCAGGCGATTTGGTGTCACGATATCACAGTAGCATGGGTTCGAATCCCGGCGAGGGAAGAACCAAAAATTTGCGAAAGCAAATTTACAGATCTAACATTGTTGGGTTGATGTTTAGACGAGTTGTATATACATTATGTACACAGCCATGTATCACCATCATTGATGGCGATCCGATGGATACATCTGTTGTAGGGTTGTCACTGACTCAGACGTACTTATAAATATAATTATTTTCTGTGACTGTATCTTACATTCATTTGTAGGATCCTTTACTATAGATAATTTAGCTGATCTGTAACAATAACATCTTTATGCCTTATATATCATGTACTGCAGTACGCCGCTAGATTAAAACTGACGTGGAAAGGTAACACACGGCCAGCGAAAGCTCTTTTTTTGAGAGCCCAGGTGGTCGTGTGGTCTAGCGGGACGGCTGCAGTGCAGGCGATTTGGTGTCACGATATCACAGTAGCATGGGTTCGAATCCCGGCGAGGGAAGAACCAAAAATTTGCGAAAGCAAATTTACAGATCTAACATTGTTGGGTTGATGTTTAGACGAGTTGTATATACATTATGTACACAGCCATGTATCACCATCATTGATGGCGATCCGATGGATACATCTGTTGTAGGGTTGTCACTGACTCAGACGTACTTATAAATATAATTATTTTCTGTGACTGTATCTTACATTCATTTGTAGGATCCTTTACTATAGATAATTTAGCTGATCTGTAACAATAACATCTTCATGCCTTATATATCATGTACTGCAGTACGCCGCTAGATTAAAACTGACGTGGAAAGGTAACACACGGCCAGCGAAAGCTCTTTTTTTTGAGAGCCCAGGTGGTCGTGTGGTCTAGCGGGACGGCTGCAGTGCAGGCGATTTGGTGTCACGATATCACAGTAGCATGGGTTCGAATCCCGGCGAGGGAAGAACCAAAAATTTGCGAAAGCAAATTTACAGATCTAACATTGTTGGGTTGATGTTTAGACGAGTTGTATATACATTATGTACACAGCCATGTATCACCATCATTGATGGCGATCCGATGGATACATCTGTTGTAGGGTTGTCACTGACTCAGACGTACTTATAAATATAATTATTTTCTGTGACTGTATCTTACATTCATTTGTAGGATCCTTTACTATAGATAATTTAGCTGATCTGTAACAATATCATCTTCATGCCTTATATATCATGTACTGCAGTACGCCGCTAGATTAAAACTGACGTGGAAAGGTAACACACGGCCAGCGAAAGCTCTTTTTTTGAGAGCCCAGGTGGTCGTGTGGTCTAGCGGGACGGCTGCAGTGCAGGCGATTTGGTGTCACGATATCACAGTAGCATGGGTTCGAATCCCGGCGAGGGAAGAACCAAAAATTTGCGAAAGCAAATTTACAGATCTAACATTGTTGGGTTGATGTTTAGACGAGTTGTATATATATATATATATATATATATATATATATATATATATATATATATATATATATATATATATATATTATATATGTGTGTTAAGTCAATAAACTGCCTTTTTTAAATGCATATCACTATCTAAAATACCTGAAAATAATATCAATATTTACACTCGACTGACCGCAAACTGTTTTTTGAATATAAGTATTCAGATCATTTTAGTTTTCACCACTTTACTATATTCGTTAATGTTCGTATTGAATCATGGAAGAATGTATAATTATATATATATACAAAAATTTGCTAAAGTAAGACAATTCACATGAAATTAAAAGTTAAGTCTGGTTTTAAAAAGTTGAGAGCTTTAGAAGAGAATGTCATCAATTCAAATCATGTCTAACTAATAAGAATTGTAATGCAATAATTTTTTTAATTAATTTATTTCTTTATAAATTTTCTGGTAAATGGACACTAAAAAAAGTACAACAGATTTTTTAAGAGAAATTAATGTGATACACCACATTCTAAATATAACTAACAAAGAGCCATCAATCTCAAATTTCATAATTAAGAAAATAATTTCTCAAAGAATGCCTCCTCATTCTGTCGACCCTCATTTTTGGATAAATAATCATACCATTGAATGACCTCTATTACTAGAAAAAAATCAAACACTGTATGGCATGGATGAACCAACGAAAAATTGAAAACTGAAGGACAGATAACACCAATGCAAATACACAAACCACAAAAAAAGTTTTAGACAAATGTACTTTATCAATACATATATAAATCAGTAGGCTAGGGAAACAATTCTTTTGGTTTTGGATTATGTTTTGCTTTCATTTTAAGAAGAGACATGTAGAATATAAAATTTAATCTTTTCTTATAAAGTTTTGTGTTATTTGATTGAGCATTCGAAGACAATTATGTTCACTCTGTGACAATGTTTTGAGTTATTCTCAATTTTTATGTTTGATATCATGTTTTAAGTTTGTGAAATATTTTGTTGAAAAGTCATATTCATGATAGCGGTATGTCAATGACGCTCACATTTAAAATGCTAAGCGATTTTAGTTTTGACACAACATACTTTTTATAACTAAATTATGACAGAAAACAGATTTCTTTAATCAGAATCAACTTAAATTTGTCTTATTTCAATTAATATGTATATTTGTGCAAAATCTTATTTAAAAGATCAAAACACAATAAGATTTGAATATGAAAGAGTCTATATCATAAGTCCTTTATTATAGATAAAAATATCAAACGTTTACAGGTCATAGTTGGATACAAAAAATCATATGTAGCATGCAATCTAAGAAAAAAGTGCTAATATCTGTACAATTTTATAATTGCTTGTTACACGGTATTCATGACTAAACTTCCCTGATGAAGGATTTTTAAAACTCACCAAAATCACAAAGCTTATGAATGACCGGAATACCACAAGAACACTTCGTCTACAAATTACTAGTTAGTTACACTCAAATCAAAACTGATAGAAGGTTTATTTACCTACGAATTGGAAGTAGATCGAAACAAAAAAAAAATCATGTAAAAGATTTAGTGTATTTCTGAGTACGAACACATTGGTCTATAGGTATAAAGAAAGTCATCAAAAACATCAAACTTATGATGACAAAATCATGAATGTGTAACTTTCGAGGAAGCTAGGTCATACAAATGTAACCACAGGTATTTATTGATTACTACTACTTGAGGTAAAATTCAATAGAAAAAGTTTTATTATTCCAGAGATGTTATACATAAATTAGGCTATTAGTTTTCTAGTTTGAATTGTTTTACATTGTCATTTCGGAGTCTTTTATAGCTGACAATGCGGTATGGTCTTTGCTCATTGTCGAAGGCCGTACGGTGACCTAAATGTCTGTCATTTTTATCACCCGTCAAAATTTTGACTGGACGTATTATGTATACAAATGTCCGGTGTCCGTCCGTCTGATTGTCCGTCTGTCTGTCTGTCTGTCCGTCTGTCTGTCCGGCGTAAACAGGTCGCACCCTAAATTGAGAACGACTTATCCAAATTCATGAAACTTAATAACGATTCTTGATTATTGCTTAAAACGTTACACACTTCTTAGTTATATTAATCTTAATATTTGTATACTCTTTGGTGATGATTCATATTTCATTTTTGAGTTATTGAGTATTTTGCAAAAAAAGGCGAGTTTTTTTTTACATGTTGTGCCGTATCTCAAAAAAGTTTTATAATTATTGCTTTAAACTTTACACACTTCTTTGTTATGTTAATCTAAAGATCTGTATACTTTTTGGTGATGATTCACAATTTCATTATTGAGTTATTGAGTATTTTGTAAAAAAAAGGGAGAGTTTTTTTAAATGTCGCGCTGTATCTCAAAAACAGTTTATGATAATTGCTCCAAACTTTACACACTTCTTTGTTATATTAATCTTTAGAAAAAAAGGGGGAAAAGGGGGAGGTTTTACATGTCCCACCGTATATTGTTATTGCTTTAAACTTTCTCAGAAACTATTTATGATTATTGCAAAAAACTTCCACACAAGACGTCGGCGCAGCTGTTTATTGTCTCTTGTGGTGAGCTGTCGCATTGGCAATCATACCACATCTTCTTTTTCATATTTATAAATATAAGGGCTAACAGATTATAAAATGAAATTTCAAAAGTACAATTAAACAACAATACAGAGCAGAGACAAAAACATACAAGTCATGAAGGCAGCAGTTGTACTTAATCTTATTTTGTCAATAAGGACATATGTAGAAAAAAGGAAAATCACAACAGATTGATAAAAAATCCATTACGTTTTTGTTTAATCCTTATTAATATCAACGATCTCACAATTTTAAAATGTTCTGAGTACATTAGTCTTCTTATTTACGTTTTGCCAATTGCATACAAAATCCTTAACTAAAATTGAGAAAGGAAATGGGGAATGTGTCAAAGCGACAACAACTGAATGTTTAAGAGAGCTAAATTTGTGTTTTCGATTCTTTTTGTATTAAGGATCACAAGTTTTTCATTCTATAGCAAACACATTTCTTAGAGAAGTGTTATCGACAATGTAATAATAGTAAGTGCTTTTAAATAGCTGATATATGTTATTTAACACTCTCAAATTCACAATGTTGTGAGGACCGTTCCTGCTATTTGATTAATAAATATATTATCTGCTGAAACTATTGCTTTATATTTTCCACAATCTTTTGAAACAAACCGATAAAGCAATGATAACTAACATAATTTTAAGTATTTCGAGATAGTCATAACCAGAAAGGAAAGATTATACACATTTGATAAAATAAGGGTAAAACCTATATATGAATTAAAGCAAATCTCAAATGTTGTTTAATGTAAAAAAAAATTCACAGTTTGTTGTACTTGTGAAATGAGGATGAAACACAAAATAAATAGAGGAAGTGCAATTTATTGTCATAGACCTGGTACAAATGTAAACGGAAACAATTTTGCTATTCTTTTATGAAAGTGTTATTTGAATTTTTGTTTTATTCATTGGACATGTGAAGTAGGGAAGTAGTGCCAAATACGTACCAAATGGAGGAAATCATTAGTACAAGGGTTAAGAGGGTATCACTCCGTAATCATATTTTCAGTGTATAATAAGCGATAAAATTGAAAAACGGAAATGGGGAATGTTTCACGGAGACAACAACCAGTCCAAGGAGCAGAAACCAGCAGAAAGCCATCAGTGGGTCCTCAACACAACAAGAAAATCCCGCGGGCTTCAGCTTGTCCAAAATTGAAAAATTGTAAAAAACGGATGCTTGTAGCTTTTCTGTATTTTTCAGTCTCGTATTTTGTGATCTCTTTTCTCTTTATTACTGTTGTTTTCGTCGTAGTTGTCTTACACTGTTTCTATATCTAACTTTCAAATTTGGTCTTGTGTAAGGGTTAAAATAATTCCCTTGTAGAGATATGATTGTATATAAATTTGATAATGTCATATGGTCCGACAATAGACAATCCGTAATAGTACTATAGTTGACTGATCATCAGCCAATGTTATCTGCTAGTTGTTGTATGAAAAATCCTTCTAAATTAAAAAAAAATCAAATGTTTCGATACAAATGCAAATGGTGAACTTAGCATAGACGAAATAAATGTCTTGCATACTCATTTATAGGCCAAGTATCTATCTTTCGTCTACGAAGGACAAGTGACGCTCGAACGAATCAAAAATATTAAAAAGGCAAAATAAAGTACAAAGTTGAAGAGCATTGTGGATTAAATATTGATAAAAGATTTGCTAAATACAGCTACGGTAATCTATTCATTGGATAGAAAAGCCTTATTATTTCAAAAAAACTTAGTGAACAGTTATTTTAAAATTTTGACTTTACTTTGACCTATAATGATTTACCCTACAAATTTTGACTTGGATGGAGAGTTGTCTCGTATTGGTACTCATACCACATCAATATCTATATCAATGATAATTCATGTAAATTATTGCTTTAATCATTTTATGTATAACAAATGTTTATAAAATTTTGAAATAATTTGAAACTTTCAAATTTCATCTATCATCAAGCATGTATAACCTAAGAAATGATTTTGTAATTTAAGAAGGTTGAACTGTTAATTGTCTCACATATCCTGATGAAAAGCGTTTCAGACACATACAAGTAATAACGTCTTGTTTTTCATTATTTTTAAAAACTGCTTTGAAACATAAGCTAACGGATTACCAGTCCCTGAGGGTATCACAACTGTATATTCAGTACTTCGGTCTTTACATAATTTATAAAAAAATCTGGCTAAAATTGTCCGTTTATAATTTTGAGATTGTAAATAAAATTAAGGTAACAACTCTCAATAGAACTATAGACATATTCGGATATTTTGTATGTACTTTTGTGTAACCAGTTTGATTCTCACATACATTCTCTGCTTCAACTATTTGGCTTTGAGCTTTCCTGATGAAGATTAAGTCAGAAAAGAAAGCTAGACGCATGAAAATAACGTGTTGTTTTTATTTGTTGTTGATTTGGCCATTCTTATGCTTTGTTCTTCTGACTCTTGTGTAGAAGAAATACACGTCTGACTTACTTATGTACAAATCTGGTAAATCAATTGTTACAGGACTTGCACGACTTTTATAATAAGAACGAATTTTAAGTTCAGCATCTGCTTTTGGTGGGATTTTGATGCTTTACTTTTACTTTGCCTTGGATCTTGAAATTAACATTCTGTCTTTTTCTCACTTTTATTTTTTTTTTAAATAAAGTCATAAGCATTATATTTCGATATATATACGCGTCGATACAATAACTCATATTGCTTTGATATATCTATTACCGGTTGACGAATTGTATTTTGTATCTTTATTTTAAGGGATGATTAAGTTAACACATACACATTGCCCTTCTCCATCGTTAACGATTCAGTAAAAAAACATTGGTGTTAATAACAGTAAACAACGTTTAGGTGAAGGATTCGACAAGACACAAATGAGCTACCGAAACTACACAGCTAATTTTATAACTGCTTAAAATGTACTATCATATTACATAACACATTCTTGGTCATTTGAATAATTAAAAATCATTAAGTCCTACTTCAACGAAATTTCATCATGTTGATTGGAATCGGGAATGCGTACATACATTTTTGTTTGCCTCAAAGCATGCACTTGTGATTTTTAAGAAGTCATATATTTTATCTATCTTAGGTAGTATATCGCTGTTAAAAGACATACATCGAATGAGAAAAAAACAAAACTGGTTTACAAACTAAAACGAGGAAAACACATACACTATAAGAGGAAAACAACGAAACAACAGAACACTGAAGGGCAACAAAAACCTAACATATACATTTTAGTTATTAGTCAGTTGAAGCTTCAATTTGCTCATCACCATCATCTAGACAGGTGCTTCGGGTAAGATTAAACTCTAGTGAAACTATTCTAAACAGCTGATCATAATGTCTGTGTTGATCATCAATAGAGACATAAACAGGAAGATTCTACTCTTTAGCAATAATTTTCCCCATACTCAATTAAAAAACGACTATATCATCTTTTAAACAGGGCTATATCATCAAAATGTAGTTACAAATTCCTTGTTTATTATCAAGAACACACTGATTCCAACAACAGATACACACAAGATGAATTATACCATATTTGTTTAGTTTGATGAAATATGCGGAATTGTTTTGTGAGTTTGTAACAAATATGAAATACCTATACACTTGCTGTTTTGTTCTTCATAATGTGTACAGCAATACTTTTTCTGTGAAGTGTCAGTTCCATTAGTGGTCTTAAAGCTGCAACATTAAAACATATATCTCTAATTCTAGCTAATTATAAATGATATACAAACATTAATTTTTAACTGTTATTTTTTTGTTTTTATCTTAGATGAAGATTTGACATTGATCGCGGGTTTTATCAGTAATGCCTTCCTTTTTATTTTCAAGGACGATATTGGTGCAAGTTTACAAACAAACTAACTAGTGGTTATCTTTAACAAGGATTTTCTATATATGTTATCAAAATGATAAATGTCATTTCCTTTTCAATGACTTTCACCAAATACAAATAGTCTACGGATCTTACACGACATAAGTAATTCGACGGTAATTACGTATACTTGTGCCGCAGAAGCTATTTTTATTTATTCTGGGGTGTCTTCTCCGGTGTTTTCGTAGTTTTGTGTAGTTTGTCCTCGATTTTCGTCTAGGTTTTTATTATTTGTTTTCTGAGTTTAATTGTTTCGTTTACTTTTTGAAAATAACTTAAGGTGGCACGTTGGTACAAAAATTTCAGCAAAAAACTGAACCTTTAATTTTTCATTAAATTTTTTTATTTATTACACCATAAGTTATTACTTTTTGATATGGTAAAAAAATCAACCAAAAAATTCGATTCGGTTTGGCCCCAGATGACTTTTAAAATGATTATATCATTGAAAAAGCTCCAAATTATCTGCCTTTGGTGCAAAAATGCCATTTTTTGGCATTAAAATTGAAATATCTTTTTTAACTCATCGGTGACCTATATTTTTATTATTGTTTTCATATAAGCTGTACATAAACTAAATAATTGTAAAATTTAAGCGATTTCTGTAATTAGGTTATTTTTTTTATTTCGATATTACCTCTATTTCTCCTATTAGTTCAACAGAAAAAAGGGACATTAACAAAAATATATGCTCCTTCGGGAGGCACATTGTGAGCTTAAATGAACGGTGACCCCATTTTTTTTTATTTCATTTTTTTTTAAGTATATGATAAAGTTCATTTATAAAAAAATATAGCGAAATCCTATATTAGAAAAAAAAATTGATTTATACCCAGGAGCCCCCCTTAATATATAAGACTTAAACAAATGAAAAGAAAGTTATGACAATATGGATTCTGGTAAGAGACAAAACTATTGGGTAAATATTCTTCTATCATAAAATCAATTTGACTTACGTTACATTTTCTATTTTACAATATCCGTCTTTGTCTATACCTTCAATAGTATGAAAATAAAGTATTCCAAATATTAAAAAAAAATGTTTTGCCATATGCATGTCATATCCTTTATTGGAAATTTGCTAAATGAACCCAAAACCAATATGCAAGGATTGTTTTGCAGAAACAAGGAAATACTTAAATATCCTGTTCCGGATAACGATACTAGGAAATAATAATTACATTAATTTAAAAAAAAATATAATTGTTATTTGACTAAAAGGCAGTAGTATTATTTGAACAAAGGTTGTTATCATTGTAAAAGCAAGCATCTTTAAAAGAACAATCGACATATTAGATATCAGACAACGTGTATCAAGTGCCGTTTTAAATTTAAGCCTTTAACCCTAGAGACAAAAATAATGGAGTGTTGGTATTTCTGCTATATATATTACTGTGAGAAAATTTAACGTTTCCTGTTAATTGGCAGTGACAGACAGTGTTGCGGACATTTATACAATATACCATAGAAAAGGAGTTCATATTTAACTAAATGGTCTTGATTTAAGTGTCGCATTGATACTCAAACCAAATCTTTTTATACCTACTTTTGAAAAATTTCATTGCATTTTTTTTTTATTTAACTTGTTTAAAGCCTTTCTCTGTAACAAAAAAGGAAGGTATACTAGATACACTTACTAGAAATGTGAAGATATATTTGAAGCATTATTTTTCCCCTGTATAACATATATGTACGTTTTGGCGATAAAGTCTATCAACCGATAGTAGGTATTCCAATGGGCACGAGCTGCGCCTCTTTAATAACATATTTAGTCCTGTATTGCTATAAATTTCAGTTAATAAACAAACTCAGTAATGACCCGTCATTGTTATAGTTGGTTGATACTTTCAACAATACCTACTATATCTTGATAATATTTTCTTTAAATAATCCAAAGTTCTCAAAATACGCTACAGAAATTTACCTAAAGGAACTTACTTTAACTAAATTTAAGATACACAGCAGTAGCTGTTCTTTTCATAATTTAGACATTACAATTTCTAAAGGGAAACTCAATACTACATACAATATACGCCAAAAGAGTCATTTTTTTTCACTCCCCATTGTTAATTTTATGACGGCAATGTCCATTTGGCTCCATCATACGGTGTTTATATATCCCAACTCGTTCGTTATGCCCATTTGTGTAGTGATGTCATAGATTTTTAACGATCGTAATCAAAGCAATTATTAAGTCAGGGATTTTGTAACTAATAATTACTTAAAAACTGTACTAAATTATTTTATAGATACAAAGATTTGATTAGTCAATTTGGCTGAACCTATGGAAAACTTATTAAAAACGGTATTTCACATCCTAAATTTTAAGGTAATATTGTACGTAAAAAGTCTTAAAAAGCGGAAATTACTACATGTGATCAATGTAAAGTCGAACATTTAAACAATCTTATTAGTAAAGGTTATCTTACAAATTTTCTAATTAGATCTTTGAATATAGTTTACAAGTATAATTTTTAAATTGAAACAAATATCAATTTTGTCCTCAACAAACTAAATATATATTTCTTTCAAGCGGGATGCATAAATACACATCCACGTTCATGTGTTTGTATATAGAGGTTAACTCTTAATATCCTATAGCTACAGCCTATCGATACTTTTAATTTTACCATTGCACAAGTCATGCCTTCTTTGACTGTCCATGAACATGATAAGTGAAGTTAAAATACTAAATCACTGGGATGTGTTTGCCAATTCTAGCCTCTGATGCATGATTTCGTTTTAATTATTGATTTATTTTCGCTTTTAACTAGGTTTCAGTCACTGCAAGTACTCTCAAATCGTACGTTCATGTTAATTTGACCTGTTGATACAAATGTAATATTTTTGTTTTAAATGTTTCTCTATTATTAATATATACCATCTACGATAAGTGTTTAGTATGACTATACATTTTTTTTTCTCATACTATAAACAACAAAATTATTCATTTTATAAAACAATTCCCGCTCTCTACCTTAAACAAAATTATATTCTTTGACCTGTGTACAATTTTCTATTTGTTTTTCTATTTACATTGTGTCATATACAGAGTTGGGGTAATTGTAATCATTAATCAGCTGTAATTGATTACAATTTTTCAAGTAATCATTGTAATCATTAATCAGCCCAAAATCTGATTACATGTAATTTAATTTAATCAATTACATTCCAAAATACCCTGTAATCCTGATTACTTTTTGATTACATTCTGATTACAATGCAAAAAATCTAAAACTGTGTTAATTATGGTCAATAAATTAACCATAGTTATCTGCCCTTGATGCATATGGCAGTATGTTTACATCGGCTCCAGTAAAATGTGATTTGCAAATGTTTGCAACTGTTTTTGAGCGGTAAAATTATGGTAAAGTGGTTTAATAAACTTAAATGGCATCAAATCAAGAGCCTGAACAGCCAAAGAAAAAGAAAAAACGGATAAGAAGTAAAAACAAAAACGAGCAAAAAAATTAAACATTTGGTTTTCATTACAAATTTAATTTGTTACCTTTTGTAGTTGTTACTTTATCACATGGTACAAAAATCATTCAAAACAATCACTTCGTGTTGGCCCCAGATGACTTTTAAAATGTATAGATCATTGAAAAAGATCCAAATTATCTCCCTTTGGTGAAAAAATGCCATTTTTTGGCTTTAAAGTTGAAATATCTTTTTTAACTCATCGGTGACCTATATTTTTTAATATAACTTCCCTATAAGCTGTTCTTAAACTAAATTATTGTAAAATTTGAGCGATTTCTGTTATAAATTTCTTTTTTTATTTCGATATTTCTCCTATTACTTCAACAGAAAAAACCCATCTTTACAAAAATGTATGCTTCTTTCGAAGGCAGATTGTGAGCGCAAATGAACGGTGACCCCACTTTTTTATTTTATTTTTCTATTAACTGTAAGATAAAGTTTATTTATAGAAAAATATAGACAAATCCTATATAAATGATTTAGACCGCGAACCCCCTTAAGCAATAATATGAATGGTCAACCTTACATGAACAATAACACAAATTTCCACAACATGTCCATGCCTACAATGTCATCACCTTTTGTAACTTCGCCTACGCAGCAATTCCAAATGGGGGCTCCGTATATGCCCTGCCCCACACCAACACAAGCGAGCCCACCTCAATGGGCAACCGAACTGTTATCGAAATTTGAAGCTATGTCAGTTAAAATGAACAGTATTGATGAAATAAAAAGTGCAGTTAGCAGTGTTGATTTTAAATTGAGTGAAATGAAAGGTGATATGAAAAAACTCTCCAAACGTGTACTTGATGTAGAAACAAGCCAAAACTTCATATCCAAATCATTCGATCAAAATATTAAAGTGCATGAAAAAACAAACAAAAAGATAGAATCTGATATAAAAAAAAAAATTGCAACAGAGTGTGAAGCATTGCGCAATGATATGTCATTTATTAAGCGCGACTCTAAAAACTTGTCAGATTCAAAAGTCAACCTTCAGAAAATTTTCAAAGCAAATGAAAAGCTCAACAATGATCTTGAATCTATCAAGTGTGAATCCATGCGCGATAATTTGCTTTTTCATGGAATAAAGGAAAGTGAAGGGGAAGATTGTGCTCTTATTATTATAAGTATGTGCGAAAACAACCTAGAAATTGAGGATGAATTAAACATAAAATCTGCCTTTCGTCTTGGTAAAAAAAATGAGGTAGCATTATTGAGTCAAAATGAGGGTCAGGAACGTATACGGCCTATATTGGTGAAATTTAGTGACCGGCAGAAACGTGACAGTGTTCGTAAAAGGAGTTACAAGTTGAAAAGTTCGTCAATTTCTATTACTGATCAATATCCGAAATCTGTTGTGGAAAAGAGGAAATCATTAATTCCCTATCTTAAAAAAGCTCGTGATGCAGATGTGAAAGCAGTGCTTATTAAGGATAAATTGTTTATTGGAGGTGTTTTATATTCAGGTGGCCCACTTGATGTTGCTATTGCAAACGCAAAAAAGGAAAAAATTAAATTTAGTGATTCAGAAAATGTTTTACATAAAAGTCAAAATCATGATGGTGCTGATGTCATGAATGAAAATGGTATGCAAGTATCATAGAAATCGTCGGAAGTTTTAATTAAAAATTTAAAGTGATTATCTTGGAATATAAATGGTGGTTTTGAAGAAAAAATTAAAGATGAGAAATTTAAGAATTTTATTTGTACTTATGATATTGTGTTTTTATCAGAATGTTGGATCAATAATACATGTAATATTGAAATTGATGATTTTGTGTGTAAATCTATCCCTGTATCTAGAAAAAAGTATAAACAAGGGTTTGGTATGTATGTAATGATAAGAAAAATATTATCACCCTATGTTAAAATAATTGACATTTCATATGAGACATTGATTTGGATAAGGATAGCTAAAGAACTGACTGGATGTGAAAGTGACTATTTAATTGCAAATCTGTATATACCACCACAGAACTCATCCTTTTATAGGATTCATAATTGTGATTTATTTTATGAGCTTGAGTCTCAAATGATACATTACTCAGCTGAATGTCCAAATATTTTTGTTATTGGTGATTTAAATGCTAGAACAGCTAATATGAATGATTATGTACAAAATGATAAATTACATGATAGTATTTTAGATAGGGTTGGTGATCTGTTTACATATGTTGCTGATGAGGCTTTGTCTTGCCGAAATAACCCAGATGCAGGAACCAACGACTATGGAACAAAACTACTTAATTTGTTTAAGAGCAGTGGACTTAGAATTATAAATGGGCGCCACCCTGATGGACTTTCAAATGATTTTACATATAGTGGTCCAAGAGGTATGAGTGTGATCGACTACTTGTTAGCTAAGCCAATTAATATTGAAAAAGTTTTAAAATTTATTACAAGTAATTTTACAACATACAGTGACCATGCTCCCATACATGTTCAATTTAAAACTGACTTTACTATGCAGTGCAATGCTATAAATTCAAATTTAATAGATGGTGAAGAATCTCAATTTTTCAAATGGAATAAAGAATTTAGAGACTTATGCTATAATGCCCTACTAGTTAATGCTGATGATTTAAGTTCAACGATAGCTAATATGGACATAGCGTCTCAGGATGGTATAGACTTGTGCATAAATAACTTCACTCTGTGCTTAACAAATGTGACAGCTCCTTTTTTCAAACAAATGCCAAAAGTAAAAGCGAAATTAAAGCGAAATTCCCAAAATCAGAGAGTAAATACTGATAAACCATGGTTTGACCAGAAGTGTAAAGAGCTATTATATGCCAATTATTGTAAAAAATTACATACTTTTAATGGTAAAAAAACATTTAATAGTCATATAGATTTGAACAGTGCCAAAAAAGCTTACAAGAAGTATGAATGCAAGCTCAAACGTAGTTACAAACGACAGGAAGGCTATATGTTGTGTAAACTAAAGAAAGACAATCCAAGAAAATTTTATTCATTATTTAGGAAAATAAATCAGAGGAAATGTGATTTAAACATTACTGACATTTTTGAATATTTCAAAGAACTTGTATCAAGTGCGCCGAATAGCAATAAGAGACCCGAAGTGATTAATAATGAATGTGTTTTTGACGAACTAGATGCAGATATTACTGCGGATGAGATTATAAAGGCAATTTATGAACTTAAAATGGACAAAAGCCATGGTCCAGACTGTTTGCTGAATGAATTTTTCATTGAATACAAGGATTTTATTATACCACATTTATGTACTATTTTTAACGCCGTATTGATTAGTGGATATTTCCCGTCATCATGGTCAGATGTCATCCTGGTACCAATTTTCAAATCTGGTGATGCTAATGATGCAGCAAACTATCGTGGCATAAGCCTTGTCAGCAATCTAGGTAAACTTTTCACCACAATACTCAATAAAAGATTGTTAAATTGGACAACTTTCAATGATATATTATCTGATGCACAGTTTGGTTTTCGAAACGGTTATAGTACAGTTGATGCTGTTTTTGTTTATACTCTGTTATTCAAAATACACTCTGTAAAAATAAATGATTATATTGTTGCTTTGTAGACTACTTGAAAGCTTTTGACTCAATTGATCGCTTATGTTTATGGTACAAAATTTCCAGATTAGGTATTCGGGGAAGACTATTAACTGTTTTAAAATCTATGTATAATAATGTTAGAACCTGTATTAGATTCAATGGGCTAAACTCTGATTACTTTTGTAACAACCTAGGTTTAATGCAAGGGGAAGTTCTTTCTCCAATTTTGTTTTCTTTCTATGTGAATGATTTTGAAAATGAATTTATTGCTAATGGCAATTGTGCCTTAGAGTTTCAAGATATAACATTATTTTTGTTAATGTATGCGGATGACATGATTTTGATGTCTGAAACAGTAGAAGGTTTACAGGAAATGTTAAATACTTTGTCAATTTACACAGAAAAATGGGGCTTGTCTGTTAATACAAAAAAAAAACAAAAATTGTTGTTTTCAGGAAGAGTGGAATTGTACGGCCTGATGAGACATGGGTCTATAACGGTCAAACAATGGATATTGTGGAACAATTTTGTTATTTAGGTGTATTAATACCGTATAATTGTAAATTTCTTAAAACACAGAAACATTGTGCAGAACAAGGTAGAAAAGCTAATAGTATGTTCAGTATGAGAAGAACTACATCATCATTATGTTTAAATGTATTTACAATGCTTAGTCTTTTTGATACTTATGTTAGTAGCATATTAATGTATGGGTGTGAAATATGGGGAGTACACAAATCTCCTATGATAGAAAAGGTCCATTTGGACTACTGCAAAATGTTATTAAGTGTCAAAAGAACGACCTCAAATGTGATGGTCTATTTTGAATTAGGTAGACTTCCACTTCAGTATGAGCGTAATTATAGAATACTTAAATTTTGGTTCAAAATTTTAATTAGTGACAATTGTATATTAAGGTCTTGTTATAAAGAACTTGTGTTAAATTGTTCAAAATGTATGAATTGGGCAACATAATTATGTTAAAAGATTGATATATAGTTTTGGTATGAATAATTTGTGGGATAATCAGTGGTTGTTAACTGTAGACAGCTCATATTTACCTTTGATAAGACAGCGTTTGTTTGATCAAGCTAACCAAGAGTTACAATTTTTATTAGATTCTTCTTCAAAGTGTAGATTATATAAGTATGTTGTAACAAATGTAGTTTTGCAATATTACTTACAGAAATGCATTCCTGTACTTTTTCGTAAATGTATAACAAGGATTCGTTTGTCTTCACATAACCTTTGTATTGAAACTGGACGTTATGTTGGTACTAATAGAAATGAAAGAAATTGTATTTTTTGTGATTTAGGAGTAATAGAGGATGAATTTCATTTTATCCTTCAATGTAGTAGATATACTGATTTGCGAAAAATATATATAAAAAAATATTACTGGTCTAGGCCATCAACTTTTAAATTAATAGAATTATTGTCAGGTGAAAACACAAAACAGCTTTGTAACTTGGGAAAGTTTATACATTTCTATTTTAAATTAAGAAACAGTTTATTGTAATAAAAGATATTTTGTATTGATGAAACTTCTGACGTCACCTATTGTTTATTATGCATATTGTTTATATTGTTTGTAATATGCCATATGTATACACTGTACATGTACTTGATTATACTGATGAGCCGTAAGGCTCAAAGTTAATGAAGAATTTGAATTTGAATTTGAGGTATTCAAATTAAATGAATATTTAACTTGTTGAAAGAGTTTTGTCTACTTTAAGAATGTTAATTGATAATTGTATAATTCAGTAAAAACAAAGCTCTCACAGTGTTGAAAAGTCATGTCTCTGGCCTTAGTAAAAGATATTGTACATATATTCACAATTTAAAGATGTACATATATATATTAGATAGTTACTGTTATATTCAAGTATTATTTTTCATTAACCCTCAATTATAATCTTTTGTTAATATTGTGATTTTTGTCAACTTTGAATTAACAGGTAGGAAACCAATAAAGGTTTGTTTTTCTATTCAAAATATTTTATTGTTCAAATATCAAATGTACATTTGAACAAAGGGATTGGACAAAAGGCAGTGCCTATACAAATCATTTCCCATACAAGATGGATTGAATAACATGCATGATAGTATATAATTTTATGATAAGTTAATAGATCATACGTTGTTGCAGTGAGTCAGGGGAGGCAATTCCCCCACTTCTTGAAGTATTTTATTGTGTATACGTATATAAATAACTATGTTAACAAAGTCAAAGCAAGACCTACTGAAGGATGGTGTCGAATTTTATACCACATTAATAAGTGTTGGTTAGGAATCAAGTAGATCATTAAGTGATTTTTTACTCGAATTCACAAACTCACTGCAACAAAGTTGCTCTATTTATATGAATAACAAGAATTGATTGGCCCTTTTTTGCAATACATAAGTAATTTAGTGTACCATCTTATTACATGACTATTAATTTCTTGATTTTTGAAAATATAATTACTAATACAAAAAATAAAATAAAATATATATAAATTTATTTGCAAAAGATGCTAAACACTTCTCGCTACATTGAAGACCTGTTTGTGACCCTCTGCTGTTGTTTTTTATTTGGTCGGGTTGTTGTCTCTTTGACACATTCCCCATTTCCATTTTCAATTTTACAATTGGTTGTTTTTTTGTGTTAAAAGTTAGGTTTGTCTTTAATTAAGACTAAACATGCTAAAGAGTAGTACACTGTGGTTATAAGCTGATTTCTAAACAGTATAGTATCACAAGAAGTATTATAAAAATCTTCCAGTTTCATGAATATATTGTTGTACATATGTAAATATCTCTGTGTTTTCATCAATATTAAAGTCTGATATTGAGCAAAAATAATCATTTATGGCTGTGGCTTTCTCAATGGGGTGAATAAGAATCTCTCCATTTACCTTAATGGGAGAATTTTGACTCTCTTTATTTTTAAATTTGCAAACACTCTTAGCTATTCTCCACCACTTCCCTTGGGGATTGATTTATCGACTAGGGAATTATGCAAGTTAATCAGGTACTGACGTTAAGCTTCTCTTACTAGATCAATCACTTCATTTCTAAGTTCTTTAAATTTTTTCCAGTCTGAAATTAAATTTCTTGATTTAGCTTTTTTGTAAGCACGGTTACGCTTTCGCATTTTAACTTTAATACTGGTTGTGATCCAAGGTTTGTCCCTGGGTCTAACCAATACTTGTTTTTTTGGAAGATATGTGTCCATGACATGATGAACTTCTTGGTAAATTAGACCATTTATCTTATTAATGTCATGAACATTTTTAAAGCATTCATTCCAGTTTTTTCTTTGTAAATACATGTTTGCTAATGCATAGTCACCACTCTCATAGTCATAAACTACTTTTGAATAAGCCTTTTGCCTAGCAGTGGAAAAATTAATCTCAATAAGTGTTGGAGAGTGGTCGCTACAAAAACTTGGTAGTACCATACTATTTCTTAGTAAACTAAGATTATTTTTATATATAGGGTCTAAGAGTGTTGCAGTTGAGGAGGTTATTCGAGTAGGTTCCTTGACAACATTTTTCTATGCCATATCTTTCACAGATTCTTGATATCCTACTAGTCGGACTTGCTTTTAGTAAATCTATGTTTAAGTCACCAAGCAATATTACAAGGTTTGTTTTTATTGCAATTACCATCTCTATTGTGTATAGCTGTAATGCAATCTATATATGATAAAAGATAAATCATACATTTGAAATGTATCTAATTAGCACAAACTAAAATTAAAATGCTGATTAAATGTTGGTATGTATTTGGACTGTACATGTAAAATGCAATGATTTTTAGTACTTATAGTTTGTTTACAATTTGATTAAACAATCATATTAAATTTTGACTTAGTTATAAACTGGTAACTTTATTTCATCTATATTTTAACTTCCATAAACTCATCTTGTAATACATATAAAGTCTGGAAGAGGTAAGAAGACCAACAGCAAATTCTTTATAATTGAAGTCAACATCATTCAGAGATCAATGATGGTAAAGTGTAATTGATCATAACCAATATGGCCAGTGACACAATGCTGGTGTATATATATCTGTCAGTGTATGTAGTCAACTTTTGAGATTAATTAAATAGATGAAATTTTAAGTTATCATTTTAAAATATATCAAATGAAATACTCTTAAAAATATTATAGCTATATCAAAAACGTTAATTCATTCAAAATGGTTTTTTTTAATTCAATGTAATCAAATGTAATCATGATTTACTTTGCAAATGCAATCATTAATTTAATCAGATACTTACAGAAATAATGTAATCATTAATTTAATTTAATCATACAAATGACAAAGTAATTGTAATTTAATCAATTACATTGAAAGTAATCAGACCCATCTCTGGCCATATATCAAGTTTATTCTTTCGGTGTATATTCACTTGTGTTTATGTGATTTTTGATTGAGTTAAGCCATTTCAATTGATATTATATTGTGTGTCTTTCTATGTTGTAATTTCAATTTTTTTTTCAATTCTTTATTACTTTAAGCACATTATGTTTTACTGTATATTGTTCAGATGTTAATCAATACGTGACACTTTAATAAAATAATTTATTATTTTTATTTACTTATCAGTGCAATAAATACAAATACATTTCTATAACACAACATGACATAATACATCAGAGAAGCAAATAAATATCAAGTATTGACCAATAACAGTTTGGTCCTATGATTAAGTGCATTAAACAAGAATTTACACAAATTACGCAAATTTTTTAAATTTTCAGTGCTGAGAAGTTGCACTAATTTGAACGACGATGGACGTCTATAATAATAAGGTTTAATAAACTGTCTCCTCAAGTCTCTATAGCTTTCACATTGTAACACAAAATGGAATTCATCTTCAGTGATATTCAAAGTACAAAGAGTACAGTCACACTTTCTATCTAACCTATTTACCCCATGATAACGGCCTACTTCAACGAACAAATTATGAGATGACAATCTTAGGCGAGTTAAATACACTCTAAAATTCATATGTTTAGTTAGATAATTCTGTAAACATACATTATTGACAATATATTTATATAAATAACACTTGGATGAAACGTTCAGTTGATCATTCAAAGTCTGTTTTGCTTGATCATATATCCTTGTTTTTACAAATAATAATAAATTTGTATCAATAATCAAATTGTCTTGGTTACACCAGATCTCATTTAAACCTAAGTTAAATAATAATTGTTGTAGTTGATAAATCCAACTGCTTCTAATATTACAGAAATTAAACAGTTGTTCCCTGTAGCAGTTTTTAAGAATACAGTTGCTTGTGGATAACAATTTTAACCAGTACTTCACTATTTTGTACATTCTAAAATATATCAAAGGATATCTACCCAATTCAAAATAAACCATAACATTTGTTGTACATTGTTTGACATGCACCTAATATGTTTTTGCAAAAATCAAGTTGTATTTTTTCAATATTTGGAGCTTTATGGAAGCCCCATATTTCACAACCATAACATAAAATACTGCTAATGTAAGTATCAAATAAATTCAAATATGTAAAAACATTCAAATACAATGACGAAACCTTCGACTTTAAACCAAAAACAGCTTTTCTACTTTGCTCAGCTAAATGTTTTTGAGCTTTAACAAATTTACCGTTAAAATTTAACAGTACACCAAGGTAACAAAATTCATCCACTATGTCAATAGCATTGCCATCATCATACCAAATTTCTTCGTCTTTTACAAAACCTCCGTTTCTAAATACCATAATTTTTGTTTTGGCAATATTTACAGTCAAACCCCATTTACCATTATATAATAATAATGTGTCTAACATATCTTGCAAGCCAATAACTGAATCAGAAAATAAAATCATATCATCAGCATACATAAGTAAAAATAATGACAAGTCTTGCACTTCATATGGTATATTACTATTACGTAGAAATTCCATTTCAAAGTCATTTACATATAATGAAAAAAGTATAGGAGAAAGAACTTCCCCTCGCATAAGACCAACTGAACTTGTAAACTGCTCAGAATAAAAACCATCAACTTTTACACATACTTTTAATGTAGAATACATTGATTTTAAAACAGACAGTAATTTGCCTGTTATACCAACTCTTGACAGTTTCAACCATAAGTTAAGTCTGGTTACGGAGTCAAATGCTTGTTTGTAGTCAACGAAACAGCAATATAAACGTTTTTTCTTGAAAAGTGCTTTCTGAACGAGTGTCAACAAAGAATAAATTGCATCAACAGTGCTGCTACCCGGGCGAAATCCAAATTGCGCATCTGTAATAATATCATTATTCTCAGACCATTTAATTAGTCTTGAGTTTATAATAGATGCAAATAGTTTCGCTAAATTACTGACTAAACTGATTTCACGATAGTTCGCTGGATCGGACGAGTCGCCTTTTTAAAAACAGGAATTAACACTGCGAGTGCCCAAGATTTCGGAAAATGTCCTGATGCTAATATCTTGTTGAATATTTCCTCTAGGAACGGTAGCAGAATATCCTTAAATTCAATGAATAACTCGTTAAATGTGCCATCAATACCATGACTTTTACCACGTTTTAGGTTAGAAATACACTTCAAAATTTCATCTTGTGTAATAATTTGATCAAGTTTATCATATGTTGCGTCGGAAACGGACTTCAGAATTCAGAAAGTGACACATCAGAAGTTTTGGCTCTCTTCTTTTGAAAAAGTTTATAATATTTCTTTGGGTCGCTTTTACGAAACGTAGCTATCATATCACCCTCTTGACGCTTATATTTTCGTTTTAGTTTATTTTCTAAACGCTTGTATTGTCTTTTAAACATAATTAATATTCGATGATTTTCAACATTTTTGTCTCTATTAAATGTATACAAAGAACTAGTATAGATAGATCGAAGTCACTTCCCTTTTACAACAAAAAAGGGGGAGGGTAGATTTTTCCCCCCAGAAATCCATATACAAACTTACTAGGATATTTTCCAAAAGTCCTACAATCTTTACTTAAACAAAATATTACAGGAAGTATATTCTCCACATCTTAACGTACTTAGCAATATTTTCGGAACCGCAATATATCTCACTGAGTATATAAGGTAATATGAAAAAATAATGCAATACCATTACGAGTAAGGTATTATAAATGCCTTATATAACCGACGAATTCCATGGGGGTGTAGCAGTGGGGACTTCTTACTGCCGTAACAGCGATTCTAAACAATCAACCTAGCTAATTGTTTCAACAAAATGGAGGTCCATGCTCCCCCTTATGAAAGAAATCCGCTTCTGATTTTGTCCCTGTAAGTGATTTTTTTAGGGTATGCCCTACATCTTTAGAATAAAACTGAATTGAAAATTCAAATGACGCCCCCCCCCCCCCCCGGCCAAAAAAAATTACCCCCACACACATATAGAAAATGTGGTTTTGTATGCTGTCTCTTCATTCCTTGATTCGGTTTAAACTAACGGTTACACTAAGTCTTGACACCGCGCGGTGTATTTTGACAATTTAAAAAAAAAACGTGCACGTACAGTGTAAACAAAAGAAAATAGTACCATGAATTACATGTGTGTAAAAATTGAGTACTTTTCGGTATTTAACAACGTGATATATAACTACCCACTGTTATCTCTTGATTTGTTAATTATACGTGATATGAAAATCACGATGATCGTTAATATTTACTTATTATTTAGCAATAAATAAACGAATACAATTATTAGTATTTTATTACTGATATACATATTGATCAATCAAATTGTAGGTAACATATATATTGATGTTCTACCAAAAACGCAAACTTTCGACTGATTTTTAACTATTTTTGAAAATTTAAGGTAGCTCTATATGTACCTTAGACTTAAGTGTTATTTTAGGCGTTTCCTTAGTATAATATAGTAAAAATCTTGATTTATTTGCCACAAAGTCCTCTTTTTCTATTAAATGCAATGGAACAGTAAAAAATAAGGCTTTGCATCAAGTTTCCCCTTGGAATATGTACAAAATGGCCTATCTCTATTATTCATTATATCTGTAGTTTTGATACAATTGAAGTTTGAAAAGTTCGTACAAAAATGGCTACAGAAGGGTACATAAACCTTAACTGATTCGATCCACAAAACATAATTCTTATATAGGTAAAAACGACGATAAATATATTTTTGTAATCTATAATACAAAATTTAAAAGACCTATAAAAATCCAAGTGCACGAGTTGCTTGATCTATTTATATATCTGTTGATATTTACATCGATCATAGGGTCATATAAGGTCAACTCGGTAGTTAATTAGATGGCGTCTTGGCTAAAATTCACACGAAACGGAGAAGGGGCTATAAGGGGCAAATTAAAATTGGCCCCACTTCAGAATCTATTGATGTTTCTTTCAATTGATCTCTATGATATGGAGCTTATCAAACACCAAAAATTTTATAGTATCTCTTGCGGTTTTCTTGTTATGACGACGTAAAAATGGTAGGCCGACTAAGCTTAAATATCAGATTTTTACGTATTTTATCCTTTTTTTATGTATTGTGTACATTTTACAATAGATAACACCTTAAATAATCAACGTGAATACATTATTACTAGTGAACCATTGTATTAATACAATAAAGAACAAAATTGATATAAAGTTTACTGACTATTTAATATCAGTGAAATCGTTGCTATGGTAACAACAAGTTCACATTCGCTTCAAGTATAACCAAATTATAGAAATTTTTCACCAGAGAAAATCTACAGTTATTGTTTGTATAAAAAAGAAGATGTGGTAAGATTGCCATTGAGACAACTGTCCACAAGAGACCAAAATAACACAGACATTAACAACTATAGGTCATCAAACGGCCTTCAACAATGAGCTAAACGCATATTGCATAGTCAGCTATAAAAGGCCCGATATGACAATGTAAAACAATTCAAACGAGAAAACTAACGGCCTTATTTATTTTCTTTTAACTTGAATATCCAAAAATAAGTTTGTGTGTACTATTATGTACTCGGCTGATACAAACACAAAAGGATGGGACATATTACGTACTAGTATACATATAATATATGAATAAAGATCGCAATTTCATAAACTATACATTTCAACAATTACCGGCTCAACCTTAAGTTAATAAAACTATCATGATAATGTGATTTTAAACGTTAAATGTAAAAGATTACGAAACGATGAAAAAACAATTGGATTTGATGAGACTTGAACGTACCCCATCATGCCGATTGCGCAGCGTGTAGCCGATTTTAACCACATTGACACAGCAACTATTTGAAGTTAATAACTCATATTGATCATTTTGATTCATAAACGGTAGGAACAATTTCTTTTTTTCATTTCGTTTCTTCTTATTCAACTAAATTGTTTATATCAATGATATGGCCATTTCATCATTGTTGATTATGCCATGGTATAAATTAGTTTTGTTTTACCAAACAGACGTTAAAGGGGCACCAGCTACGAGATATATAAAAAATCTAAAGTTTGATTTTTTTCTGTTCAATCAATAAATGATAGTGAAATAGTGAAATAACAATTCGCTTTTTGCAGCCAGAAAGGTTCAATTTTGTCAAATTACGCTAAGAAACTTTGATAATTAGTCATTCACTTGCAAGTGAATGAGTCAACCTCTTTAAATTCGTATTCATGTGAAACTTTAATGTAACCCCTAGCTAGAGATTGACAACGCATGCATTGTACGTGTACTGGTTATTTAAAGAAAAAGAATGTCAATAATGAAAGTGAAACTACGGTAAATCATTTGATTACTAATTCGATGCATATAAAATCATTCTTTTACGGTTAAAAACCATGAGAAACATATATTTTTAATCTATAAAATAAAATCAAACAGACCTATAAAAATATAATTGCACGTGTTGGTTTAATCTATTCATATCTTTATTTATGTTTACATCGTTTATATGGTCATCTGAGGTCAAATCGATAGTTAATTAGATGGCGTCTGGACTAAAATACACACGAAACGAACCTATATATTACTACCCCATGCTCTGTAAACTGTCTATTTTATACTTTTGATAGTTTTGATAAATGTTTTACATTGTTATAAATTAAATATGAGAATTTGAGTCAAATCGGTGACCATGAATTTGACAGCTAGTGCCCCTTTAATTGTGCAAAATGGAAACTGAAGTTTTCGTCTGAGGCGTGTTTTATTGGTCTCTTCTGTACATCTCCAGAATGTCTTCTGGTGAAGAGTAAAATAAAAATTAATTTTGACGTCGAATATAGCAGATTTTTGTTATGTTGGATGACATAAATTAAGTTTTCGATGACTTTTTTTTTTTAAATTAAGATACGTTCCGTAGACATGCATGACTGTAAAAGTGTGCTCTGTTCGTTACATTTTTTTTTGGTGTTTTCCTATATCTCAATTTTTCTAAACAAACCAGGCTTAATCTCCCGCTATTTGATTTTTAAGAATAATCTTAAACTGCACGAAAAATCGTCAATGTTTGTCTGGAATATGACTGATCAAAAAGTACATCTCAGTCTATAACAGAACTGGATTTTTTTTTGTATAAAACTAAGATATCTGGAAGTTCTAAAAATCGTTTTTCTATGGTGCTCCTTGAAGAACATCTTCTGGTCCTACATGTAACTATTATTTCTAATGCACAATTTTGATGGTCAAAACCTTCGGACTACAATTTTTCTACAACCTTCATTGTATATGGATCTATATGTAAGTATACAAGGTATACCCGACGTTTCTTAATAAATAAATCAGTTGGTTGTGTACTGACTGATACTTCATTTTGGCGCTTACAAACATGATGTCGTGCTGTTAAACTACTGTACTAGGTTAGGGGATGGTTGGGATGGTTTGGATCCGCGGGTTACATGCTTATCCCCACCAAATTATGTATGTAAAACACGTATGTAAAACACTATATGCTTTACCCAAGTCAGGAGCCTGTAAGTGAGTGGTTGTTGTGTGTTGCTGTGTTACTTACTTGTTTTTCGTTCATTATTTTGTACATTAATTAGGCTGTTAGTTTTCTTCTAATGATTTCGGGGCCTTTTATAGCCGAGTATGTGAAATGTTGTCTCTTTGACACATTCCCTATTTCCTTCCTCAATTTTATTATGCTTATTGTTGAAGAGCATATGGTGATCTATGGCTGTTAATTTCTGCATCATTTAGTCTCTTGTGAGAAATTGCCTCATTGGCAATCATACCACATCTTCGTTTTAATATTAACCCCTGCCATATTCTTTATGAACCTGTCCCAAGTCAGGAGCCTGCAGTTTAGTGGTTGTCGTTGGTTCATGTCTCATTTTTGATATTTTTAGAATTGATTTGTTATGTATAATTAAACCGTTAGTTTATTCGTTTAAATTTGTTTCACACTTTTCATGGACTTTTATAAACGGCTTAACAGTATCGGATATTGTAATTATTGAAGGCCTTACGGTTGCCTGTAATTGCTTACATCCACTTCATATTTGAACTCCAGTGGATAGTTGCCATATAATCAATAATCACATATCTCTTCGTTTTTATATTATATATATCTGACGTTTAATTTCGTGTTTCCTGAATATGCATGAGATATGTGTCACTGTGCGGTAAAAATTAGCATCAATCTAAAGTTGTATTAAATAAGGGAAACCCACTGATATTTAATAACTTCGGTTGGGGTGGGGACAGGAGTATTTCATATATGAATATGGTTGCCTGCTAAGAGTTGAAAAATTGGCATGTTTAGCGACATATTAAAATGATCAATAATGCCCTCTTTCCTTCTTCATTCCTCATCTAGTGATTTAAACTGACCACTAGCCAAATCATGAGTGTTGAAAGAAGAGTTTGTTTTGTGCCTCTGTCATCTAAACCACCTATTTAAAAGGAAGCGATAGAAGAAAGCCAGAAGCTCTTCCCAATGCAAAAAAAAACCAACAGAAATGGACCACTTCTTCTTGCTCACTACCAAAGAACACTTTGCTGTGCTGTGGATTTTTTTACGTGTTAAGTTATATATTAAAAGTTCTTTTAATTCTGTCTGTTAATATCAAGTATTTAACGAATGATACACTGATTTCTATTCCGCTATAAAAAGTTTCCTAAGAACAGAAACCAGTAAAAATCCGTGTGTCAGTTCCGTAATCACTTACAATAAATATAGACGACCAAGGCTAGGCTGTACTTGAGAGACTATGTTATACTTTAATATGAAGAAAAACACTTAAAATTTATAATTTACTTTCTATAATGAAACTTTATTATTATCAACCATTGACAAAAACAATATGTCAACCTTAGTCCGATAACGGCCGGTATATATGAAAAACGGACGAAAATGTTGGAAATTTGATGCCGGTTTTGAGCAAGTTTTTAATTAAAATTCAGTATGAGCGCAGCTTTGCCCCACAGAAATATTTCAACATAAGATGCATTTTGTTGGTATTATTGCTCTGACAACATATTTCGTTGGGGGCAAGAATGCGCTGGTACTTTTTTCGTAAAAAAGTTAGTGAAAATGAGTAAAAAATTGTGAAAATGAGTAAAAAATTGTGAAAAGCCAACAAATATGCACGTGAAGTGTTGTCAAAACACGACATTATGACGTCATAACTACAAAAAAAAACATTTTTTTTTCATAAAATGAATATGTCCAACGGAAAAAGAAATCCATACACATACGAATAAGTAGAATTTGATAAATTCTCGAAATTGAGGCCAATTTTGCCCCTTATAGCCCCTTCTCCATCTTACTGAGACCATGTCCTTTAAATTGATTATTTTATACTTTTGGAAGTTTGGAAAAATGTTTTACATTGTTATAAATAAAATATGAGAATTTGAGTCAAACCGGTGAGCATAAATTTGACAGCTAGTGCCCCTTTAAGAAACACAATACCTGTTCTTAAAAGAAAGTTGAGAGTCTAAATGGAAGAATGAAGTACAACTTTAGTAAAGCCAATACAAGGATGGTTGCTTTGCATATTCTAATTATATGAGAATGGCCGGTAGAGTTAATGTTGAACTTATTGACCCCTTAACTTTTAGTTAGGATGTATATCACAGTTTGTATCAATCTGAACCCAACTATGTATGGTTGCTAGGTACTTTTAGATCAAGTAAGGGTCGTTGCTAAGAACTTTTAACATGACCTTGACCTCTGTTATATTTTGCTTTCTAACCAAATATGAACAACATTTTGTTTAAACACTTTTTCTAAATTCTGTTTGGGTTTATTTGATAAAATTTCGGACAAAAAATAATGAAAAAGACCGAAGGTCAAAGTCAAGGTCATCAATAACCTTTGCCCTTTAGGTCAACTTTCAGGTCATTGAATGCACAACATGTCCCAAGTGTTTTTTGTATATTTGTATTTGTCACTGTTTTAAAACTATTTTAATAACAACGTCAAAATTCTTTTACAAAATACCAAAAATGTTCTCATAGCAACCACCCTAGCAACCTATTTCACAAACCTTTTTTGATAAATTATTCCTAAGCAACAGGCATAGTTTACATTTATTACTTTAGTATAATTAGGTCGGATGCAAAAGTGTAAAATTATGTCTTGCAAAATGCCTATAATTTGCCTTTTTGAATACATTGAAAATTCCACTATTTGAATCAGTGCTGCCCCCTTCTTCCCCTTTTGTCAGAAATAATATTTATCTTTCATCTTACTCATAAAGTGTTATATTTTAATGAACAATAGTCAAAATATTCATAAAAGTTGAAATGTATGCACAATAACTGCTTAAAATGGATCATTTTTTATCCTCAAAATATGCATTTTTGAGGCAAAATCCAAGGGACCCGTAACCATGGCAACAGGGGCATAAACAAATTTTTTGTCAATAAATTTCTTGTTAGTTTATCGATAGCTACCAACAGACCAAGTTTCAAGAAATCTGAGACTATGCATGCCACAACTTGGTTGGTGGTTACAGAGAATTGCTATTAATTATTCAATCCTTATTTTATTGGTTTTGTATTTACGTTGTGTCATAGATCAAATTTATACGTTCAGTGTACGTTCACGTCTGATAATATGTGTTTTGATTGAGTTAAGCCATTGATTTCAATAGATAGTTTATGGTGTGTCTTTCAATGTTGTGTTGTTACAATATTGTTTCAGATAAGGAGGAAGGTTGGTACCAATTAAAACGTTTAAACCCACTGCAATACACCAGTTTCACATTTAAGGGCGCATCTTAAATCTTATTAGCCAAACGATGAAATCACATGAATATGATGCAAGAGTGCAACACGAAATATGTTGACGGTTTAAATATCTTTTGATGAAGTTGTCAGCTCCAATTTTTTGTGGGTTTCGTCCTTAGTTTGTTATGTTGTCTTCCTTAGACTGCTTTGTTATCTTTTGGTCATTATTTGTTGTTTTTATTGCATTACCAGGTTCGTGTCGACTTATGAGTTTGAACATCATTTAGGTATCTTCAAACGCTATTGTGCTCTGTATCATTCAACAAATACATGTCAAATAGTGAAAAAATTCGTAAGGGTTCCACGGAACCCAGTGTCTCGCCTACGTTTGCTGTTAATCGCAGACTCAACAAAAATGAGGAAAAACATCAATAAAAATTTCCCTCTTGATACTGTCTTTTGATTGAAAGAAGCTTCCAAGTTTGGTAAAAAAATCCAGGATAGTTTATGAATCTAATAAATGTTTTATAAACTGTAACTGCAGACTGTATGTAATGTTAACTGGAAGAAAAACTAAGTCCATTTATAAGTAAAATACGGAAAAAGTGAATTTTTTTTTCACAAAATTTACTTCTGAATAATATCTTATGATCAGAATCAAGCTTTTGTCTAAGTTTGGCAGAAATCCAGGATAGTTTAAGAACATTATAAAAATTTAAAAAACCACAGAGTGAATGTTTTGTTTCTGGCAAAAAAACTAAGTCCATTTATAAGTAAAATACAGAAAAGTGGAAATTTATTTTTACAAAATTTTCTTCTTGATACTATCTTATGATCATAGACAAGCTTCTGTCCAAGTTTGGTACAAATCAAGGATAGTTTATGAATGTTATTAATTTTTTTAAAACTTTAACCACAGAGTGAATGTAATGTTTCCTCGCAGAAAAACTAAGTTCATTTATAAGTAAAATACGGGGAAAGTGGAAATGTATTTTTACAAAATTTTCTTCTTGATACTATCTTATGATCATAAACAAGCTTCTGTCCAAGTTTGGTAGAAATCAAGGATAGTTTATGAAAGTTATTAAAATTTTTAAAACTTTAACCACAGAGTGAATGTAATGTTTCCTCGCAGAAAAACTAAGTCCCATTTATAAGTAAAATACGGAAAAAATGGAATTTTATTTTTACAAAATTTTCTTCTGGATACTTTCTTATGATCATAAACAAGCTTCTGTCCACAGGGGTAGTAAGGTCGTCATATCGAGGAGCGTTTAGTACAGTGATTTTGTCATAGTTTGGATAAGTTTGACATGACGGTGTTAAGTTTTTTTTTATGACAATCAATGCAAAAATGTAAACATTCGGATATTTTGTAGAAGGAACTTCTGATCAATAATTCAAGCTGGTAAGTACCTTTGTACAAAGTAAATATGTTAATACATCACAAGTTGTATCATATAGTTAATGATTTAACACAGAACAAAGCTTGCGTATGTCAAAATTTAAAAGTTGCTTATTGGTTTAACGCGCATAAAAAAGGTTATTATCTTTCTGTTTGTTACATCACATATTTCTTCGTGATATAATACTGCCGTCAATTATTCTGAAAAATACCTACTTTTGCACTCAATTCAAAATTACTGAAATATCTGTGTCATGGTCTTGTTCATTCGTGTCATGGTTAAGTTCATGTTGGACATGGTTCAGTTATGCAATTCTTGTCGTGTATAATGAAGAGTTACTATCAAAATTAACAACAACTGTTTCATTTGAAACACAAAAAGGGAATAAGAACACACATACAATGTAGTAAATTAAATATGTTATCAGTAGATGCAATATGATTGCCAATGAGACAACTATCCACCTAAGATCAAATCACGTAGATGTTAGCAACTATATGTCATGAAGAGGCCTTCAACATTCAACAATGAGCAAAACCATACTTCTTAGCAAGTTATAAAAGGCTGCGACAAAATCAATAAGAAAACCACCAGCCTAATTTCTGTTCAAAATAAATAGCAAAATATGATATACAATTACAAACGATATTCATTACAGAGACAGTATATACAAACTATTGCGGATTTAAACAAGTTTGCGGGCTCCCCAACCTCTTATTAGACTTAACCATGGCAGACATGCAAGATTTACCAGATCGGTTTTAAACAATAAAATCAAGTTGATTTAGTGGGATCTAGTTTCAAACCAATAACAAATTATAAAAAAATCATGATTCCAAGATAGCTTCCTTTTAAATTTCAGGATGGAATTCTGGTGCCAATATTGTGAGCTGTACAATTTAGATATATTTTCAATTCTAGGACACACCATACTAAATCATTACATAAAAAGTTAAATATTTGAAAGGGGGGGGGGTTACTTGAAATGGCACATTAGTTTATATAACAACATATTACTTTTTGAAAAAAAATGTGTTATTGAAGAAAATGAGTATAGTCTAATTTTCAAAATTTTCCTATGAGGGGAGGGGGGAGGTGGGGGAGAGGACCCAAACCCTCCTAGCAGGTTTTGATCAGTACGTGAAAAAAAAATTGTTTGTGATTGACCCTGGTAAAAATTACAAGTTACTTTGCCTGGAAAAAATCACAGGTTATTTTGAATGTAAAAAAATACATTTTACTTTTGCTTAATGTAAAAAAAAATCCAAAGCCCCCTCGCTCCCCCCTCCCCCCACCCCCACCCCCAATATGAAAAATCAAATGGTAGCTACTTTAGCTGTCCAAGTTATGTGTATAAAATAATGGCGTGTCAAAGAAAAGGACATATTTAATCTTACATATACAATGTAGATCTATATTACCTCAGACTTTCACACGCACAAAGTATGCATACATAATGAATCCTTCTGACTTCATAAATTATGTTAGAGAGTCGGCTAAATTACGACTTTATATGATGAAAATTTATCAAAATCCTTCTGTGAAAATTAGTGTTGTCAACGGTTAACCGGTTAACCGGTTAACCGTTCGAACGACCGAATACCGAATACCAAAAACGCTAACCGGTTAACAGGACTTTTTTTCAATTTTGATAGAAATGATATAAATTTGTATTGGAATCATTAAATAGTTAGGTTTTATTTAAAAAATTGTCCTCGTGGTAATTAATTTGACAAATCAATTGTCCAGTAAATTGATTGCTATTGTTAATCCTAATAACATAAAATTAATTAGAACTTGTCTCTCAGCTCGGGGCATGATCTTAAAGACACATAATTAGTTTACATGTTTTTTTAACAGTAACTCTAAATCAGTAATGCGATTAAATTTTACGACTTACTTCATTATTTCGTTTCTGATCTAATATTGTGTAAACCTACATCTAAAAGTGCAAACTCCGTCGTGAAGGGCTTAGTCTTACTTTAAAACGAAATGCTAACTCAAAAATTGTAAAATGAAAACCAATGTGAATGTACACAATGTATACGTTATAGTACGAGTAACATGCAAACAAAGTAACTGAGAAACAGGCCTATAATAGTTGTTAATTTCTGTGTCATTTTGATCTCTTGTGGAGAATAGTCTCATTGGCAATCATACCACATCTTCTTCTTTTTTTATAATTCATCATTCAAATTGAAACACTCCACATCATTCTCGGTGACAACAAGTGAAAAGGAAAGAATAATCAGTTTCAGACATATTCAATTCTACGAGATCAAGAAGTTTTTTTTAATTTTTCAATCTGAAGCTGGTAGACACGCTATAGTTGATACGGTGTAGTTGATTATTAAAAGTCAAACTTCGCCAGGAACCCACACAGACAAGCCTTAAAATGCCAAAGGACAAACTTCAATTCTAAAAGCGTAAATTTATGACTTGGATGAAAGGTTTTCAAATTGAAACTCTTACCACATCTTTTATCTATATGTAGGGTACTATTGACAAGGGCTTTCAAGCACTAATTCAAACTACAGGTTAACCGGTTAATCGGTCGAACGATTATCCGAGTAACCGGTTACTCAAAAGTGTACGATTTGACAACACTAGTGAAAATGCATCGCATATACAACAGTAATGAATCGCTCTACAGTGAAAATGAAATTTATATATCATTATTCAACAGTAAACATGAATAGCATCACAAAAACAACAAAGTGGAATTTGATTCAATATCAACAAGCTGAACAACAAACCCTATTTTAAGTTATACTTCATTATTAACCATGTTAAAAGGTACATTTTTTTCTGCAAATGAAACTTGACTGCTACTTTTAAAACTCTTGTCCGCTCTGTTCGTTAACTATTCTTTATCAATCTGTGTATCAATTTTACACTTGGATGGCTGTAGGGTCCGCATGAAATACATTTATCATAAATTTATGAAAACAGTACGTATTGTATATTATATCTTATTTTATTCAAAAATCGTGAATTTGTCGTCTGTTTATTTATCATTCTACATAAGAAATTCATCACGGATAAAGTGAAAATGGCATTTCAGGATTCGCACATTACATACACTGATTACAAAGATTTTTATTGATTCGTAATAATAATTGATAAACTTGAACGTTATGTCGGCTTAAATCCAAATCGAAATTGTGATCTTTCATATTTTAAATTAGAAATTTGAAAGTGGTTATTTTTATTGTAAATTCACATATAGTTTTAAAACCAATATGTTTAAAAACTGGTGTCCATGTCACGCGTAACGATTCGGTTTCATAATTCACGCTTTGACAATTACACCCACTAAATTTGGTTAAAAGGGCTTTTTTCTTCTTAGGCAGTTAATATATAGTGTTACTTCGTTCAATAACAGGCGCTATCAAACAAATTTTCGGTATTAAAGTGAAACACATATATATTTATTTCGATCTAAACCATGACAAACTTGACCAAAACCATGACGAATTTCTAGACTATTAACCGAACAATGTCAATCGCTTAACCAAACCATAGCAATTCCGATATCTTGCTTATTCTGCATTAATTTCGTGAAACAACAATTCCTATGTAGATCGTTTGACATCCAATACAGATTCAAACATCTTATGTGCTCTTCCTCTGCTTGTGTGAATAGAACTGAGGCAATAGTTTAGAAAAGTAACATAAATTAACCATGTCAAAATTATCCAAAGTATGACAAAATCACTGTACTAAACGCTCCTCGATATGACGACCTTACTACCTGTGGTCCAAGTTTGGAAGACATTCAGTATAGTTTAAGAAAGTTATTAAAATTTCAAAAACTTTAACCACAGAGTGAATACTTGTGGACGCCGCCGCCGCCGCCGCCGACGACGACGACACCGGAATGTAGGATCGCTTAGTCTCGCTTTTTCGACTAAAGTCGAAGGCTCGACAAAAATGAATATTGTTTTCATTTATCTGAGTAAACTGTAACAGTTATTTAAACGCTGTCCTAATTATGAAAAAGATTTATTTAAACCAAAATAGCATTGTTTTATCAAAGTCGCGCTTTCAATATTTAGTCATTATGGCCTGGTAAAACACCAGAATGAATCGAAAGTCTGTAAGTACTAATAAGGGATAACCTTATATCCTAAATATCAAATAACCAAATATCCTATGTGTGTATGTTTAAATACAATGTACATTAATAGTCAATGGAAAACCATTACAGTAGTATAAATCGATAAAACACGATAGTTCGATTTAATTTTAAGTGTGTAATTTGTCACAGGTGCACTGAAGTCCATAACAAAAAGAAAAATAGCTTTTGAAATATTGAACACACTACTCATTCATGTTTTATAAATGGCAACAGGAAGTTAAACATCACAGCAGATAAAGTAAGTATGAATATAAAAGAGATACGTATGAACAGAATATTTTAAACGACATCAAATAAGAATATCATAACGACCTTCAGGAAAAACAAATGTCAATTTGTCAATATCTAAAATAAAATCGTGTAATTATTTTCACAGAGACTTTTTAATAACTGCCACGCACACCAAATTCCCAAGTGAAAACCCATTTGTGGCATTCCATCTTTTAGACATAAATTTATACTTACTTTTGCTTCTGTTTTTAATCATTCATTAACTCAGAAAATATTTCATTTGCCGATTACCGTACTTTCTCTTTTATTTTATTCCTCGATTCACATTTTTCTCAATCATCCATATACGAGAAAAATCTTAAAGATAAACATTTTTTTAAAAGTGTTTTAGGTAAAACAAAGTAGTGGAACAATTTACAATATCTATAGGAAAGATATAGGTAAAACATTGTAAAATGTAAAATATACAATGATATACAAATAAAGGTGGAAAAGTAAATTCCTAGGAAAATTCAAAACAGAAAGTAAAATGACAAATCAAAAACTCAAACACATCGAAAGAATAGAGAACAGCTGAAGTTTATAAATAGTAAATATTTCTCATTTGTAAGGGTTTCTAGGTGGGCAAACGCTTCCTTTCAAATCCTAGTTGTTCGATACATTTTGTACAATAGAAGTTTTTTAATAGGTAGCTTGTTGTTAAACAGTTTTTTCCTTAATACATGTGGAGTTTTTTTTGTTTAAGAGATATGAACTAATCCGTCCTCACAGTTCAAAGGGCAGGACATGTTATTTATACGTGTGAAACAAATTCTTTTAATTTCCTTGTGGCACTGATAGTAGGTTGGATCAATTGTATATTGACTAAACTTTTACTTGAAAGCCTGCACCATGTGTGTCCTTGTCAGCAATTGTTATTTCTTTGCAGGATTTGGGCTTACCACTTAGTTCCAAACAGGGTGTTTAGTTTCTGTAGTACCTAAATCAAATGTAGTAAATTTTAAGGATGACATTTATTGAACTTCATTTTAATTGTCCAAAAGATTGATGTTTCAGTTTTCATTTATTTTTTATTTACAGAGTATTTAGATTGAATAGCATGTTTCTTGCATATGATGTCCTGTATTTTGATAAAAATAAATCAGTTTGGTTGAAATCTTATTACAAACGGGAAATCACATCCTATATAATTTAGTGAAGTTGTACATACATACATCTATTAAGATTCGATCCATTTAAAATAATATTAAAAGCTAATTGTTCAGAGAACAATCTGAACAACTGAAGGTCTTTCCACCAGTAAGGATCTGTTTTGATATGAAAAACTAAAATTTTGTTTTAAATGTCAATTCCAGAGTCAAATGACAGCTTATTGTACGCTGATTCTAAAAATATATGGTTCCTATACAAAAAGCAATAAATAAGGGAGATAAATTTTTACTTCCGTTTGAAAAATGTCTCTTTTGGTAATGTTTGATAGTTTACTTGACACTGATTCCAAAAATATATGGTTTTATATGCTTTTACATTAATTTAATACGAAAATAGCTATTTCCGGTTAAAAAAGGTCACTTCAGGTTGACTTATTCAAGTTCAAATGGCTAGCAACATAATGCAAATAGTCCCATGGCTGTATCGTGTATAAATATGAGAAAAAGCAAAGGTCAAAATCTAGAACGTTAAATTTGCCTATGACCTTGACGCTCAATTTCAAGGTCATAAACCGAGGACCTCAAATAAAAAAAGCCTTGGTCTTAATTAGTCCAGTCAAACTAAGATTTAACCTCAAATTAATTGCAACAGAAAATGTTTTAGTTCTAATCTATAGCATTATGCCCTTTATATAGACAGAAAAAAGTCCCATAAAATCTTACTTGAGGAAAACTTAAAATCAGCATTTCTAATTTCTTATGAAAATTAACATTGGAAGGAGAGATAACTCTTACAAAAAATGAATCTTTTTTGGTCAGTTTTTGGTTGTTTTACTTGAAATTCATGTAGAGTATGATACTTTGATGGGTTATACTATTGTATTAGACTAAATTACATAATATTCTTCTCATGTAATGTACAAAATCGAAGTGTTATGGGTAGTTTTATTTTTTTCGTGCATTTTCCATTAAAAAAATTGCAAATTTGAGGCTTTGTAACCATTTTTGAAAAATAATGTGAAAATTTGGTATTGTTTGTATCTGTATATTATATTTTTTCAGCAACTTATTTATCTAATGAAACAAAAAGAAGAATACATGGCATTGCTTAATTATTTGTATTAAATTTGAGATTCTTTACCTTGACAAGTTGAAAAATTCAATAAATGGTCAACTAATGAATTATGAAATCTAAATAATAGTTTGATAAAATATATGAAAACACCTTTAGAGTTGTTTGTTATACTCTAAAGACCCCTAAAAAAATCAAGAATCAATACATTCTGATGAATAGAAGCGGTAAAGTTATAATTTTGTATCAATTTTTATTGATATTTCCGCCTTTTTTTGCAATAGTTATCTCCCTTTTCAATGCAAATCTCCATCGGAATTTTAAATGGTGATTTTTCAGTCTTCCTCTTTTTTCTGTGTATATTTGGGGTATAATGTTAAAGATTAAAACTTAAACATCTTCTGTTGCAATTACTTTGAGGTTAGGGTCAAATTTATGATAGATTGACTGGACTAAATGTGTAACAACAAAACCATAAAACAAACAAAGGGGGAGGGGGAGGGGTCCAACTAACATGTTTAACCCCACCACATTGTTTAGTCATGTGCCAGTCCCAAGTAAGTAGCCTGTAATTCAGTAGTTGTCGTTTGTTTGTGTGTTACATATTGATTTTTGTTCGTTTTATGTACATAAATTAGGCCGTTACTTTTCTCGTTTGAATTGTTTTACATTGACATTTCGGGGCCTTTTATAGCTGACTATGCAGTGTTGGGTTTGTTCATTGCTGAAGGCCGTACGGGGACCTATAGTTGTTAATTTCTGTGTCATTTGGTCTTTTGTGTGGAGTTGTCTCATCGGCAATAAAACTACATCTTCTTTTTTTTCTATTTTTAATAAAATAGTTGAATAATGTTTTACTAATAGCTGACTTGCCAATTATCGATTACATAAGCGGTAATATTTACATTGACACAAGCGGCAACCGAAAGTATGACATACCACCGGACAAACTATAGACTTCCGAGATAACGTCTTATTTACACTTTTTGAATTCATGCCGCTGTCTGTATTAGTGTTAACATGCCTGTCAAGCATTGCTGTTATGGAAATTGTAAAGGTGACTCTCGATACGTCGGTAAACGACCTGAAATAGATGCTATCTTCTTTATCCAATTTCCTAAGCCAAAAACCCAACTTGAGAAATGTAAACGATGGATTCGGCTTTGTGGTCGAAATTATTTTGAAGTTGCAAATATTAGTAAGGACACTTTGTTGGTGAACAGGGACCTACTCAAGCCCATCTTGATTCCCTGCCTATTGCTACAAACGAGTATGAACTGAATAGTTTAAGCAGTAAAAAAAACACCCACGACGTGATGAAAAATCAGCGGTGAAAAAGAGTAGAAAATCTCTTCTTTATAAAACAGACAAAAATGTCTGTCCACCAGAAATAAATCCATCTATAATATATGAGGGATGTGAGTGTGATCACCTTGAGTTTCGGCAATTGGATCATGGTTACTCAAAAATCAACCTGGATAAAGAAATTACTGTAGTTGAAGAAAACACATCTCTTCATGGTCCTGAATTGATTAATTACATAGGTAAATTTCAATAAACTTTTATTTTGATTCAGTTTTTAAGGAAAAAACTGCAGTTGCTATATATTGAGTAGTGGTTTATTATAGTTTTACGCATTTAAATAAAGTATGCATTTTAGATATTGTTGCCGACATTCTGTTTTCAGTTTACATGTCTAAAGAAAAGCTTAATGTTTTTATGAAAGCTTATGTTGAAAGTTTAATAACTATAGTATGTTCTATAGTAATTATTATGTATTCTACTGAAATTGAATTGAAATATACACATGTACACGACTACATGTAGACATTTGACATGATGTAAAAATATTGCCTTAATAATGAATAAGTACATTTTGTCACAATGTGTGTTTTTTTAAGTCCATCTGAGGAATTAACAGAAGAAGTTGAAATATCCACTTGCGACGCACAAAGTCAAACTGAGATTGCCAGTAAATCAACTACTGTACACACCTGCAACGCAGTAGTACAGACTAATATTTGTTTGGACCATATATCTGAATTTACTATTTTAGAATTACAAATCCATACCCGTTTAACCAGAAAATTGTTTACTAAGTCAGTTCTCAAAGATAATAAATCTTGTAAATTCTAGACAAGTTCAGTACATGTATATATTTATATAATTATTTACTGCTTAAACTTGCTTTAATATGATGATGTGGCATGATTGATAATAAGAGTTTAATACATCAATAAATCAATAATTAAATTAAATAACCAATGGCCTGACGAAAAATGAGATATACGCAAAAAAAAAACCAAACTTTCAGCAACCCAACATTTAAAATCCAACATTATAAACATAGATTTTGTGCATTATTTAACAGGCTCATCTTTCATTACAAATGTACATACACAGTAAGTTATACTATCAAATATTATTCATTTTCAGTACTGTCATTAGCAATATTGACTTGTGTGTTTTCATGTCTACAGAAGAAGGCAAAAAAATCAAACTATTGGAGAGGACAAGATTCAACAGAATCAAAAACTGTAAGAATAAAGTTAGATTTATACTAACAACATATTATATTGATTTAGCTATGGTATTTGGCAACAACCAACTAGGGATTACATGACCATTGTTCTGTTATACATTACTAGTTCAAAGTAAATGTAAAAAATAGTTCTTTAATCAATTATTCAAAGGATTACTTGTTTACAATTTGTACTTTTTATAACTTAATGAACTGTCTAAAGAGGCTATCTATGCTTGCCTGTGATTTTCAAATATGTATATTTAAAAAAAACCTGGTCTCAATATAAACACCATAATACCATAAAATCTTTAATTTCAATTTCACCAACGGGAACATTCACATTCGTTTCAAAGTGATTCACAGGAAGTATATCTGACCAAAGCATAGTTGAGGAAAGTGTTTTTTTGGACAAAATAGAACATAATGACGACATAATGGCTGATAGAGGATTCCTAATTAGAGACTTGTTGGCTCGTAGATCTGCAATATTGAATATACCACCCTTTTATATGGGAAAACAATTGAGCTGTCGAGCCGTTACAAAGACACGGAGGATAGCTAGTGGTCGAATTCATGATGCAAGAGCCATCGGGAGATTGAAATCTTTTAAAATTTTACAAGGTGTTATGCTTCTTAAATTTCAACCCTTGTTTGATTAGATCATTGGTGTGTGTTGCTGCTCTGTATAATTTAGATTAACAGCTAGTTAATTATAAAGAAATGTTTTTGTCATGTAGTTTGTCTCTTTTATACTTGTGGTACCACTATCCAAATTATGTGATAATATCATTTAATATACATTAATGACGGTAAAATAGTAGTATGTTATAACATGTTCATATATTCAGTAATTTGGTATTGTTTAAATACAATGTAGAATAGTTTAAGCTGCGTGTCAAGAAGATATCATATACTTCGAAAACTTAAAAAAAGGTACGGATTTTACTTATTGTTGTAGACAGTAAATATTTCAAGCGGCAGTTTGTCTGTTATAACTTGTATATACTTATGTTGGTATATTGTGGATAGATGAATTTGTCTTACTGCCAATCATACTACATCTTTTTTCTTACAAAAAAAAATGTAAATTGTTTTACATTGTCATTTGTTTTTTTTGTTTTCCAAAAAAAATGTAAATTGTTTTACATTGTCATTTTTTTTTATAGCTAACTATGCAGTATGGGCTTTGCTCATTGTTGAAGGCTGTCATTGTTAATTTCTGTGTCATTTTGTGGAGAGCTGTCTCATCGGCAATTATATCACATCTTATTTTTTATAGGTATTGACACCTAAACTCTTCACCTGTAATATAATCATAAAATACATACCAAATAAAACTGAAAGCAATAATTTAAATCATCTACCAGCGGCTACATGTATTTCATGATGATTATTCATGACCGAAATGTCTTTGAAAATACGTGGCACAACAAATGAAGGGTAAAATTTACAAAGTTTCTTCACCATATCTAAGAAATAGGGTTTGTCAAATCTGACAGTTGCTATACTAATTCCTTTGTTAGTGTATATCACTAAGTCACATACCGGATGGTTGTATATGCCAAGTTGTCCTTTGATTTGTGCATAATAAGGGCATTCTTTCGTCACTTCCCATTCATTTGAAACATTATTCAAAATACAACCCTTTTTCATTGCAACGTCTTTTAGTTGATTATCACGCATATAATATGGGCATTTAATTTCAACGAGTCTTGTATGATGTTGTTGTTGTTTACATTTACAACTTGCTTGTCCTTCAACACTGCACCCTAAACCTGGAAATTGTTCATTTATTAGGAGACCAATTTCCTTCACTTTAAATGAATTACATAGTTGTTTTATCATTACTTTACCGTAGAAAGTTCATGCGATGGACTCTTTTTTCCTATACCAGTTTATAGAAGGAGGTCACATATGTTCTTTCAAAGAATTTTCGCCCAAAATTTTCTTCAAGAATGTTTCTGATGGTTTTCTACCTTTATCTATATAATTACAAGCTTCACCAAAATTTGATGCTGTTAGTAAGCCTTTTCTGATAGAATGCCACAAACTATTTGAGGATTGCCCTTCTGTTTGGTCTAATACATTTTTGGTGTCCTGCTCTGATAATTGGATTGACCTACAAAACTCTTCAACCTTGTCACTCAAATTAATGTCTGATATCTCATTATGTTCCAGAAATGCCTTGGCTTTGCTAATAACATGCAGATTTTCAATGTCAGTAGAGCTGTCTCGAGCAATAATGCACCGGTCTTCTGGTTTAAGCAGACATCAAGGGCCTGTGTATTTCCAGTAATCTGAAAATGAAAACAACATAAATAGGTGTAAGATATCTCATGGGCAACTTATACTGTCAGCTTCAATAACATTTATCTTTTTCACATATTTTGATATCTCAATTTCCTGATTTTTAATGATGAAATTAGCTCATTTATCCACAGTGTACTGTTATTGACTTTGAACTTGCTTTCAGTAACTGACTGTGATTGCAGTTACTTACAGACTATACTGTATGTGACATGTATGCGCTTTGTGTGTCGAACTAATGAGAAATTCCTTTTTACTCAAAGAATTAGGTTTTTTTTATGAACTGGTACACCCTGATGCAAGCACTCATACTAAATCAGGTCACATTGCATGCGCACCAGACCCAAGTTAGGAGCCGTCATATCAGGGGTTGTCATTCTTTGTTGTTTATCATCTTTTTAGCTCACCTGGCCCATAGGGCCAAGTGAGCTTTACTCATCACTTGGCGTCCGTCGTCCGTCGTCGTCCGTCGTCGTCCGTCGTCCGTCGTCGTCCGTCGTCCGTCGTCGTCCGTCGTCCGTCGTCGTCGTCCGTCGTCCGTCGTCGTCGTCCGTCGTCCGTCGTCGTCGTCGTCCGTCGTCGTTAACTTTTACAAAAATCTGCTCCTCTGAAACTACTGGGCCAAATTTAACCAAACTTGGCCAAAATAATCATTGGGGTATCTAGTTTAAAAAATGTGTTGCGTGACCCGGTCAACCAATCAAGATGTCCACTACGGCTAAAAATAGAACATAGGAGTAAAATGCAGTTTTTGGCTTATAACTCAAAAACCAAAGCATTTAGAGCAAATCTGACATGGGGTAAAAATGTTTATCAGGTCAAGATCTATCTGCCCTGAAATTTTTAGATGAATCGGTCAATCGGTTGTTGGGTTGCTGCCCCTAAATTGGTAATTTTGAGGAAATTTTGCTGTTTATGGTTATTATATTGAATATTATTATAGATGGAGATAAACTATAAACAACAATAATGGGTAGCAAAATAAGATCTACAAATAAGTCTGCATGACTAAAATGGCCAGTTAAACTGTTTAGGAGTAATTGCCCTTTATAGTCAATTTTTAACCATTTTTCGTAAATTAATCTTTTACAAAAATCTTCTCCTCTGAAACTACTGGGCCAAATTAATCCAAACTTAACCACAATCATCTTTGGGGTACCTAGTTTAAAAGAATGTGTAGCGTGATCTGGTCAACCAACCAAGATGGCCGCCACGGCTAAAAATAGAACATAGGGGTAAAATGCAGTTTTTGGCTTATAACTCAAATACCAAAGCATGTTGAGGAAATCTGACGGGATAAAAATGTTTATTAGGTCAAGATCTATCTGCCCTGAAATTTTCAGTTGAATCGGTCAACCCGTTGTTGGGTTGCTGCCCCTGAATTGGTAATTTTGAGGAAATTTTGCTGTTTTTGGTTATTATCTTGAATATTATTATAGATAGAGATAAACTGTAAAGATCAATAATGTTCAGCAAAGTTAGATTTACAAATAAGTCAACATGACCGAAATGGTCAGTTGACCCCTTTAGGAGTTATTGCCCTTTATAGTCAATTTTTAACCATTTTTCATAAATCTAAGCAATCTTTTACAAAAATCTCCACTGAAACTACTAGGCCACAATCATCTTTGGGGTAACTAGTTTGCCAAGTGTGTCCGATGACCTGGCCATTCAACCAAGATGGCCGCCACGGCTAAAAATAGAACATAGGGGTAAAATTCAGTTTTTGGCTTATAACTATGAAACCAAAGCATTTAGAGCAAATCTGACAAGGAGTTAAATTGTTAATCAAGTCAATATCTATCTGCCCTGAATTTTTCAGATGAATTGGACAACTGGTTGTTGGGTTGCTGCCCTCCAATTGGTTATTTTTAAAGAAATTTTGCCGTTTTTGGTTATCTTGAATACTATTATAGATAGCGATAAACTTGAAACAGCAATAATGTTCAGCAAAGTAAGATCTACAAATAAGTCAAAATGACTTAAATGGTCAATTGACCCCTTAAGGAGTTATTGCCCTTTATAGTCAATTTTTAACAATTTTCATTAATCTGGTAAATTTATGTAAATTTTTACCAAATATAGTTCTCTGTTACTAAAGGGCAAAGTTCATTATAGATATTATTGTAAGAAGCAAAATCGTTCAATAAAGTAAGATCTTCAAACACATCACCATCACCAAAATACAATTTTGTCATGAATTCATTTGTGTCCTTTGTTTAATTTGCACATAGACCATGGTGAGCGACACAGGCTCTTTAGAGCCTCTAGTTTAATTTATTGATTTGTACACTACATGTCATTTAGGATTATATAGATAAAAAATCTTTATACATGACATGTGTAGATATATATACCTCTTGAATTTGAAGTCCAAATTCCCTTTTCCGATCATCTGATATTTGATGGCGATGCTGCTCTGCTCTTGGATCATAAAAAATGACTATGTTGTTTCACCATGTTGGTACATGATGGTATTATGCCCGTACAACATTCAGATAACGCACAGGTACTGGTACATCATCGTGACGTGGTCTTTTAACCCACTGATTTTCTCCATCAGTGCAGGACTTCATCTCGAATGCTCCCAACAAGATGTCGACAAGATACGTCTGCCCTGAAATATATATGAAAATACTCTTAATTCATTCATCATATTGATATTTTTATAATTTTTCTAGCCTTCTTAAATTAGTATATTTATATATTATGTATAATCTATATCAATATTTAATACGCAACTTACTATATTATCATTGTGCGATTTTCGGTTTTTTAACCTGTGTACAAGTACAAGTAAATAATTGTAAGAAAAAGATACTAGTAGAGGAACCGCATATTGACTATTAAATTCTCCCTCGCCCTGCTCGTCCGAATTTAAAGCATTTAATTTCTAATTCAATAGGCTATAAACAAGACAAACACAGATATAGGATTAGTTGCTCGCAGTAACATCTTATTTTCTCTTGCGATACAATATTTTATTTTACTGAATTGTACATATTTCTTCAATCGAAACATTATATAAACACATGACATATAACATTGTTCCTCTTTCGCATCGTTTCTTTTCCCCCGTCTAATGCCTCCAACGCCTGTACGTACAATAAACATAGCAGCAACTGCACATATACCTATGTGACCAACTTCAATCCGACGTAACTGCGAGCACCTTCGATACTAATACATTTAAATCCCAAACTTTATATAGTACCTTTAAACCCCACCCATAAAAACCGCCAAAACTTTCCTCGTGCCTCCTGCACCTAACATCAAACTTATAAATAGTACATACTGTTACAAAACCAGTATCCAAACTAGTTATACTAGTTCCCATCTGTAAATATTAACTACAAATAGCAAACGGGAAAAACCCTATTTCAAACGAAATAAAATACATTTAAATTCTCCCTCGCCCTGCTCGTCCGAATTTAAAGCATTTAATTTCTAATTCAATAGGCTATAAACAAGACAAACACAGATATAGGATTAGTTGCTCGCAGTTACATCGAAACAAAAAAATGAAACAGTTCAGAATAAGATGCTGATATAAAAAGTCTTTTGAGATATTGCTATTTGAAGATAAATCTTCAACCACTAAACTGGACCAATATCAGTTTCAAGTCGACAATCGGAACGTCAAATACGACATATTGAACCGGAAGCTTCCGCAATAGATGGTTATGCAGACAAATGTTTTGCAAATCTTGAATCGATGGATAATTTCTCAAACTGTTTTCCTTGATTCTGTAAAAAGAAGAACACAAACAAAACTTCATACATACATGAACTTGTATCTTAATCAGATAAACATTAAACTCTATAGATATATACATATTTCATATCTATATACATCAACTTCTAATCATACTATGTGATTCTTTATGTTACACACTGCAACATAGCTCATGAAAGTCTAAACATATATGCATCTCAGATCTACATACATCAACTTCATATCACACTGTGTGATCCTATTGTTACATTCATAAAAATCTAAACATATATATATAATATATATCTATTATATCAACAACAACAAAAAACAAAGTCTACAGCTATGTCTGAAGCTCTGACTTTGTACAAGGTTTCTTATTATCTTTGTTACATTTTTATTATCGATTTTAAATTAAAAAAAAGTTTTCCACTCAATATGTTATGTACCATGTGTACGGACTGTAAAATATTACTCCTTACCGTTTTAAAATCTCTCCAAGTTGAACTCTTGGTACTGTCCGATTTATCTCACATAAAAACGGGCTACTTTTTATACCTACACCTGCATATTTGTGGCATCCGGGAAATAATTAGCACATACACAAGGTCTCCAATAAGGTACTAAAACTCTGATCGTTTTATAGTAAATGCGACCTGCTGATAAAATAAAATCAAAATTGTGGTATTTAATGAAAAAACATATAAAATTGATGATTATTACAAGTCTCATCTTCAAATCAATTGTATACATATATTTAATTATGTACAAAAGTTAATGCCTTCATATTTAATCTTTTGTTTTCTGTATATTAATTTAACTATACAACATCCCATAGTTCATTGTGCAACCAATCACATCGCTCCCAGCGACAACATTCCATGGTGCACTACACTGTGCAACCAATCACATCGCTCCCAGCGACAACATTCCATGGTGCACTACACTGTGCAACCAATCACATCGCTCCCGGCGACAACATTCCATGGTGCACTACACTGTGCAACCAATCATATCGCTCCCAGCGATCTAATAAAATAAATTTCATACATACCATTTCAAACTCATCTGCAACTCGTATCACTCTTCGTGACAAAATCATCTCACTGCGAGAAGATTTAAACATATGTTGTTTCCATGTCTCAAATCTAGTACAAGTCTTACAAATTCTTTACCTGAACTTTGTACTGAAACAGTAATCAGATTTTATACAAAAGGTTGATATGTAATATTAAGTGAGCATTTCATCTATCAACTTTTAAATAAAAGTTGCATGCTTAAAAGCTGATTTGTTTTTCATATTAATGAACTCAACATGGTTCACATGATGATTATTACAAGTCTCATCTTCAAATCAATTGTATACATATATTTAATAATGTACAAAAAGTTAATGCCTTCATATTTAATCTTTTGTTTTCTGTATATTAATTAAACTATACAACATCCCATGGTGCATTGTGCAACCAATCACATCGCTCCCAGCGACAACATTTCATGGTGCACTACACTGCAACCAATCACATCGCTCCCAGCGACAACATTCCATGGTGCACTACACTGTGCAACCAATCACATCGCTCCCAGCGATCTAATAAAATAAATTTCATACATACCATTTCAAACTCATCTGTAACTCGTATCACTCTCCGCGACAAAATCATCTCACTGCGAGAAGATTTAGACATATGTTGTTTCCATGTCTCAAATCTAGTACAAGTCTTACAAATTCTTTACCTGAACTTTGTACTGAAACAGTAATCAGATTTATACAAAAGGTGGACACTGTAATATTTAGTGAGCATTTCATCTATCAACTTTTAAATAAAAGTTGCATGCTTAAAAGCTGATTTGTTTTTCATATTAATGAACTCAACATGGTTCACATGGTTCAGTATTGAATGGAAATATATAACCAAATTCTGTAGTATTTTAAAATAAAATCATAAACCTGTAAAGCGGTTTTTAAAAGAACACAAATATATTGATTTTCGCTTCTAACTTAATAATACGTTCCAGGCATGATTTCAGAATGTAAATAAAGTCAACATTATACTCAACTCCGTCATGTGAAAACATGTTCCTCTTTCGCATCGTTTCTTTTCCCCCGGCTAATGCCTCCAACGCCTGTACGTACAATAAACATAGCAGCAACTGCACATATACCTATGTGACCAACTTCAATCCGACGTAACTGCGAGCACCTTCGATACTAATACATTTAAATCCCAAACTTTATATAGTACCTTTAAACCCCACTCATAAAAACCGCCAAAACTTTCCTCGTGCCTCCTGCACCTAACATCAAACTTATAAATAGTACATACTGTTACTAAACCAGTATCCAAACTAGTTATACTAGTTCCCATCTGTAAATATTAACTACATATAGCAAACGGGAAAAACCCTATTTCAAACGAAATAAAATACATTTATCTTGGGTGGTTCCTAATAACAGGATTTCAGTGAGATGTGAATCATGTCGGATTAGTATATTTGACTAGATAAGCAGCTGGTAAATGCTACATGTACAAAATGTACATGATATTTTTTAGATATAAAATTTAACAAATGAAATATATGGCTTTTGTACATGTATGTATTTCATTCATTTTAAAGTCCATGTTGTGGGCAGTACAGTGACATATATATAGTATGGTGTTAATTTCTGTGTCATTTGGTCTAATATGGTAGGTTACCATAATCATACCACATCTTTTTATGTGTGCAATTTTTATATGGGTGTCAGTGGGGACTGTTATTTAAATTGGATTAAAATGTATAATAATTGTAACATAGTCCCAGGTGTGAATCCATCAGGTATTGAGAACACATGACTGTACATATAGATTTTTTTTTGGGGGGGGAGGTATCTGGGTTTATCATGCACATCTTTATGTTTTGGAAATTTTATTTCAATAATATATGTACTAATGAACTTACCCTCCAATGCATTCACAGTGACCAGTTACTACTGAACCATCTTCTTTGTCCACAACAAACCACAAGTCGTAGCAGTTCTTGGTTAGGTACGTCTTATCTCACTGGTTAGGTTTCACTTCAGCCTAGAATAGGCAAACATCACTGGTATCGGAAATTCTGTTAAACAGTAATCTTTCTACAGTTACTGTAGAGAATCTTCAAAGGATTTGTACCCTTTCAGTTTCTTTCCATCGTACTCAGACTTGTTGAAAATCATGTAATTAAAAATATCTATCAGACCAAAATCGGGAACATACGTGAAATTGGATGTATATCCTGGTATTTCAAACGGATTTTCTTCTGGAAGGCCGGCTTTCTTGAATTTTCCTCTAATGTCATTAAAAAGAGTCTTTTCCGTAATCTTGATTAAGCGGCAAATTCAAACTTTCGACCGTTAAGGCAATTCCTTCAAAGCTCCTTTGTTATACCCCGAAAACGTCACACCTTTTGCCTTCAGGTAGTTCTGTAGCTCAGGTAAACGGAAGTTAATTAGGTCAGACATAGCGATAAATAGTAGAATACAAGTAAGTTAAATAGGCGATAAATACGTAGTCAAGCGATTGTTTGTTGTGGTAGTCTAGCAACTGATGTCCGGAGGAGCTCTCCTATGTTTCAAGGGAAACAACTCATTTCCGCCTAAATATGAAATATCCGGACCAATGCCGGTAATTGGCACTTGGCCTATTAGATCGACACAATATCATTTACCATGCCTGTATTGGGATGAAAATTGCAGGAACTTATTTTTCGACTCTCCCTTGACACCATCTGCAAGTATGGTCTTGAGGAAACGATGATAGTCCGTCGGAAGGGGACGATAAATGGCTGACCCGTGTTAAGAGAGAGCCATATCTCTTGCACGTTAAAGACACCCTTGTAGATTTCGTAAAAGAGTAGGCTAATGCCGCTACAAGGCAGCACTCGCACCCGCAAAGTGGAAAGGGATTAATATAAGTTGCAAAACTTGTTTCCCAATCAACTATAAATAAATATGTTTAAACTAATGCCTGTATTAACAAAAGTTAGAACCATAAAATGTTATAGACTGTTAAGCTTAACATAGTATAATTATATGATAATTCATTGATAACAAAGTAAATGTTTGGACCACCGATAAAAACAACATACTTCTTACAGTGTCAAATTGATAACCTTTTTGGATAAATTTCGATACTGAAATTGGTTATATCCAAACTTACATTAAGATGTAATATTTCGTTGGTAATAAGAATTGTACAGGTATAGCACCACTTCATAATAGAATATTTCAATTTAGAAAAGAGCTTAACTAAGATTTTCTGAAATTTGTTTTAACGAAATCATTGACTAAATAAATAAAAAGTGATACATAGTTAACGTTTATATCAATTTAAAACGTCACTACTGACAAGCTACGTGTAGGGAATAACACACGAGTTGAAATATTTATACACCGTAAGATAGGACTGAAGCCACACCGTCGTTCTATTGAGGAAAATTAACAATAGAGAAAGAACATTCGTCCTGATTATCATACATGTTAGTGTAGAGTTTTTCATGATATATCAAATATCGTTATCTAAAGATGGACAGTGATTAATGTTTATATAAAATTTAGTTTAAAGTAACTTTAGCCGTGTACATATTGGCAAATTGCAGTTTATATGTTTAAATGGAACTTAGACAGATCTGAACTGTTGCATTCAATTTATGAACTAATATACTGTAAAAATTACACAGGATCTTATGATTTTTATTACGCTGTTTTTACCAGCTTCGACTTCACCAGTCCTATTTTCGACAGTAGGAAGACGAAGTTTAATGTGTTTTAAGTATTTGAGCTTTTGACTTTGCCATTTTTAAAAGGGAATATACGTTAACAATTTTCATTGGAGTTCGGTTATTTTGTAATTTCACTATTTTCATAACTGAGAGTTAAGCATTATATATAGATTTTAATGTGACAACGAACATTCTTTAAATTGATAAATCTACATTTTTGTGTAATTCAACTTATGAAAAGAAAACTATGATGGTGCTTATTTGTAAACTATTTATTACTAGTGTCATTTGATTTCTATTAAAAGTTGCATTCAGTCACTTAAACAATCGAAGAAAATAATACGGCGGAGTAAATCAACAATTTTGACATATCCCATGAATTTGTGGTCAACCAAACATATTCAAACGATATATATAAAAAAAACATCAAGTCTGCAATATTGTATCAACTAACATATATATTCCCAATACCAAACCTGCCTGAATATTCATCCATAAAAATCGAAAGTTAAAAATAAAAAAAATAATTTAAATGATATAATTTGGTTGCTGTAGATTATAGGACAGAATAAACTTCGTTCGGATGTAACTGGCAACTTTTCAAATTTTTTTCGATATGTGTATAATAATCGAGTTTCTTTGCATGTTGTTCCTTCTCTTGACTACCTGTTTATTTATACGGTTAATCGATAATTTATGCTGCACATATATCAATCGAGTTTGTTGATGTTTTGTTCCTAGAATTATCTTGACTACCTGGTTATTCTAACATATAATCGATACGTTTCAATAACAATGGGATTATATATTAATGTACATTGCCTGATCTTGGGAAAATGCAATACATTATTTCATATGAATGTTTTTCGGATTTTATTCTAATTCTTTATAATTATTTACCAGAACGTTTTCCTAAGAACTGATAATCAGTAGTGTATTAATGGAATACGTGTGAAACATTGAAGAGTCCAATTCACCTATGTTTGCAGTAGAGGTAATAGGTTGGCAACAGATTGTTATAAATTTTATAGATTAAACGTGTCATTTTTCAACGTAATCATAGTCTAAATTTAAATAGAGATAAAGAGTAAATAAAGGTAAGTTTTGTAAGGCTTGTAAATTTCTTCGTTGTAGAAAAAATATTTTACATGATGATACCAAGATGTTGCTTCAAAATTGAATACACATTGTTGTTCTCAGTAAGAGAAGGAGAAATATGGAACAGCTAACAAAAAAAAACCCAAATGTTTTCACTATCCGCAGACTATTTATGACATCTTTGCAGTTGGAAAACTGGGATAATCATAATGGTTGTTAATGTAGTTTTGGAATACTATTTGTGGTACTTGGCTTTGAACTAGCGTCCAGTAATTGCAAGTAATCTAAATCGGAAACGTTGTCCCTTAATTTGATTGTTATTTAATGTATGTGCTTTGTATCGATTTGATAAATCAAACCCTTTTAACGTATTTTCTCAATAAGTAAGTAAGTAAGTGAATTATTTATTATAGTGACATGTGTAAATATGTACAGAATACAAACACATAGATTTTGATAAATATGAATACACCTGGCCTATGTACCTATAAGTAACCTAAAATGATATTAAATTATTATAATACACTTATCATGTTCTAGAAAAAACAAATCATTTATGAAATTATCTTTTTGATATGTTCTTACGGTCTGATGGTAAATCACGGTACTATGTAAGAGAAGAGTTGTGACCTCGCTAACAAATTAAATGCTGCCGCTTTTTGTTTGAGACTGCAATCCAGTGGTTTTCGTAGAATAAAATGATAAATGTCTGTCATATTGTTTTTGTTTCTGTTTTTTGTTTAGTTCATAAATCAAATCGTTGGGTTTTTTTCTCGTTTGAATTGGTCCTTATATTTTGTTATGTCAGGATTTCTCATAGTTTTTTTTCATTACGGGTTTTCTAGTTGTTGAAAGTCGTAAGGTACATTATAGTTACGAAAATCCCTGTAGTTTGGTCTGTTGTGGATAGCTTATTTTGAATCTTACTCTTTTTCCGAATATTTATTGGAACTAATAATATTTCATATGGACCTATAAGTATAATTGAGTATACAGGAAAGACATAAATTAATCTATAGATTGAAGAAGAGACAAACAGACAACAACCATTACAATAATTAATAAAAATGAGCGCATTCCTTTCACCTAAGACAATGACATATTAAGTGTATCTAAATCGTTCAGCTAGTACTGCTGGAAACGAAAACACTGCTCTTAGGTCGGGTCGTTGTCTCTTTGACATTTACCCAATTTCCATTTTCAATTTAAGTATAATCAGACTAAAAAAGTATACTTTACAAATGTATAAATTGTTTATCTGTTGATAACGGTTTTTTTTCTTTTATCACGTAAAATACTTATACTACCAATTTTATTTCAAAAGTAAAGTGTCAAATGATGTTGAAAGTATGCAATATTCTTATTAATATATTGCTTTTGTCTTGATTGACAACATGTACAAGGACATCATTCGTTAATATAACTCAACATGTTTGACATCTTATACGTTCAGGTATTTCACACCGAATCTTTTATGGTAATATTCCTTACAAAGCACACAAATGTCAGTATTATCCTCAAAAGCTATCAAAACATTTGAACATTCTTAATAAGAAGTTTATTAAAGATTTCATATTTTGACTTTAATATTGGTTCACTTATAGGGTCTGCATCGGAATTAAACGCATTTACTCCAGTTGTTGGCATGATACGGGTTACAAATGTATGTTCGTCTCGTATATTTTATGATTGTAAATTGTAAAGTACTTTACTCCTAACGAGTGGGATTGTGCTTAGTATTCATATGATGGAGACATAATCTTTCAATCAGTTAAATTGAGGGTTGAGCAAGTAGTCCTTTGTTAATGTATGTATTATTGTCATTTTGTTTAGTTTCTTTTGTTACCTTTTATGACATCGGACTCGGACTGCTTGTTTTACTGTGCGTATTGGTGTGTTTTTTTTTCTACATTGGCTAGAGGTATAGAGGGAGGGTTGGAATATCAAAAAACATGTTTAACCCCGCCGCATTTTTGCGCCTGTTCCGAGTCAGAAGCATCTGATAGTCTTGTATACTATTTAATTTTAGTTTTTCGTGTATAATTCGAAGTTTAGTATGAAGTCCAGTATCACTGAACTAGTATACATATTTGTTTAAGGCAACCTGAAGAACACATAAGGGTGCGGGAGGTTCCCGCTTAATTGAAGACCCATTAGCAAGTGCCGGCTGTTGTCTGCTCTATTGTCGGGTGGTTGTCTCTTTCACACATTTTTTTTCCATTTCCATTCTCAATTTTATTTAAATTTAGAGGATGGTTTTAAAAAACATGTTGACTTGCTATACATATTTTAATTCATGTGTGATTTTCTTGCCGACGTGTTCCTTCATTCATTTTAATCAGATTTCATAGAATAGGAAAAATAACTAGAGGCACTCAAGAACCTGTGTTACTCACTTGTATCTACTGTTACGTTGTTTTTAAAATCGTGTATAATAACGTTAAATTTATAACTAATTGTATAATATACCTGAGTTATGATTGTTGCAAAGAGAGGATTAATTTGGCCTAGTAGTTAAAATAAAAGCAACTCATTCCACTGTAGTATTACAACAGTTACTGAAAACCCCTTATTATTATTATTCAAATAAGTTTCCAAGGTTTGACAATTTGAAACTGTCTTTTCCAAAATTTTCCCTCAGACTTCTTCAAAAAACTCATATGTTCTCATTTTAAGTAATGACGGGTCATGTTGGTTTGACGGACGAAGGGGTTATCTGATAAATTTTTCAGTCATGATATCCTCAGTGTAATTCTATTTGCCCCAGTAGATTAAGTGGCGAAGATTTGTGTTTATATAAAAGATTACAAAAAATTACGAAAAATTTACAATAAACGCAATTAATTCATAAATTGGTCAATTGACAATTTTTTTCATTTAACTTATTTGAAGACCGTACTTTGCAGAACATTATTGCTGTTTACCGTTGATCTATATCTATAATAATATTTAAGATAAAAAAAAATGACTATTTCACTAAACTACTTTTTAAGGGGCAGCAACCCGACAACGGGTTGTCTGATTTTTCTGAAATATTCATAGTGTATAAATTTCAACCTGCAAATATTTGTATCTCAGGTCAGATTTGCTCTAAATGCTCTAGTGAAAGATATAAGCCAGCCACTACATTTGACCCTTTCAAAAGTTCTATTTATAGGTTGCATTTTGTTTAAATATCTACAGTGCAATAGGAACTCCTTTTATGGCTTTAACTGTACCCCTTTTACTATGAAGTTTTGATAAAACTTACATCCTCAAATGGAAAGTTAAAAGGCACTACTATAATTTTCAAAGGTCAAAATATAGGGATGTGCGGCATATTTTCAACGTTTATATGGCCCGAACGTCTAAGAGTTTAAACTTACTCTTAAATTCTACACTACCCTTACATTGACTTTAGGAGTTCGTTCCACATATTTCAATATGACAAATATGCATATGCATTTTATTGGTAAGTTTTTTCTCCACGAGCTTAAACATAGAGATCATAACAGAGAAACAGCACGTACACACAATTAATCATCTATGAATATTATATATCTCCCTTGAAGAGGCATGGTTTAAGAAACAGCTGTATTCACAAGTTGCCACCTATACTAACATTAATTCAAATAGAAAACTCTACAAAAAAACCTTTTCTCACAACAATACTTATTTATCAGAATTATAGCCTTACAGAAATCACTGCATATTCTCTAAGTTTTCTTTTACAGTACATTTTATACCTCTAATCCTGTTTCCATTTAAACAAAATTTAAAACAAGACTTTAACTATTGCCAGTTTACCCTATGTGCATGTTAAAAGCATTTCAGAATATTATTAATGTAATATTTATCAGTAAATCATTCCAGCATCCAAGACTATATAAAGTATACAATCCTGTCTCTTTCTCCAGTCCACATCTAATTGTATGCCTATTTGTCAATCAAAGTTCACAGTTTCTTCCTCGAATGTTTAGTTCAAATATCTTGTCACAACAGTATCATCTCTAACCATATATCTTACATAAAATAGCTAATATATGAACTTGAAGTGTTTAAACGAAGCCGTATTTGCCAAATTTTATGTATGAAGATACCAGTCTGATGTGTGAATTCAATAATAGTTTTATAGAAATGACTGCTAACATCTAATGTTTACATAACTTTCAAGCACGGTTATTGTTAGGTCTTTTTTCTATATACAAAAGACCTTTAAAATAATAAAATAATAGCATTTACAAGTTAAATTGTTTGTTTTATAACCAAGCAGTCCAAGGGACCTCAAATTTTCAGAATCGTTCTGCTGTTTGTAGCAATATTAAGTACATACTTAGGATAGGCAATACTATTATAAGTTTGTTTGCGTTTTTTGTGTGTTTCTAGCACGCTTTGTTTATGTCGGGTCTCAAAAAGGCACTTTTAGGTGTAACGGCTCACTTTTGGGTTATCGAAAGGACAAAAAACATCCCACCAATGATATGAATTTGAGATTCAATGAAAACGAATAAATATCAGCACTTCTGAACAATTTAAATTAAAATATGCATATATTATTAGTTAATTTTGTAGTCAGGACTTTAATGTTATATGAAACGAGTGATGGGTGTAATTTATTTTTTTATCCTATTCTTAAACCAATGCATGTATATATCATAAATTTAGTCTTTAGTGCATGATTTTAATATTTCTTACGCAAAAATATCGTGTAATCGTCAATTTATTTTTGTCCCTGTCTATTATGATTTAACAAATATGGCAACTCATTAATTGCCGTGTTTTGAAATCGTAGTTAACCGATAGTCACCTTATAGTATACAATCAACACATAAGCATTGGTATCGAGCACGTGTATATCATGTACATTCAGTTACTAGTTTATTTCAGTGACAGATCCATGGGTATTGCGATCACCGAATTTTTACGAGAAGGTTCAAGCTAATGTCACTTGAATACGGAAACATATGTCGGCGAATTGCTTTCTGGAAGCAAGCAATTAAGAAAAGTAAACTTCTTCTAAATCTGGACTTATCAAAAGAATTTTCTTCAAAGTTTAATAATGAAAACTATCCATTTTATTATAAATAAAGAAAAAATACGATTATTTAGGTCTATTTAATTTCATATTATAGATGAAAAATAAATGTTTATCATGGTTTTTACCTGTATACGAATGATTTTTTTGTGGATCGAATCAGTCAATCAAATGATTTATCTTTGCTTCACTTTCAATGTTGACATTCTTTTCCTTTGAATAACTTAACACATACAATTCACGTGTTATCCATCTCAAGCTAAGGGGTTAAATTGAAGTTCACATGAATACGGATTCAATGAGGTAGAATTATTCACTGGCAAGTGAATAATTCATAATCAATGTTTTTTTTAGCGTATTTTGACAAAGTTGAACCATACTGGCTGCTAAAAACTAATTTATAATTCACGATTTGCATTTCATTATTGATTGAGCAGAAAATATATTTTTGTACATCTCGTAGCTAGTGCCCCTTTAAGTAAACAATGCATAGTGTCAACTGTGAATGTATGCTGAGTCAGCATAGTTAAGACCCAGGATGTTCTCCATCTTCATGAAATATTTATAAAACTCTATATGAGATTAACCAGATTTGGTGAAATTAAAGATGTTCCCTTTTTTCAGCTAATATAGGTTGCATTTGTGTAAATATTTATAATGCAATTTCCCATAGTAACTCCCGTTACGGCTTAAACTTTAGCACTTTTACTATGAGGTTTGGAACAAAAATATCATAAAATAGAACGTTTAAAGCTTAAGACACCACTTTTATTTTAAAGGTCAAACTAAATATATTTTTGTTAGTTAAATGTGCCCAAAGCCATAAAATAATGAATACATTTATTCTTATTAGAGTACTACTTTAACTGTTAATTAACAGATTTTATTATTCTATTTTACACAAAGCAATCATAACGATAAAGTTAAAGAAAAGTTGCAACTCACAGTTTTTAAGGCCCTCTCTTCTGTTGAAAATTCACCCGAAGTACTACCAACTGGTCAACTTTACTGTCACCTTGAATAATTAATATGCAGAATAAATGTAATTGCGTGGAATGAAATAAGTCTTTTCTTTCTTATTAATAATGTTGCACAACATTAATAACCAATTGCTTTTTATCAGATCAATATTGCACTTGCTGTCAAAATCTCATATTTGATTTATAGCAATGTAAAACATTTATCTTGCATACTAAAAGTACAAAGTATAAAATTTACAGAGCATGGGATCGATAATATGTAGCTTCGTTTCGTGTGTAATTAAGACTAGACGCCATCGCCATCTCATTAACTATTGAGTTGACCCCGGCAAACCTCCGATGACCATATAAGGTATATACACATACATATAGATTAAGTGAACTCGTGCTATTGGATCTTTCTAGGTCTATTTAATAACATATTATAGATTAAAAATATATGTTAATCGTCGTTTTTACCTGTATAAGAATGCTCTATTGTCGATCGAATCAGTCAATCAAATGATTTACCTTTGTTTCATTCATTGTTGACGTTCTTTTCTTTTGAATTACTTATTACTCAAGATTCATGCGTCATCCAGCTAATGGGTTTAATTGAAGTTCAAATTAAATACGGATTCAATGAGGTCGAATTATTTACTTGCATGCTAATAATTATTCTTCAATTATTTTGAGATTATTTGGTAACATACTTGCTGTTAAAAGCGAATTATTATTTCACTATTTCACTTTCATTAATTATTTAACAAAACAAATCCTTTTTTCAGATATTTTATATATCTCGTAGCTAGTTCCCCTTTAACTTTTATAATCTTGTAAAAGAAAAAGCCTCCCAGAAATATACAAATGTAAAATGAATTAAAAAACTTTGATGACAGATACAGCGACAAAACCATGGCAATATATAAATAAACGGCGTTAAATAAATACCACTTATATCCAAAAATAAAAGAGTTAAACCCTATAAAAACTGCTGCGGGGTGCTAGCAGTTTTTAAACTGGCGAAGCGTACAAATCATTGTTCACTAATCATTGAATGGTATTCTCACTTTTTACAAAATATCATGATCATCTTGTGGTTATTTCTTTTATTTTTAGTAATAAAAAATATAACTTTTATATTCATTTTGATAAATGTACATTTTTGTACGTTAAAATAAATGTTTGGAGAACATTTTCTACTTTTGATCATTGAAATATGACTAACGAAACAGCCTATATACAGCTCGATATGATTTTGTTATTCAGTGTACCGATTTTAGATGTGTATTCAATGAAATAATATATTTTGTATCCTAATTAGAAAATACAAACAAAGAACTAAAAAAAAAAACCAATTACTATCAGAAAAGCACGCAAAATAATGACAACAGTTATACTTTTTTGCAGCACTCACGTTGCAGCATTACTGTGAGATGAGAGGATGAGGCATCTGAGTTTACTTATACATTTACTGGTACGTGATTGTTTGATATTTTAGTGAAATAATGCATAAATTTTAAATTTGATTACAATCCAAACTGTCATTAACTGTATCTCATGGTAATTTATCTTTATGAAAGCAATAAACAGAAAAATATCTGTTTTGTACAGATGATACAAAATCGTCAGTTGACTCTTCATAGGATACTTTTCCGGTACATAAGATCAACAAAAATTAAGGTCAACGGATATATGATCAGGAAGACAATATTTGGAAATATATCAGTCGCTTCCTTACAGGATTTATTACCTTTTACCTCTTTACTATGAAAGAATAAATCTTATCCTAAATCTAAAGTTCATATGCAATACAATTATTTTCAAAATATAGGGCTGTACGACATATTTTCAACGTTTATATGCCCTGAACTTCTCAGATTTTAAACTAACACTAATTTTCCTAACTACCCCTACCTCGAATGAAGGGTTACCACAGATTTTAATATAAACAATATGCACATGTATATTTACTGGTAACATTACCAAGTAATGTCTCTATGAGATGCAACATACAGATCAGAACATGGAACCAGTATGTAAACGAAATTAATTTTCTATGAATATTCTAGATTTTCAAAAAGAGGCGTGGTTTGAGAAACAGCTGTTTTTACAAAGTGCAACATATACAAGCATTTATTCAAATAGAAAACTCTCTAAAATCACTTTTCCTCACATTAATACTAATTTATCAGAATTAAATCCTTAAGGAAACCACTATGTATACTCAAAGTTTTTCTTTACTGTACATTTTATTCCCCCTCCCCTGTTTCATTTTGTTTTACAGAATTTGAAAACAGGACTTTGATTATCGCCATTTGTAATATAAAATGCCTAGAACCTTTTTAAAACTGTTTTGATAACATATTGATAGCATATCAGAATATTATATGTAGTGTTAAGCAGTCAATCATTACAACTTTCACGATTATATAAAGTATCCAATCCTGCCTCTGTCTCCAGCCCAAATCTTACTGTATGCCTATTTGTCAATCAAAGTTCACATTTTCAGTCTCAAATGGTCAATTTAGAACTTTTGTCACAACAGTATCATCTGTAATCATTTGTCAGACACACTTTTCCTAATTAATATTACAGAAGTGTGCAAACAAAGCCATATTTGCAATAGTTGAATGTATGCAGATATCAGTCTGAGATATAAATTCACTTAAAATGTTATAGAGATGACTGGTAACATCTGATTTTTGCATAACTTCCAAGCATAGTTATTCTTTTCTATATCAAGAACTTAAAAATCATAAATCATAGCATTTACAAGTTAAATTATTTGTTTTATGACACAGGGGGTAGGCAATTTTCTATGTTGTTTGCCCCTGGGGCCTCAAATTTCCTAAATCATTCAGCTGTTTCTAGCAATTTGAATATTTAGGACATGCATGTATTCAGGATAGAACACACTATTGTAAATTTTGTTGATATATTTTAGTATTTCTAGCTTGTACTTTTTATGTTGTGGTGACAAAAAAGCTGATTTAGGTTTTACGGCTTACTTTGGGTTATCGACAGGACACAAAAACCCCATAAATATTATTAAGAAAGATCTGTGAGTTTCAATGACTGCGAAGAGTAAATATTTAAGCACTTAATTTAACTTACATATATGCAAATATTATGAAATAATTTTGTATTCAGGACTTACTGCATACTGTAAACTGTGAATTTATGCTTATATTTTAGGCCCATGATTCTATTAATCTTCATGAAATATTTATAAAACTTCATATTTGAGTTAATTTCTTTCAAATCTGTGAGAAAAATCAAATTTGGTTAAATTCTGATTGTTTTTTCACCCAATATAGGTTGCATTTCTGTTAATATTGACAATGCAATTTCCCACAGGAACTCCCTTTACGGCTTAACCTGTACCACTTTTACTATTAAGTTTTGAAAAAGTCTTATCCTAGAATGGAAAGTTCATATGCACTACAATTTTTTTCAAAGGTCAAAATATAGTGCTGTGCGGCGTATTTTCAACTTTTAAATGCCCTGAACTTCTCAGATTTGAAACTAACACTAATTTCCTTAACTACCCCTACCTCGAATGAAGAGTTACCACAGATTTCAATATAAACAATATGCACATGTATATTTACTGGTAACATTCCCATTATGTCTCTATGAGATGCAACATACAGATCAGTACTGGGAACCAGTATGTAAACAAAATTAATTTTCTATGAATATTGTAGAAGACAGGTGTGGTTTGAGAAACAGCTGTTTTTACAAAGTGCAACCTTAAAGCAAATAAAAAAACCCAAAAAAAAACCAAAATAAAAAAAAAAGAGATCTTGGTTATTAATGATAATTCAGTCTTTAATCTAATACATCATTGAAAATGCACACTACTAAGAACATTACATTCTCTTGTTCAATTATAACTATGTGTTTTTTATCATTGAGTCAACATTAATGCTCTCACACAACATTGAACTTATTCTTTAAATATGTCAATTACAGAACCCTCTTCTCATTTTAAATTATCAGATTGACAATACCATGAAACAATATCGGAGGGGATGTTGTTAGACTATTGCATATAAATTTATATCAATATTTACAGATACAAATTAATCTTCATGAACTTGACGATGGATTTACTTTTCATTGTCCTTTTCCGTCGCAATGGAATTTCCGAGCAAAAGAGTTATGTCATCTATCCGACGGATACCATTGTTTATACGATACAAACAAAGTGCAGAACATTGAAGCTTGCAGGGACGAACCACAGTTTGAAGCTCCTGGTAATTTGTGCATTTCTACATTAAATTCTTTTAGAAATATCATTTTCTGAAGAGATGGACTGGTATTTTCTTCACTAGCTTAATGCAAAATTTGGGATGCATGTTGATGAATATCCCGTTTATACATGTTGAACGAATAAAGGATGATATATGCTTAACTTTGTGTCAGACAGTTTAACTGGTCAGACGGGGTTGCCAAATACTTTATAGACAGAAGTGCAATGCAACAAGATGGAAAGTTTATGTGTCAATCTAGTATCCAGGTCTTTTATTAGTTCAAATAATAATCCGGTATTTTTGCTAATTATACAATATTGTCGACACAACAATAAGGACCATTTCTCCTATGAGTTTTTTTTTGAAGAACATATGTTTAAATAAAAACAGAGACATAAAAAAAACAAAAAAAACCCAGAGATTCTACATCGTTCGTCTAGAGTAATTCGTACGTTTCCTGATTCCTTTAAAACCAATAAATATTTAGAAAATTCGAAAGAGAAATTCTTATAACAAATGACAAAATACATCATTTCATTTCGATTTATTACAAATTCACCTTGACTACTGCATTCCAAGATGGGAACTTACAGTAGTTTTTATTTATAACTCTTAATTATGAAAATACAATGCATTATAAATAAGATCTGTCACTTATATCATTCATTTTGATTCAAGTTTGCTTAAAGGGCCATTAGTTGACAAATTTATACTTTACAAATACTTTGATTTATGACATACGCAAACGTATATCTAAATTGCCAAAAAATGAAAATAAACAATTTGCAATGCAGGGACTCGATGATATATATCTATCAACATTTCGTGTGAATTTTACTTTAGACGCCATAAAATCAATTTTCGACTGGACCCGAAAAGTTTGCCAACCGTCATATAAAAGTTTGCCAACGGTCATATAACCACATATTAACATGACTATACTATAAATAGATAGCGAAAATGTGCAATTGGATTTTTTGAGGTTGTTTAATTTCATGTTTCAGATTTATAAAAATTAGTGAACCTTCATTTTGACAAGAATAAAATGATTTTTTGTTAATAAATTCAGTTAACCAAATGTTTCATCCTTTTCACTTTCAATGTTGACATTCTGTTCGTATAAAATGCATTAATATCTAAACGCTCCTTGTACATATATCACCCAATTCCAGATAAGGGCTTATGAGGTTGACATGAAAACGGATTCACAGGAGGTCGAATCATTCACTTCTAAGTAAAAAAATACTTCACCAACGTTTATTAGCATATTTTGACAAATTTCAATTTAAAACTTACTGCTAATGACGGAAATGTTATTTCGAATTCCACTTTTATTAAAACTTAAAAAAAACCAATAAATCGTATATTGTTTTTTTTTACTAAATTGTAGCAAATGCTCCTTTAAAAACACAATGATTTAGTTTCTAAGTCTTAGATACTATAAAGATGTTTTCACTTATTAGGTCTTGCCAGTATTGTAAGATACCAGATGAGGACTTTGCTGTAATATGCCTTAAATAAATACGTTACTATGGGTAATAATATCGGACCAAAAGAAGGGCATATTGTTTTTCGAGCGGGCATTTGTTCGTCAGTGTCATAACATATTGTCCCATTTGTCAACTTGAAATTTTACATCAAGCTACAGCTATATATATAATGTGTCAAGTCCAAGGCTGATCACTTCTGTGTCAGCTGTCGTTCTGATGAAGCATGACATACGTGTCACCGGACTAAAAGGAAGAGTAAATCAATAATGTTTAAACATCTTGTGGTAATATCCTTCATAAGCACATTACTTACTTTATAAAGACTTGGCTTAGGTCTAAATCATTATTTTTGCTGCAACATGTTTATGTTGTCATAGTGACATAAACACTAATATATATATTCATAATTATCCAGTTTATGTCTTTTTCATCAATGGAACTCAATCTTTTTCGAATTGATATTGTTATTGTTTTTAATTTCCAGGGTGATTGAACGGTTCTTAAGCATTGCAATTATTTGACTGAAATGTATTTTTTTTTTTAGTTTTTTACATAAATATTAAGAATGGTATGTTGCGATATGAATAGTTTGAGTAGTAAGCAATATGATTTGTTGGTCCTTATATCTGTGCTTTGGTGAAAAAAAATGATAAACTTACGATCTTTTAGTATAAATGCATTTCGTACAAGTACAATTGTACATATGATTAAGTCAGTTTATCAATGTTTCCCGAATTATTATTTTCACTTTTTAGGTTATAAACTGCAAATAGTGGGAAGTTTGGAAGTTGTAAAATGTACATATGATCGATATCAACCGTTTCTCTTCTCGACAAATGGCAATCGCCATTGCATATTTGAAAAATCATTTTGCACTGACGAAGGACAAGTACCTTATTCACAAGGTTCAAATAAAGAAGATAGTATGTGTAGATGTGATTACACAAAAGGTTATGACTTTGTAACTAGACCAAGAAAAATATGCTTCTGCATTCCAACTGAAGAAGACTGTTCGTGTTTTATCAGACATTGTCCTAGTGGATTAGTCCTTTCTCCAGGTATGGCACATTTCTAAAAAAAACAGTAAACGTCATTCGGGTTTTATCTTAAAAGAATGAATTGTTTAACTCTCTCGATAAAAAATAATCAATCAACTCTATATGTAGAATAGAAAGTGAAATATTAAAATTTGACATTTGTACCTTTCATCCCATTGGTATTAAGGATAAAAAAATATTATGGAGTCATCCAGTGTGCAGTTTGAAGGTTGTTTAAGTTACTGTACATATTCATGCACGTTCCAATTTAATCAATATAACAGAAATAAAAGAAATAAACAGTTTGAAGATCTCAATCCAATGAAATTGCGTAAGATTCGATAACAATTATACATCATAATACGTAAAAGAGATAAACTGGGTATGGAGAAAATGACAGATATCTTCAGTTTATTTTTTATAATAATTCATGTTTGCTTTTGATATATATATATAAAAAAAAAACCATTTCGTTTTAAATTGGTATAGTTTTCGGTTCTTTCATTTGCATACTAAAGGCAATATAACGTTTGGGCTTTACAAGTCTACATAGTTATTGACTTTATACAGAAAATTCGTCCTTTCAAATCATTTCATGTACATTTTTTACAGATAATAGTGTGAAACAAAATAAATTCATTTCTAAAAGCCACCAAAAATATCGTTGTGATTGGTATAGCGATTTGTCATAAACAATGATAATATGCGTTGAAATGAAACATCGCATAGGAAACATTAAATTCCCGCACAAAATAGTATCACACATAATGTTGGTTTTTATTTTTGAAGTCAACATATGTCATCTTAATAGTAAAACAGTTAAATAAAAACATTTTGCTTACAATTATTTGAAATTAAAATTCACTATTGATGCATTGGCTAATTTCATGATTTTTCTTTGGTTTTAATATAATTAGAAGATGTCTAAAAAGGTAAATTGCAAATTGAATTTCTCAAATTTTCGATTCTATTATTCCAAATGAAATTAAGTTATTCATGTTAGTGATTAGTAATACTATGTTCATATTTGTCTTATCATGAAACAAATGATTGGCTGGTGGTATTTTTTCTATTTTATTTTTGTGAATTTTAATACCGGTGTAAATAAAGTAGACTTTTTTTCAGATTATAGATGTGTACCAGTGAAAAAATTGCTAGAAATCTCACAGTGTCCAATAACAACTAGTAGCGCGTAAGATTACTCATGATACGTTAATAAATAAGAGTTATAATTGCAATTAATTTTAAACTCTACAGAAAAAATCTGCTAAAACTAAAGCAAGTTCCAGCTTTTCGATAAAAGTAGTGTACAGTACGTTTTACGTGAATTACAGAAAAACTATGGTAAATTTTGGTAAATAAACAGATTTTACATGTAAATATATTTCTTTATAGTTTTTATCTTTTATTGTACAATATATAACTTGAAAAATATCTATCATCCAATATAACTTTAGCCATGGTTTAAAATATATCGTGTACTTGCAGTTATTGAAATTAAACTAAATTTAAAAATGCAAGATTTCATTTACACCTGTTTGATGTCTAAGCAGTAGTGCTAGAACATGTATATTGGAAATTAGAAATTAACAAACGTTAAAAAAACATCACATAACATATTGAAGTTCCTTATATGTGTTTTGATTTGAGTTTGCAATTTGATAAGGGATTTTCTGTGTTGAGTTTTTCTTTAAATGCGGTATTTTTTGTTATTTCACTTTGTACCAATTGATGAAGCAACAATATGAATGCTGTCATGTTCCTGAGTAAATATGTTTTCAAATGTGGTTTGCTGGTTTAGGAAACATTTCTCTAATAATTCGAAGCGTGCTTGGAAACTTGTTACTTTTGAATTTGATGGCAATTCAACAGTGGGAAAATTTTCTATCATATACAACACGAGACAAAAAAAAAACCAAAACAAATACAACCTTGAAAATATATATATTGTCAAATGGATACGGTATTCAAGGATCTTTTTTCACGTACAAAATTTGTTTGATAATGTACTGCTTATTATAAAGTTATTGAGCGTTGGGGTCGTGGTTGTTAAATTTAAAACGACGTGTTTACTTCGCTTTATGTAAACTATTGGTTTCAAAACAAACAACATCTTCACAGGAGAGCCTTAACCGTCTAGTGTCATCCCTAAAAATGTACAAGCAAAACGAATATGTTACACTTTGAAGGATTATGGAACACTACGTTCATATTTTAAATGAATGGTATTATAAGAATAAATAGTCTTTAAGCAACTACATTGAGCAAACTATGCATGTACAATTCTAATAATAACAGTGAATGTGGCATTTATTCCTGAATAAATGTTTGTTTACACTACAACACACCATGCTCTATTTAAAGATAAAACAAAATATCCGTCTCCGTGATAAAAAGAGCTTTTGTGTAAAAACATGGGGATCGTAAACACGAATGATTTTGTTTTGTCACGAGTAATTGTGCGTTTTGATAACCCGCAGTCATTAAAAATAAATGATTTTTTTAGGGGGGAAACACTAAAATGGTGGATATCTTTTTTGACAACACATTTGTTGAGTTTTATGGATGATTGTAAAACTGGCAGAAGCTAACCAATGGGTATTCTTTGGTCATCTCAACTAGCGTTTTTACTAATTGATACAGAACTAATACGAAATGTTTTTTAAGACAAAGAAAAACAAAGGTCTTTAATTTTTCATTCAAATATATTGATGATGTCCTGTCACACAAGTATGCACATTTCAGTGAGAGCTTCATTTCAAATATCCAAGTGAACTTCAGATTATTGATATTACAAAATGTAGAAGATTTGCATCATAACTTGTTCAGTCTGAGAACTTCAGATGACATGTTACTCTTCTAACCTGTAATTATACCGAATGGGTCCTCTTGTTGTGACAATTGAAAGAGTTTTTTATAGCATGCTTCAGACGACCTTAATCCCGTTGAGGCACATATCTCTTATGTATGAGTTCACACAATTCCTTGAGATTTATATGTTACTATGATTTGTGTCTCTAAAATAGATTTAGACATTCCAACAATGGTTAAGTATTTTTACATATATGTAGACACAGGCAAAAATTCACATCAAGTTCACGTGAATATAACGTGAAATACACATGGATTTTGTTTACGTGAACTGCACATTAATTTTTAAAATAAAGTAATTCAAACAACAGCTAAATTTTCAAATTTAATAAAAATCTTGAAAAATACCATTTTAAAAAAAAAGTTTACGTGATATTCATATGCAAATTTTCATTTGAGTTTTATGTATAAGCTCGTTTTAGGTGAATCTCACGTGAATTGCACGTGAAATTTATGTGAGCAAATTTTGCCTGTGTATGTAGCGTCTATTTTGTGTTTATGTTGTGTTTGTTGAATGAGTGTTTCTTACATTTTTTTTTTTATGTTATAAGGAAAACTACTAAAAGACCTATCATATCAATAGATGAAAAAGACGATACTGGTAGGTAATGCAAAATATTTGTTCTATATCGTTGTTGTATTCATTTAATGGTTCGAAATTATTAAAATTAATCTGCATTTTTATAAATAAATAACGAAAATTTAAATAATGATATATTAAAAGAACTTTTTTGAAGAAGCTATAAAGAAAATCCTGTGAAAATTCGTTTTAACTATATTTTCATTTTATATATATAGATAATGTGTATACCTTTTTACATTGTAAAAATGTACTATTATAAAATACCGGCGATCGGAGAAGGTCATAGCTTACTAACTTACATAGCTGTGTCATCGTAATTTCATTTATATTTTATTCAAATGTTTCAACTTTTGTTGCATTCTTTCCACTGAGCAACACACAGTTAACCAATCAATTATGACGTCGCATCTGTTGAATGATAGAACTGTGAATCGTAAGGGTTTTAATCATGTAAAAGTAACATATATAAATACGAAAATGAACATGAAATGGTGTGATTGCTAATTGAATATTAAGCCACCAAAATTCAATTGAAATGATGATCTGTACCTATGTTTATAGGTACATGTAAGTCATTTCCAACGATAACAGCCTGTAAACATTATTGAACATTTTTGGAAAATATCATTTTATCTAGTCAACGAGTAAGTTGGTATTCTAAATGTTGAATTACGTCAGTTTTTTCATTTCAGATCAGGCTTTTAGAACGTTCAACATATTAAATATCAATACAGTTGTTGTTTCAGTGATGGTTTTGCTATTAACAGGTAAATCTGTTTATTTTCTTTCTTTTAGCATATAACACGTAAACAATTTTTTTTTTATCAAATTGCATTTGATAGTAGGCGAATATTGATGATCAAACTATTGGAAACATACATCAATTGTATATGTCACAAAAACAATAATCAACAAATGAACTATTGGTAATCATTAATAAAAAAAAATCATTTACTATGATCTGATAAAACTATTTTCAGGATCTTTCAAAAAGCCGAATAAAACTTGATTCAAATAATTATTTATTGAATTTCTATTATTTTATAGGGAATTTGCATATCACTTTTCCTTTTCAATTCGATTTCGTTGAGATTTGTTCTTTGCGATGGTCTCATTTAATGAAGCAATCGCCTAGACAATTTATGACATACTGTCGACATGTTTACAATATAAAACATTAGATGTTGTATGATTGCAAATGAGACAAATCTACCACAAGAGACAGAATGACATACATGATTAGTAACTATAAGTCTCTGTTCGCCCTTTAACAAAAAAAAAAAAAAAAAAACACATACAAACTACTAACAGCACGAAATTTCAAATATAAAACAATTGAAACAAGAAATCTAACAGCCTGATTTATCTATTAAGCAGTAAACGAAAATAATATTATATACAATAACAAACGGCAACCACTTAATTGCAAAATCCTCCTGAATTTTGACCGCCTGATACAGACATGTTCGGGGTTAAAAATGTTTGTCTAATAGATATATGATTACGCGATGATCCATATGACTAAACTGGACACTAGTCATTTAAGGATGTATTCTTCTGACTTTTCAGTCTCGTTCAGTCTCGTTGAAATCTCGTTCTTGAATTATTTCCAAAACATATGATACAAGTAAAAAATATCAATGAATTTTAAAAACATTATAATCAAACATAACTCTGTGAAAAAATTGTGAATTTACAATGTACAATGAACGATTATTGAGTAATCCAGTTATCGAATTTTACGACCAATCAAGTCAGTTTTTTTAGCCAAAATTTTGAGAAAATAGGTGAAGGATACAAAAAATGATTTAACAAGAATCATATACACCCCATACCATTTTGGTATTTTCAAATCTCTTAGATATGTATTTTTTCAATCATTTATAATCAAAAAGTTGAAATAATATGCATTTCGTTCTTTAAACTGAGAAAAATCACAAAAATAGAATATTGACAGCATGGTAAATTTTACACAAAAAAAACAACAAAAAAAAAACCGTCAAAATATGATAAAACTTTCTTATATTACAAACGTAACACATACCTATAGTTTTTTAGTTAAAATTTATTCAGATTGGTCCACTTCATCTTTATAAAAAGTATGAAAAAAAGTTTAATTGTGGAACTGTGATTTTTTTCACGATAATAGCCCAAAAATAGGTAAAAATCGATGAAAAATGAGAAACTCATCAAAATTGGGCATTATCAAAGGGCCGTAGCAAAAAATGAAGTGCACCACCATCTGATTTTTTCTTCACCAATTATTTTGTTAAAGTCTTATAAACCCAAAAAATCAGGTTAAGAAAAAAAGTTAAATTCTAGAAATTTTTGACTCCTCAGAGGTGTACATCCTTAAAGGTACCTTTGTATTATTGAGTTTGGAACTCATTTTCTTAATAATATTTAATTGTTAACATACAATAGTTGATAAGTTTGGTTAATACTATAACAGGACCAAAGCACTGCCTATTGATTGTTGACACCTTTAGGAGTTAATTATGCCAGTAACGGTGTTAAAAAACTAAGACTTTGTACAGGAGTATAAATATGGCCTTGATTTTCGATTCTGTCATGAAGTCTCAAAAAGGCTATAATCTGGTTCTTACACCTCAGATGTCTAAATACTAGGTAAATGAAATGAATATTAAATAGTAGATGATTGAGTTCATTTTGCAGACCTTAAAGTTTAAGAGGTGAAGAACCATCATTGATTTCCCCGCTTTGTTAAATTTGCAATTTTCAAAATATTGTGCAGGTTTTATCTTTGTTTCAAATAAAAAAAATATACTTGGCATGAATAAAGTTGTATCCAGTCCAGTACTACGGAAAAACATCACATAACATTTAATTGCATATTAGAAAATAACATCACTGAAAGTTAACCAATAAAATGTTCCCCCTTTTTAACATCTGTTTAAGCTTTATTACATATCTACATGGTGTTATATTCTGTAATTGTTATCCCATGAGGACGCGGTGTGTCAGTGTCAGATCACGGATTGCTGGAGGCCAGAGGGTGATCTGACACTGGCACACCAAGTCCGAATGGGATAACTATTTTACATCCCTGCCGTTTTAGACGAAAAACGTTTACAATTCATATAAAATCTAGTTTAGAACTTGAGTTCGAATCCTAGGATAGACAGTGGATTTTTTCTGCATAAATTTTGAAAGAGTGTCTCAATAAATATTTTATTGTGGATTAGGCATTCCCGCCAAAATGTTACAAAACAAGGGAAAGCATGCAAAACAAGGAAAACTCAAGCTGGAGTGATCTAGTACAAATGTAGGGATAATCCGACTCAGATCACCCCTGTTAGAATAATGGAGCTGGGATGTAATTCAGAATGATATGTTATTCTTTCGAAGAGTTAATTAAGACGATACCATGTCTCAATGAAATATGCTTCAGGGCATACCATTACTTTCTTTGTAAAACTGCAAACTTTAATTTACTTCAACATTTAACTTGTTTAATAGTTTGCTGTTGTCACTTGGGTAATTTATTTTTTTTTAAATTCCATCTTTGAAAGATTTAACAAAGATTGCCATTGACGCGCATTTTAACTGAAAAACACAAATAGTTTGACGTTTTGCTCATTTATCGCTTCATTAAAAGGCTATTATCATAGATGTGAGATGAATGTCTTATTGGTTCGCATTGAATAGTAATGGACGACATCAAAAAATGTAGCCCCCCCCCCCCAAAAAAAAACCCCCCCATATATATATAGTTTTTTCACTGGCCCTCCCAAACCTCTTTTGACTTATTTGGGAAAATCGAATGACAAATAGGGTATATTCCTGTAATTAAGTGGCTGCCGTTTGTTTATGTGTTACATATTTGTTTTTTGTCATTTTTTGTATATAGGCCGTTAGTTTTCTCGTTTGAATTGCTTTACATTGTCATTTCGGGGCCCTTTATAGCCGACTATTGCGGTGTGGACTTGCTTATTGTTAAAGCCTGTACGGTGACCTATAGTTGGTAATTTCAGTTTCATTTTGGTCTCTTGTGGAGAGTTGACTTATTGGCAATGATACTACATCTTCTTTTTTTCATATATGTTATCAGAGTATACTTTTTGTGTCTTGGATTCTGTTTTCCTCAACAATGTATGTTCGTTCTGTATATATATTGACTTGGACATCACTTATGATAAAAAATATATGAAAAAAGTTATTTGTATTTTTAGTATGCAGTAGGCGCTGTTAAATTATAATATTATAAGCAAGACAGTGAGCATGGATTCTGCTTTCAGTAAGTTTTAATGGCTTTCATATGTTAGGGTCGAACTTAAATCCATATTTTTCAATCTGGAGATCGATGTCGGAGAAACAAAACATGCAGCAACCCCTCCACACCCAACCCCCCCAACCCCCAAAATATTTGTTTATTTTTGTCCTACATTGATATTTTGCTGTCGTCCTTAAATCATACTGTGACCTACATGCATTGATATTAATTTTCGTTTTCGCATTAAATGTGCACCCATCACGAGTTCCTACTCTCTTCGTACATGTATCAGTTCTAAAATTTTACTTTTTACTCTATCAAATGATCAACATTTTAATTTTCTTACATATCTATTGAATAATATCCTCAATCCTCACAATGGGGTCTGGGAGTTTAGAATTTAATCCCGGTTCACTGTTTAAAATTTTTATTGCCATTATTAAGAAAACTTTTATAAATAGTTCATTAGTTTAAAATTGTCCCTTTTCCGTGATAAAATGTTAAAACAAATTAGAGGTGGATTCAGGGCATATGCCCGACCCCCCAGTTTCATGAGAAAACTTATATTGATTATATAAGGAAGCATATTGAAGTATGACTGGAACGAGCTCTCTCTAAGGAAGTCAGTATGCCCCCCGTCTTTTCGAAAATTTCTAAATACGCCACTACAAATAAAAAAGAAAATATCACCCCCTTCTATAAACTAAGTTGGTACAATTAATTATACTTACAAAGTGACTTGTAGTTTTCATTCACCGTTATCGGGTGGTTACAATTCACTTGTGTCTTACTTCTTGCAGTTATAATGATAAATTTATTGTATATGGATAATGATTTCCAACGTTTATACCTAGATAAATTCGTGAGCTTTATTTCACATTCTAAATGAGCCGTAGGGTGTATTAAAACCTGAACAGATCTGAAAGGAATATCACACTTGAGTGTCATAAAAAATGATGCAAATTTTTGCAGAAAATAATATATGTTTTGACGGTATATAAGTCAGATAATGCATATTTTAAGATTTTTATTATCGTAGAACACACATTGGGGTGTCAACATTGACTAAAAAAAGACCTCCCTACGGTCGGTCTTTCATTTGAACACTCCTGACCAGGGATGGGGTCGATTACTTTTAAATGTAATCGATTAAATTACAATTACTTTATAAAGATTTTATGCTCACGAAAAATGCAAATTTTGGTGACTTTTTTTATATCCTTAATATATCCATCTCATTAAGAATTTAGAAAGTAAGCAGTGTAGCATGTGTAAAGTTTGATAGCATAGCCAAGTGTCTTTTCTCTGGGTATAAGATAAAACATTTTGTTTAAAACTTGCCAACTGCAAAATTTAAACAAAACTCTAACAAATAATGAAAAATCAATTTAGTATAGTTGTATTATCTGTGGGGATATAATTGACTGAGCCCTATATGGCTATGCCAGAAGAAAGACAAAACCATGTACAAAATACACAACATATAACACTAAAGACTTAGCAACATGAACATCACCACAAACTGGATGTGGTCTCATGTGCTCCGGGAGGATAAGCAGATTCTGAAAAATTGAGAAATAATGTTTGCCTGATGAAAAAAGAAACTAACACAAATAAATCTTTAGGTCAAATCTTTGTATACCTACTCTTTTATTGCGTCGGATTTCATTTTCAAATATGTTGAAATCATGCATAAAAGATAAATAGCTGGCTAAAAAAATACCAGTGTTTCAAACATATACATTTAGATATATTTTTAAGTGCCTTAACTAAGTGGGAAATACTTAAAAAATAATCGCAATGACATGATATAAAAAAAAAACCCAATCATTAACACATTTTGGGCGTTCAATTGCTATTCTGGCTACGATTTTTCAGGCGATTGATGCCGTCGATAACATTGTAAACAAACAAAACCTATCCCTTGTCTTAAAACAATTTCAACAAATGATATATGACTTTTGCCATGTGTCTCCAAAAGTATTGAATGTAATGTCATAATATTATAAATAGGCTTGAAATATTATAGTACGAGTAAAAACACTTCGGTTAAAATGCAAACATCAAAACAACTCGAATTAACTCGCAATCCATAAAATGAGAATGCACAACAAGGTACAGTCATTATTTTTTGAATGACTAGAATACTCATTTTTGAAAATTGATGTGGTTTTCTTTTACATTATTTTAAACCTTTTGATTAAAGGGTAAAGGGACAAAACGAATTGTCAATTATATATTCTCCTAAAGTCATTTTTTTTCTTTTTAATATAGTGTTAATATTTTGGCTCGTTGAAAAAAGTTGAAATTTGTTTGAAATACTAATTGTTTAAGTATCTACACCCTGGAAACATTATATTTTGATGATATCACATATATTCTCATTCAATTAAAACACTAAATAACCTTAAATCAAAACTTTGTTAGATTTTCAAGTTGACATTAACTACCGCCAAGTTTGATCATGTGACAAATGTAAACCGGAAGTAAACAAATCTGTATAAACTATCAAAATATTCAAGGCTTAATCGAGACAGTTACCTGTACCCTTGTGTTGCCCAAGGGACGAAAAACTAATATTGTAAGTCTGTCTTTACTAACTTCCAGCTATTTTCTATTCTTTTACCACTGTCTCAAACACCATGAACACAGTAAAAGCAGTACTCACAACAACCACCCTCATATTATTTTTGGCAAATTGTGTCAAGCTAGATTTAATAGTCAACTGCAAGACTGTAAGCTCAAACAGAAACATCAAAGTTAATAAAGAGGCACCAGACAAATCTTGGTCAGTAACCATATCAAACCAAGAGACATGTAAATCAAATATACATACAACATCAATGATTGTACTTACAAGAAAAACTAAAACTATCAAATATGATAGACTGGTATTGACATACCTATGTAGCATTCTCTTAACAAACTCGTACGCACCAGAGCCAAACCCTGGTCAACCAAAATATCCATGTGGATCCTGCAATAAAGCCTGCACTTGGAAACAAAAGCTGTATGCTGTGACAGCTGTGATCAATGGTACCATATAAATTGTCAAGGTATCGACAACAAAATGTATAAAATACTTGACAAAAGCAACCTATCATGGGAATGTATAAACTGTGGTATGCCAAACTTCTCAACCACTTTTTTCAATAGCACCATACTTGAATTGTCAAATACATACTCAGAATTAGAAACAAGCATTGAATCTGAGAATGAAGATATTGGTTCACCAATACATACATCATCACCAATCCAGAAAAATCAAACACAATCAAAAACAAAAAAGCAAGCTAAAAACAAAAATACAAATCAAACTACTAAAAACTCAGAACCATTAAGAGTGCTTACAATAAACTTTCAGTCAATAAAGAACAAAAAACCTGAAGTTGAACTCATCATTGACTCTTGTAAGCCCTGCATAATATTTGGTACTGAAACATGGCTCTCAAATGACACCTCTCCATACGAATACATCCCAGCTTCCCAATACAACATCTATACAAAAAACAGAAAGGATGGCTACGGGGGAGTGTTACTAGCTATCTCAAACCAGTTTACATCCAGACAAATCACAAATACAGGTACCGATCAAGACCTCGATACAAATTGTGAAAATGTGTGGGCAAAAATTTCTTATGAAGGTAACAAATCACTTTACCTATGCACTTACTATCGACCACCATCAGATAAAGGAGAATCCCTAGAACAACTTGGTATCTCACTCAACAGAGTTCTATGCAAGAAATCAAACTCAAATATCTGGGTAAGTGGCGGTTTCAACCTTGGCCACATAGACTGGAACACACCAGCAGTCATACCTAGTAAACCTGATGCATCACTACACCAACAACACCTCAATATATTAAATGACAACAATTTAACACAGGTCATAAACAAGAACACCAGAAACGACACAACCCTAGATCTTTTGTGTATGACCAATCCATCATTTGTTAATAGAGTCGAAACATTACCACCAATCGGAGCAAGTGATCATGACATTGTCTACAGTGAAATAAACTTAACTCTGCCACAAAATAAACAACAGGCTCATAAAGTACTTCACTACAAAAAGGCTAATTGGGAGCAAATAGAAAAAGATCTCACTGAAACATACAAAGAACTTAAACAAGATCAAGATAAATTAAATCTTGATGAACTTTGGAACACGTTCAAAACCAACATCCAAAAGTCTATTACCAAGAATATTCCAACAAAAAGCATTGGTAACAAATCGAAACTACCTTGGGTAAATTACCAACTTAAAAAGCTCATCAACAAGAAAAACAAATTAAACTAAAAGAAAAAGAAAAATCCTAAGTATAAAAAACAATACCAAGAGATAAAAACCAAGCTCCGGAAAGAAATGAGAAACTCGTACTGGCAATACATAGAAAACATGATTTTCGATATTGAAATAAAAGGAGCCAGATCAAACATGCTTAAATAATACGCCTAAAAAACTGTACACCTACATTAAAAGCCAGAAAAAACGAAAACACCGGCATAGCTCCTCTGCGAAGTGAAGGTACACTGCACTCAAGTCCATCTGAGAAAGCAAATATACTTAACAAACAATTTCAGTCTGCTTTTACATCTGAAGCAAACACTAACATTCCAGACAAAGGTCCTAGTAAACACCCTATAATGGAACCCATTAGAATATCTAGGGATGGTGTTTACAAACTAATAAAAAAACATAAACCCGAATAAAGCAACTGGTCCTGACACCACCATCGCAGGCAAAGTACTAAAACAAAACATCGAAATATTTACAGATATCCTCATTTAAATATTTACAAGATCACTACAAACAGGCAAAGTACCATCTGACTGGAACCACGCAAATGTCACACCTGTATTCAAAAAAGGGGATAAACACAACCCAGGCAACTATAGGCCTATATCCTTAACATGCATAGCTTGCAAACTACTCGAACATATCTTTGCAAGCAGCATGATGAACCACTTAGAAACAAACAACACTCTATATGAATTACAACATGGATTTAGGGCAAAACGATCATGTGAATCCCAAGTCATCTCACTGATACATGAATTATTCCAAAACAATGACAAGAACATACAAACAGATCTTATAATGATGGATTTTGCTAAAGCTTTCGACAAGGTACCACACAAAAGATTACTATACAAAATGAAATACTTTGGCATATCAGATCAAATCATTAACTGGTTAGACTCCCTTCTTTCAAACAGAACACAAACAGTACTTTTAGAAAACATGTCATCTTCAAAAATACCAGTCTCATCAGGAGTCCCACAGGGAAATGACCTCCCAGATTACATCCAACATAGCAAAATCAGACTCTTTGCAGATGACAGTATAATCTACCGACAAATTAAAACTCAAAACGACTGCCTCAAGCTTAAAGAAGACCTAGAAGCTGCCATACAATTGGAAAAAGATTGGCTTATGTCTTTCCATCCAGACAAGTGTAACATCATGAATATAACAACAAAAAGAAATCCCATCCACTTTTATTATAACATGTATGGACACATCTTAGAATCTGTAAAACATGCAAAATACTTAGGAAGCACCATCTCAGCAGACCTAAAATGGAACACCCACATCCAACAAACTGCTGCAAAAGCAAATAAATCCTTAGGTTTCATCAGAAGAAACCTTAAAGTCCAATCGCAAACAATTAAAGAAAGAGCGTAACAAACACTCATAAGACCAAAGTTGGAATACTGTTGTACTGTAGGGGACCCATTTACAAACGAAAATATAAAATCACTGGAAAAAGTACAAAGACGGGCAGCAAGGTATGTGTGCAATAGACATCACAACACCAGCAGTGTGTCTGAGATGCTAGATACCATGAAATGGCAAACATTACAAGAACGCCGACTACGAACAAGGCTTATAATGTTCCACAAAATTGTAAATGAAAATATAGCCATTCCATCGCAAAATGTATTACAACAGAGTCAGTCTACTACAAGATCCACCAATAAAGAATCCGACAGACAAATTCATTGCAATAAAGACAGCTATAAATTTTCTTTTTTCTGCCAAACCATCAAAGACTGGAACAAACTAACCCCTGAAATGACCAAAAACAGTACTACAGAAAACTTCAAGGATGCACTCACACACGACGTGCTCCTTGATACTTACCCTCATCTGAAATAAACAGATACTCTTGTTTTTATCTTATACCAAAAAATAAAAATAAAAATGTAATATTTAAAAACTAAATAAAAAATTGTATAAATTAAAAACAAAGAAAAATTGTAAAAATTGAAAATACGAAAATATATGACCAAAAACAACTTTGAATAAGAAATATTTTGTTAATTTATATTTTGACAAAATTTATCAACATAAATTTATTAAAAAAACATTTACCAGGCATGCGCCAGAAAGTAAACATCAGTACGTTGATGGTTTTCTGTAACAAAAGAATTAGAAATATATGGAAAATTAGTTCAGATGTAAATGCATAATTTTTCATATATGGAAAATGAAAACTGTCAAAGCCAGAAGAGTTTTACATTTTCAACATAAAGTATCATTTTGAGATAAACTAACCATCAGAATGTATCAAATATTTTGGCAAGACAAGAATCCCGGGAAGTATCATGGAAATAATATTATGCAGTGCTTCAGAAGTGTTTTGCTGTTCATATTCATGTTGCATTTCAAACAAATTCAAATCTTCAAACAATCTTCAGATGATAATAACATAATTATTTGTCTATCATATATCAATATTCTAATATTTCAATTGTCTCTAATGTATTTTCTGAAGGGCTCCAAATTTTTGGCATTTCTTTCATAACTTGCAAAATGACACTTTATGATACCTGGTTATTATCTTTAGATATTTATCAAGGTCATATTTTAAAAAATGCTGTTTTTTCAGGTTTAGGCATTATTTACTTTTGTTTCACTGGTAAGTACAAATCATATATAAACTTATGTGTTACTGTTACGGAATTTCCTCACTCGTTGTGTTAGAGATCCATTATGACTTTCGGCTGTTTTTCTGCGCTTTGGTCAGGTTGTTGTCTCTTTGATAAATTCCTCACTTCCATTCTCAATGTTATGTTCTAAAAGGTAAATTTATATCATTTATGATTCACGGATGTATACTATAATATTATTAATTTGTTTATTTTAACAAATTTTATTCATTTAGGGATAGTCACATGTTAAACTATATTTTCGAAGGTACATAGAAAACGATGGATAGCAAAAATATTGCAAGGTTATGTTTAGAATATCTAAAAACTGATATACTTTTTGACGTCATGTTATGAATTTCATGATATTGTAAAATTTTTTTTTTTTTTTTTTTTTTTTTTTTTTTTTATCTATGGTTGATTATTTGAAGGAAAAAAATCAATGAAATAACAACTAATATGTTGTTATTGTCTAGGAGACAATATGATATCTATAAAGTTCCAACAAAATCCAATGACTATTTTTATACAATATCGGTCGGAAAATTCACAGTATAACAAGGTATTCACAAGGAAACTACTTTTAAACTCGCATATTCAGAAGTAGAGAGAATGTCAATGGCTTCATTCTTATTCTGTAGGAAACTCGTACCAGTTTTAACAATCTACTGGTTCTGAAATCATTACACGAGAAGTTTCATTAAATAATAATAAATAGAAAGAAATAAACTTGTATACGCTTGGCTGTAAACCATCAAATATTTTACGACGAGTGCTGTTAAGAAAAAATTACTTCGAGTTGACTTGAGAAATAGTAATTAAATATAAAAACAATGATGTGATATGATTGTACTGAGACAACTCGCTAAACAAGACAAAGTGTAAAAAGTAAAATTTTATAGGTAAAAGTACGGCCGTCAAAACATTACAAAGCTCACACCAAACAGGAAACTATAAAGGGCCAAAAATGACTAGTTTAAAACAATTAAAACATGAAAACTAAAGGTTTAAACTATATCTGAAAAAGTAGTGTAAAATTACAACATAACCATGACCAAAAAGACATATAAACACAAGAAAAAGTTAACATCACTTAACGAATACGTATGATCTACATTTGTATGACACAATGAATGTACGATATTAATTAAAAAAATAAAAAAAAAATATATAAAACATATAATAGATAAATTTTGGATCCTAAATGCTCTTCAACTTTGTTTGGCTTTATAAATATTTTGATATGCGTGTCACTGATGAGTCTTATGTAGACGAAACACGCGTCTGGCGTACACAATTATAATCCTGGTACCTTTGACAAATATTTGGCTTCATCAAATCAAAATGGACGAATTTGAATATGTATTAAAGGTCTTCGTCGAAGCACAAAAGTTCTACATTTTCCTTTTTCCATACCATGCTTTATGCTCAGTTTAGCATAGATAGGCATTATATTTATCAACATTTTACACCTCGCTTACGCTCAGTTCAACGATATTGGCCAAAAGTAATGTCTACCCATTTTAAACTGAGCATGGCATGAAAGAATTTTTTCTTAAATCGTGCTCGAAATGCTTATGCCCTTTAGGCCATGATGATGGTTACTAGTTTCATAAATCATAAAGATGTACTAAGAATTAAATGTGCATTTAAAATTAATGAATATCATACAGCACATTGATCAATAGTTTCTATTTTCGATTTCTAATAAAACATTAATGTATAGACTAAAGATAACTGTATCGTGTCTTAATATATATTAAAATGAAATGGTATTCAAATTTACCATTTTATTTTTTAGACAAATCAACCTTCAAAAGGCAAAGTTGGAAAGATCCTTTAATCCATTTCGTACCAACTAATGCGTCGAAAGAAAGTTTGCTTGCGATAACAGAAAACCATTGCGTTTTGATAACGGGACCCTTCGGATCTGGAAAGACCACAATTGCATGCAGCATAGTATCAAAACTAGGGAAAAAAGGCTATAAAACATTTTTTATTTCAGATCCAGTGGAAATGTTAAAACGTGCTAATCGAAATCAAAGGCAACTTTTTGTATTTGATGATGTATTTGGAAAATATTCATCAAATATATCTGAAATTACTGACAGATGGGAAAAGTACGGTTCAAATATAAATACAATTGTAACTAAATCTGGTAATATGAAATTGCTAATAACCTGCAGAACGTATATTTATCTTCTTAACTCAAAGATTTTTGAAAAATTGAAAACACATATATCATTTACTCATAAAGATCTTAAAACGGAAACATTACGATTAAATTTGGAGGAACGAAAAAAAATGTATAAATCCTACTTTGAATCTGATCCATCAAAATCAATTTCTGATGACATTTTGTTATTGTACAATTTTTATCCTGTTATGTGTTCATCCTACAACAAAACAGTTTTGTTGGAATACTTTAAACATCCTGTAGAGATCGTATCTGCTGAAATTGCTCGCATGCAAAAAAAATCGGATATTGGTTATCTCGCTTTAGCCATTCTTGTCGTCATGAGTAATCAAGTCGAAATCAGCCACATTTCTGGTTTGAAATATTCTGAGAAAACAGACATCATTATTCGAGAAATTTTCAATGAATCGTGTTTCAATCATTACCCATCAAAAGATATGCTGTATGAAACATTTAAGTCATTAAATGGAGAATTTATCAAGAATGACGACACATTCTTTTCGTTCCTTTGTCCTGAATTGTTTAAAATTGTCGCAGAATGTATCGGGGGTTCATTCATGCAAAGTATTCTAAAATACAGCAGCAGTGTATTTATCAAAGAGAGACTCCAGTTATCTACAACCAAAGAAAATAATAGTACTTTTACGATAAGAGTACCACATAACATGACAGATGCATTTTATCAACGTCTTACGTCTGATATGAAGAATAGTTACATTCTTGATGTATTGAGTAACACACTTTTTAAATCGCAATTCTACAGGAGAACATTTATCAACTATCTTCATAAACATGTGAAGACCAATACACTTGTTGAAGAATCAAATGGTTCAAATGTTCTTCATATAGTTTCAGTATTTGGTTATTTAGATTTATTAGAATATTTTTTGACACGTGATAAATGTCAAAGTATTATCAATAAAAAAAATTTGAAGGGAGAAACCTCCCTCCATCTAGCATGTCAAAACGGACATACGAAATGTGTTCGATGTTTAATTAAGTTTAAAGCTGATGTAAATGAAACGGATATGAATAAAAGAACTGCACTTCATTATGCATGTGAAGCCGGAGACGAAACTATCGTAAATTATTTAGTTACAAATAATTCATCAATAAATAAAAAATGCTCGAAAAATATGTTACCTCTCCATATAGCTTGTGTAAATGGAAATTTTAATGTTGTAAAGTGCCTTGTTAAACACACGACAAAAATTAATGAAACTGACACATCAGACAGAACACCACTGCAATATGCATGTAAACATGAAAAGAGTGATATTGCTGACATTTTAATTTTGAACAACGCTCGTGTGAATAAATCTGATGAACAAGATTATACACCACTTCATATTGCCTGTGAATATGGGAATGAGGAAGTAGTTAAACTATTAGTGAAAAAAACAGCACTTATCAATAATAAAAGTAAACAAGGATTCACGCCACTTGATATCGCTTTAAAAAACAGACATGAGACTATATCAAACTTTTTAAGCCAGTGCGAGATAAGCAAATAAATGGCACAATCATGTTTTATTTGTATATAGATATATTTGAGCTGTCTTTGCATTGGATAATTAAATAAAGAATAAGCTTTAAGCTTACATTTCAATGTTTTACATTTATATATAATAGCAATGGATTGAAGTTTTTTTTATATACGATAAGCGATTTGCATTGGTCATTGAAAATGTAAAATAAGGTTTGAAGATATTATTAAAAAAATGGAAATAGAATTAAATAACACAATATTAAACGAAAATTTGAATACTCGATTTGACTATAATAGTGAATGAAAAAAAGGAATGTGACAACAACCCGAACAAAGATAAGACAACAACTCAAGGCCACCAATGGTTCTCAAATGTAGCGAAAAAATCAGTTCAGCGAAATGGACTCTACATGCACTTAATTCCAAAAAATACAAATGAACCAAAATTATAGAAACATAAAAGACTAACATAGGCTACATGTTCCTGACTGGGGACAGACGCAAATGCGACAGAGTTAAATATGGTTTGTGGAATCTAAACCCTCCGGATCCCTTAAACCTCTGTGTGGAATAAACAAAAACACAGAAATACGAAAAGTTAAACTCCTTTCTAAATCTGGTAAAATTGAAAGATTTTATAAACTGCAGAACATATATTTATCAACTAAAATTAAAGAGTTTTAAACTTGAAAACATTTATTCGCACAGATCTTTTATCCGACAAATTAAAACAAAATTTAGTGGAACAAAAAATAAGATACCAGTTAGTCATACTCTAAATCTGATTTACCAACATCAATTTCATATGATATTTCGTTACTATGAAATTTGGATCCTGTTGTGCATTCATCCTATGAAAAAGAAAACTTTTTAGAATACTTCAAACATCCTATAGATATTGTGTCTGTTGAAATGGATGACATGCAAACAAATGCAGATATTGGTTATTTAGCTTTAGCTTTTAACGAATCTTGTTTCAATCAATACATTAGAATAAAACATGTTACTTGTAACATTTATTTCATTAATAAGAAAGATTATCAAGGATGAGGAAACGTTCTTTTTATTTTCAGTCCTGAATTGTTTAATGTTATCGCAATATGTAGTGAGGACGTATTTATTCAAAGTTTTCTATTACACAGCATCAATTTTGTATCAAAGGGAAACTTCAGCCATCTCAAACACAAATGATTGTCCGTACACTATACAAGCATAGCGTTGTATGGAAAGTAAATCTTATCAACGTTTTACATCTGATAAAAATAATAGCTCTATGTTTGATGTTTCGTCAAATAAACCCTTTTTACAGAACCGGAAATACAGAGAAATAATTCTGGTTACCACGACAATTATGTGGAATCAGAAAGCTTCTCGAAGTTTTAACTGGAAAAAAGATAAAATTTCAAGGTGTCAATACAGAAATATAAATACTTCATTCACTTGACATGTGTAAACGGACACATCGTTTCTGATTAGATGTGAACTATACTGGTTCACGGTACTACGTTCCAGGTATTGCCTGAAAGTCATACACTGCCAAAAGTTATATTGGTATACATATATGTGTAACATACTGAATATTGGGATCTGTAACCTGTCCAAATGTGAACCTGCAATAGAGAAACGAATTCGGATAAAAGAACTGCACCTCATTATGAATATAAAGCCGGTGACGAAGATATCGGAAATTATTTATCTACAAATAATGCTTCCGTAAATAACAAAGACTTGAACGGTATTCCAACCCTCCATATAGCTTGTGAAAAGAAACACCTTAACGTAGTAAATACCTTGTTTCATTATGAATGTAAACAAGACTGATGATCAAATCTCTACACCTTTTCATAAAACATGGGAATATGAAACGAGAAAGTAAGTTATTCCGTTGTGAAAAACAAAGCAAGTAGATATACAACAAAAATAAGAAGAACTAAGACCAGTGGATATATTTGAACAGAACGGAATTTAAAACTCGATCAATTTCTTAAATTTCATTTCAAGATCGCGAAATAAAAACAATATTTCTATGATGTACATTTCTTAAAAATTTGATTAAAATATTAAATTGAATATACCAATTCAGGATGAGAATGCAAACATTGTTGGTATTGACTATTTTACATTACATTTTATATATAATAAGAAGGAATAAATGCTAAATCTATTAACAGCTTTATGCCTTTGTAATTTTAAAAAACTACATTTTTTCCCCCTAAAATTTTGTTAATTGCTTGAAACAAACCATTAATTTTAATTTTTACAAAATGGAAGGAGATGAAATAAAATGATAATAGAAAACTGACGGTGTATATTCGGACGCTTGTTTTTCGATTCAATCGCCAGTATCGCTTGATAGGGACAGAACTATTGCATTGCAAGAAGTTACATACAAACCCTTCAAAGATTTGTTGCAAGGGTTCCTTAGGTGCAACGATCGTGGCATTCTCTTTACACGAGGTACCGTAATTACCATTGTGTCCAGACCGAACCGTCGAACGGACACACAACTTTTCAAAGTAATCCTGCCTGTTAGGAGAATTGTAGTAACCATGTTTTTATTCACCTTCTATTTGAAATTCAAAAGACTATTGATTGAAATGTGGCAAACCAAAAATGCATCATAGGCTTTCTTAGACATGGGACTGTATAATATGAATTTTGCTTGGAGTTTTGCAGTAAGTTTGTTATTTTGTTTAATTGTGAACTAAATTGACTGCTTATAGCGATGATGTATTTGTTAATTGCTTGAAACAAACCATTTGTTTTCGAAATAGAAGCTAAATGCCCTTATCGTGTTTTTCGACAATAAATGCGGTGTCAAGGGTTCGTGAGAATAATATCGCATGTTAATTACTTGACAAATATTATATATTATTAAAAAAGAATACAAAACCAAAATACCAAATGAATTTACTGTGAAGTACAAGTAACGCGTAAAGCAAGATGTTCACAACTAAATAGACCAACCAGTCTTTGATGACTTGCTACATATTAAGTTATTACCAGGTATTTGTTTATTCTTAATTTATTTTAATACCCAGCATATTATACACAACCTGCATCAATTAGCACATGCATATGTCCGGTTGATGATAATTTGGAATATTAACGGGAAAAAATTTGAAAAAAAACTATTTTTGCTTATGCGTTTGTATTCAAAATTGTTGGAAAATTACAAAATCAAAACCAATTATATTAACTTTTACCTGAATATTGAAGGAACTTATGCATCTAGGTACGATTAATAAAAATTTGTGAAATGCTGTTTTTAAAATAGCTACTTGTTGGAAGAGTTTACTTACTGTTTTCAGTTTGTCTGGTCTTGACAAAACTATTTCATTATTTTTGACAGATTAAAAATAGCTAATATATTAATAAGACGTTTGGGGCAGAATATGTATTCGTCAATAAAAAATTAAAAGGGGACAATCAATGTTGGTATTACACCTAAAAAGTTTTTTTTTATAAAGTCATAGGTTCTGTCAAACTTGGCATATCAAAACTTGCTTAAACGCGCGATGTTTGGCTAGCCACAAAAAAAGGTTCAACCCACCATTTTTTTTCTTAAAAATGTCCTGTACAAAGTCTAGAAATTGGCAGTTGTTGTCTTATAGTTCGTTTCTGTGTGTGTTACATTGTCGTTTGGTTTTTGTTGCACTTTAGTGTTTCTGTTGTTGCGTTGTTTTTCTCTTATAGTTGATGTGTTTCCCTCGGTTCTAATTTATAAATAGTTATCAAAGGTACCAGCATTCTAATTTATTACGCAAGACGCGCGTTTCGTCTACATAAGACTCATCAGTGACGCTCAAATCAAAATAGGTATAAAGCCAAACACGTCAAAGTTGAATAGCAATGAGGACCCAAATTTCCAAAAAAGGTGCCAAATATGGCTAAGGTAATCTATACCTGTCATAAGAAAATCCTTAGTTTTACGAAAAATTTAAAGTTAAGTAACAGTTAGTAAATTTAAAAAATGACCATATAATTAATATGCATGTCAACACCGAAGTGATGACTACTGGGCTGGTGATACCCTCGGGGACGTGTTACCCGGATTTGTTTTTTTTTTCAATCTATTGATGACATTCGAACAGCGGTATACTACTGTTGCCTTTATTGGTCCCATTTTTTAAGTCACAAATTACTACGGGTGATGTAAAAAAATGTAATATACTTAAAGGTGTAAAAAATGTAACGTGCAATTAAAATTCTATCATTTCAGTACATACATATGTATTTTCATGTAATATTTAATTTTCATATTAATTGAAAGATGAGAAACTACTCTTTCGTTTCATATCAATTAAATGCTGATATCTTTATAAGCATAAGTATTAAATCAAGAGCGTTGTCGTGTTTCATAATTAATAAGAAAATATTTATACCAGGGCTATAATGATAATTTATCATCAAGCCGTTGGTTCTTTAAACTCCTATAATAAGGGACTTTTTCTTAATTCGTCACTCAGTCACTTCACTTTTATAGGCAAACTTTATTTGAAATTTACTTTGACCGTTTAAGAGACTATTACTCAAAGTATTTTATAAGACAGTTATTACGGTCCTACATGGTGAAATGTGGCAAATAAATGTTAACATACTTCCTATTTCTCGTCTACATTTATCAGAAGTAAAATCAATTCTAACCTGAGATCAAAATGCAGCTGATTCAATCTTGTGTCCTTTATTTCCAATTTGTTTGTTACGACCATCGATGAAATCAGTGTATTTTATAATCAAATATTGACTGAATTTGACTCGGAATCAATTTTGTTATCTCAACTTATACATGTATATATCTTCCCATTCCCAACTAATGATTATTGTCATATTGTGACATTGTAGAAACACAGTATATCTTTTTTATATAGTAATGTCCATATAAAGAGTTAAAGATAAATTATAAGAACATGTAGTTTTAGTTTCAAGATTTGAAATGTCGATCAAAGTCAATGTAATATGGAATATGAAACTGAAGACACTAAGGGAATCGTACAGGCAATTTGTAAATATTTATAAGGATAGTGATGACAACAAAAATAATACTTAAAAAAGAAACAAATTATATGAAGAAAAAAGTGAAATAAATAAATTGTTTAGGCACAATATTCAAGACCCATAAAAAATAGTTCATGGTTGTAAAGTTAGTTTCATATCTTTTTATGCATAATGACTTCTCATTATGTTAATAACATTTTCATCGGTCGATATTTTACAAATAAGATCTAAGAACTCGCTTCGCATGGCGTTTTACGTTGAAAGTGTGTTAAGTTTTTTTCTTTAATTGTCCCGACTTGAACGACGTATAAGTCATCTTCTATACACATGCCAAATTAGACAATATACATTTATACATATAAAGAAAAGACATCATTTCTGTCTAAGTATACGAAGTATAACCATTCATTGCTTTTGTCATTCTAACGGTTTGTGTACATTTCCCCCAAAATTATCAAAACAATGAATGTTTATTATTTTAATATAACTTTTCTTGTTTAAGGTCAACGCAAAAGCGACTTGGAAAGTTTAAAAGGTCCTTTTATCAAATTTGAATCTACTCATGCGTCAGAGGAAATTTGACTCGCGATCATGGAAAACACCACTTGCGTTTTGATAACTAGACCATTTTGATCTGGAAAGGCTGCTATTGCATACTTCATAATTTCAAAGTTTGACACAGAAAGCTATGAGATAAAAGTTACTACAGATACTGATGAAATGGAAACGATTTCTCCGAAATCAAAGACAACTTTTCTAATGAATGATATACTAGAAAAATACTCTTTAAATATATCTGACATTAATTACAAATTAGAAAGTGCAGTGCAATTATATATTCAATTTTTTTTCATAAAAGTGATTAAGCTAAATTTATAATAACCTGCAGGACATACATTTTTTAACTATTTTCACAACATTTTGAATTTTTGGATGAAAATATCAATTATGTACCAAAATCTTATTTCGGAAAGCCTACAATTGAATTAAACGAACGAAGAAGAATGTAAAAGTATTACTTTGAATCCGATCCACCAGAATTAATTTCTGATTCTTTTTTATAATTGTATCATTGTTATCCATTAATTTGTTCGTCCTGAAACAATAAAAATGTTTTTAAATATCTCAAACATCCTGAAAAAATTTGTCTGCAGAAATGTCTGGCATGCAGAGAAAATATTGGTTTTTCGCTTTAGCAATTCTTGGCGTCATGAATAATCGAGTAGAAAATCAAATGCGTTTTGATGTGATATATTCTTAGAAAATTTACAATAATTTTTCTAAAGATATTTGTAATTAATCGTGTTTTAATCAATATCCATGAAAACGTTTGTTGCATTTGAAATTTATGTCATTAAAGGGAGAATTTGTAAATGATGACGAGACAGGTTTTTCCTTTGTTCTGAATTGTTTGATGTTGTCGTAGTAAGTTTTGGTGGATCATTCATGCAAAGCATACTTAGACATAGCAGCAGTGTGTTTATCAAAGAGAAGCTTCAACTATCTCCAACACAAGACAATTATTGTCCGCATGACATGGATGATAAGTGTTATCGACATCTTATATCTTTTATGAATAATTTCATTGATCATGTTTTGAGTAATCACCCATTCCATTCAGCAGAAAACAGAGCACAATTTCCTATTCATGTCCAAAAACAAGTGAAAGTAAAGATGGTTGAAGACAGAGAAACTGGGTCAAATGTACTTTATATTGTAGCATTATTAGGATATTGAGACATTTTCTCTGATATAGTGATTGTCCAAATATCAATCAGAAAAGTAAAAAGGGGGAAACACCTCATAATATAGCGTGTAAAATAGACATATTCGTATTGTTGAATGTCTCGTAAAAGGTAAAGCTGCGAGAGATTTTTAGGATAAGGATAAAAAAAAATTGCACTTCATAATGGTTGGGAAACAGGTGATATAAGTATTGTTAGACTTCTAATTAGGAATGAAAAAGACATGAACAGTATGACACCCATTCATATAGCAAGTGAATAGGGACATCAACATGTAATTAAGTACCTGATTGAAAAGAAAGTCAAGATAAATGAAACTGATAAAAAAAAGGCAAAACACCACTGCATTATGCCTGTACACATAGTATGTGTGATATTGTGAAATTGCTGATATTGAATAATGCGTGCGTACACAAAGCTGATAGACAAGGTTCTACACCTCTTCATTTTGCTCGTGAATGTAAGAACGACGAAGTAGTTAAACTTTTAATAAACCATAAAGCAGTTCAACATAGCAAAATCAAACTTGGATAAACACCAAAGGATACAAATTTACAAAATAGATTGGGTACTAATTCAAGGCACAGTTTGTTTTAGATACATGTAGTGATGTATATTAAATATTCTATTTAGAGATGCATTGTATTATTAAATAAATATCATCTATAATATATACAATTTGAAATTTTCAAATAATATATATTATAAGGGTCTAATGTTATAGTTACGTTAAATATTTTACCACTATCAATAGAATGCATACAATAAATAGTTATTTAAGACAAAAATCACAAATAAGGACGTTGCAGATCAGTTGATATACAGTGTATTCGTATTAGATGACGAGTTTAAACTCAGAGTGTTTATAAATCATACTGTATTTGTAATGAAGTATTTCATTTGGATTGATGATGATTTTGTTGACATTCTTTAAGTTGATATTCATCAAATATATAAAGATAACTGTGTTGAAATATATTCCGATAAATGGTATTTTTAGAGTAAAGCGACACAATCCTTTGTAAAATCTGATACACAATAGTTACTTTTTATTGATTGAAATACTTGGGTTCGATATATCTTCGTACTAGAATACTAAATGAAATTGCTCTTTACGGTAAATTTTAACTTCGTTTGAAGAACAGTAACTTGAGTTCACTAATACAACTGTCTAGGTAAAACTAACGAATAAGTGAAAGGCACATACCAGTTCTTGTATATCTCGGCAATAATAAAATAAACTTACAAATATAGCGATGCGTTCGTTTTAACTTGAATGTTTCTGTTTTATACAAGTTGCTCGCATTCACAAAGAGTTTTTGGGTCGGCTAAAAATGTAAATAATATTCTTTAAAAACAGTTCATGTTCAGTTTTTTTTTAATTCTTGTTGAATTCTGTTGTGTGTTACATGTGTACCTTTTAAACTTACTTGGATTCGAATGCCGAGTGTCACTGCTGAGTGTTTCGTAGACGGAACGTGCGTCTGATGCAAATACAACATTTCAATGCTGGTATCTATGATGAGCTTATGTACTGATCCTATCTTGTAAAGTGCTCGGTTCCTAAGCTGATGAACATTTTTATCATCTATTACTTTCATAAGGAATACTATCTAAACTGATAGCAAAGGGAAAACTCTTTTAATTTGTATGCGTAACTTACCTTTACAAATTTAGCAAAATATGTTATCTTTGGTTATTGACAATGTGATGAAACATACATACGTTAAAAAAATGAAAAAAATCATCTGTTCAAAATTTACGTAAATTGCGTTCTTCATTATTATCCTATATGTATAACTATCTCTACTATCGGAGATTAAATAATTTTTGTTAAACTAAACAGATGATTTTTAGCAGAAGATATTACATGAGCTTTGTTTCCTCAGCCTTTAACCCCAACTAGTCAGATGTGAATGCGATTTGACAATAATAGCTGTTAAGGTAAACTACATCAAACAGTCAAACAGAATTATTTATTAGATTAAATAAAATATATAAAATAGAGGCAAATTATAAGACCTTTACCTTTATTTAGACCTCCAAGGACATTATCATATTTGCATTATATATAACTGAAAAGTCAATCTGATAAAATCGCACTTTTTCGTTTTTCACGAATATTCAGGAGGAGAACAAATTAGGCAATCAAATAAATAGTTGTGTCTGAAAAAAATGCATTCATCGGAATATCAAACCGAAAATATCGTGTTACGTTTGGTATAAACAGAAAAATAGTTTCGAAAAAAAACCCGATGACCCCGTACTTTTCAAAGACTTTTTGCTAGAGTTCCCTAGTATGTACGAGGGAGTGGAACGCTCCAAAGCGAAAGAGTGTACCCATTCCGAACAAAAATGGCACTTTATTCATAAATTCCACTTAACCAAACGGATGCATCAGTAAAGATCTGACTTGAATAAAGAAGTCTAAGTGACCACTTTAAAAAAACCATCCTAGTGAACATTTAACGTTACATTATCATTGAATAGTATTATACCCTGGTCGTAGAAAAAAATCGAAAATTTTGGACCAATCATACAAATATTTCAGACCCAATTTCTATTTAAAAAAAAACAATGGCAGACATTATCTGTTAACAAAGCTGTGTTCTTTACCGGTTAAGAAATAAAATAAAATTTTAGATGATTGCAACACAATTTCATATTGCAGTCCTAAGTGAGAAATCGTTCAAACTATAATGGCGTATTGTTATTCTTAACTGTTTCCCAAAATTTATCGCCCTAAAGATCATAAAAAAAACATTTCATTAAAATAAAGATTTGATTTTGTAAATATTAGCGGCGTTTTTAACGACCATTGTGATAAAGAACAAATTTCTGGATATTTTGATGATACTGAGCTCCCTCTTATTTGTTATATTTCAAGAAATCTACCCGGAAATATGTGTTTAATTATAGCCAATTGTGTTAAGATGTAAATATCAGTGAAACGTAAACTTACAAAAATACTAAACTTAGAGGAAAATCTAATCGGAAAGCTCATAATCAAATGGCAAAATCAAATAACAAAACACATAAAAAACGAATAGACAAGAACTGTAATATTCCTGACTTGGTAAGGCATTTTCAAATGTAGAAAATGGTGGATTAAACCTGGTTTTATAGTGCAAACTCTCTCACTTTGATAACAGTCTCATCAAATTCCATTATATTAACATTGACGTGAACTAAACAGTACACGTGGTACAATCTACCTGATAATAAATTGTTCAAATAATCCTTTGAAAATAGTGGAAATAATTACTTTTGGAGTGTCAAAAACTCGTTGGAAGTGTTTGATAAATTGCATGCCTATATTGGTGATTTTGAAGCTGTTTAAAGTTTTAATTTGTCTACCATATATACACTTTGCCTCTTATTCTCATTTAAAAAAAATTCACACACCTAATTAAATGGGCATTTTGAAAAGTCAGAATGTGAATACATATGTTCAAACTTTTTTATGTTATGTTTTAGTAGCAATAAACAAAATAACTATGGAAATTTGACATGCTTTGATATTATATCTGGCCTTGTATTTTTACAAGATAACATTTTTGTTTGTTTTGATGATTCCGTATATCGTTTAGTTATCCTTTAACTCTATTTTTCGTTATAAAGATTAAGTTCTTTCACTAAATAATTCAAAATTTGGTGACTGTTGAACGTATCTATCTCATCTAACTACAACAGATACAGTTCTCATATCTAGACTTACATCTTGAAATTGACAATGAGGGTCGGTTAAAAACGAAACTTTAAGACAAAAGAGATGATGTCAGCTTTCCAATTGTGAACTTGCCATTTCTCAGTAGCAACAGTCCATCAGCACCTGCTTACGGAGTATATATCTCCCAATTGATACGATATTCCCGTGCTTGCATTTCCTATCATGGTGTTCTTGATAGAGGCTTGCTGCTCACAAGGAAGCTATTAAACCAAAAGTTCCAAATGGTGAAATTGAAATCATCTCTTAGTAAATTTTACGGACGCCATCACGATTTGGTTGACCGTTATGGAATAACTGTTTCACAAATGATATCTGATATGTTCCTTACGTCCTAACTTCAACCCCCTTCCCTTTCATGATTGTGACCTACCGAATTAGCCTATTTACCAAATTTGTAATTACATAAGCAACACGACGGATGCCACATGTGGAGCAGGATCTTCTTACCCTTCAGGAGAACCTGAGATCATCCCTAGGTGGGGTTCGTTGGTTTTGTTTATTCGTTAGTTTTCTATTTTGTGTCATGTGTACTTTTGTTTGTCTGTTTGTCTTTTTTATTTTTAGCCATGGCGTTGTCAGTTTATATTTTATTTTATTTTCGATTTATGAGTTTGACTGTCCCTCTGATATCTTTCGTGCAGTTTTTTTCAAGTCTGTTATTTTTTTTTTTATTATAAAATGAGTACTTTTTTTAATTTGATGTTTGCTGTCTTTTAGGTAAAATAAATTACTTCGAACGATTGTTTCTGTTGAAAATGGTGTTATCTCATTCAAACGATTGTATAATCCACCCAATATTCATTATATTGGTACTAACATGACGTATGGAAAGAAAATATTTTGCTAAAAAATTGAAAACAATACGTTTAATAATTTATTGCGTCCAGAGCGCTTTTCTTGATTTACCTTCATCACGAACGTTCAAAGCCAAATATTTGAAATCCGAAAGTGTATAAGCACCGAAACTGTTAACTTATGTACATTTGTAAGCATCAACATGGGGTTGTATAACTTTAAATTTCTGGTCTTATTCAAGACCTTAGCCGTATTTGGCACAAATTTTTGGAATTTTGGATCATCAATGCTCTTCAACTTTGTTCTTGTTTGGACTTACTAATATTTTGATATGAGCGTCACTGATGCGTTTTATGTAGACGAAACGCGCGTCTGGCGTGCTAAATTATAATCCTGGTATCTTTGATAACTGTTAACACCACTGGGTCGATACCACTGCTGGTGGACGATTCGGCCCCGAGGGTATCACCAGCCCAGTAGTCAACACTTCGGTGTTGACATGAATATCAATAATGTGGTCATTTTTATAATTTTCCTGTTTACAAAACTTTGAATTTTTCAAAAAACTAAGGATTTTCTTATCCCAGACATAGATTAACTTAGCCGTTTTTCTGTTTCTGTTTTCCTGTGTAGTTTGTGAAATATGAAGTCGTTTTCAATTTGTAATTCTATTACCATTTCGAACTTAAATTTTGGGTTGTATTTAGTTCAAAATGGATAATTTGCCTGATTGAATCGCATGGTTTTTTTTTACCAGAATTATTTCGGCAGACTTCGGATATACAGATTAGTTTACATACAAAAGGTTGATTAGCTAACAGTAGCATACCGGAATTAAAAAGTCATAAATTTAGAGAAAATAAATCATGGTTACAAATTAAAAACCGAGGAAATCATCAACTAAAAACGGAAAAGAAAGGAACAACAGGAGCACTGAAGTGGAACAAAAGCAAACGTCAATATACTAAGAGACAAACCTTTTGACAACAACTAAGTGACAGACAGACAGCACTAACATACACGAGAACACTCATCACAGAGAAATGCACAAACAAATAATATAATCATCGACACAACATACAAACCGCAAAACATGAAAGAATATCTTCCATGAACGACAGACACCACAGTACATCACACTTACTTACGTAACGAGCATGTAACATCTAACTTTATACTATTACTTACACTATACTAGTCCCAACAATTTTAATAACAATGTTTGTAAGGAAATTCATTTTTTTTATTTAGACTACAAACAATAAGACAGACACACATTATACAACCAAAACAATAACAGAAACATACAAAAATAAATACATGAATGTTAGATTTACAAAAATTCCAGACACGTCGTATAGCAATGTAATTTCACACTCTGGAAAAAATCACGTTCAGTACTTTGTAGACACACTACATATATGTATAATCACAATATAAAAATTTGTACACATGACATTAGTTAGTCTAGACACAGACTCATCGTATAGATCAACCAATTTGTGATCGTATCCATACAATTGACGGGGTGTCATTTTTAATATTTTCTCCTTATAACTCTGTTAAAGCAGTTTCTACATTAGGAGCACACTCTTGTTTATGAAGTTTGTATAGTATGAACATACATTAGCATAACATATCAATCGAGATACAACGGAGCAGATGGTAAATTATTGCTTAGAAATGGGAAATTGATAGTTTGGAAGTTAAAATCAATTTTGAGGAAAGGATCAGTGTATGAAGCAGCAGTCCTTCTTGTGTCAGTAGTTTCCTTAATTTAAAGTTAACTGGGATATAAGTACTGACTGAAATATAGGTTTGTCAATGAAAGGATATCATCATTATATGTTTTTAAACAAATGAGTCGACCAGAAGGAGTGCACAATAAGGACCAACTACAATATCAACACTCAAAACTCAACAAATATATAGTGTCCCTTAAAATATCCAGAATTTTGAAAATATCACCTTCATTGTATTTTCTGATAGAATCAGTGTTATTCCTCACAAAATAAGAATTATTGTATCCCAAAACAAGATATTTATATCTATTAAACCACCCCTTGTGACTACATATTGCCAATATCCATGCCACATAATGATTGCCATCTTTAAATTATTGGTGAACATTGAAAATGGATTCAGATTACTGTCACGTCATCCAGTATGTCTGTTTAACAAGTTTTGTCAAAATAACGAAAAAAAAAGAAACAAACTTCCATACAAGTTATTCAGCGAGTGTTAATACTGTGTATTCCGCACCAAGTTCTTGAAAAAATACCGGTAACAAATTAAGATCAAGAGTTGATTGTTTTTCCATTTGAATTTCGATAGTTTGCTTTAAGCAGGTTTTATGGACGACCATTTTGAATTTTCATTGTGTTAAATGGTAACTTTATTTGCTTTCTCTGATTCTGCCAATAAGTAATTGAGCAAGTAATAGGAAATAGAATATGCAAAGTGAAATTTCAGATTATTCATTAGGTTAATTAAAAAAAAATCTGATTGTTAAAACACTTGCCGGAAAACAGAAGCACCACTAATTGCTAATTTATTCACCATGTCATTCTAGTTGTGTAACGAGTTCTAACGATACCCGTCTGTTGTCATCCTATGTTTGTCTGTTTACATTTGCTTAGTATTTTCAGAATAAAATATATCTTCACAGGAGCAAATAATGAATATACCAGTCTATGATAAATATTTCGGTGGAACCTTGTGTTTAAACACAGCAGTGCTTCAAGAAAAATTTGTAAGGGACAACAGGCTATTATTTGAAAACATTTGATGAATCGATTGTCGCAATTAGCTGTAGGATATTGTACTGATTAATTTGATCTTTTCGGACTTTATTTACTTTTTACGCACCCTTCCCAATTCATTGAGATTTCACTCACCAAGCTTGTTCTACACATAAATCCTAATTCTTTGTTTTTTCTTAATGTAGATATAAGTATGAACAGTTTAAATGAATAATTTGACGCGTGATGTATGGACGTTAAAATTCAATTGTTTTATTTAAAAAAAAAATGTCAAATCAAACTCTTCGGTGTCTATCTCCTGTCATTTAAGTCTTTGTTGTTTCTTTAAATCGATTCAAGATAAGGTTCGGACGAGCAAAGCGAGGTAAAATATGATTAGCAATTAATCTATGACATAAGTAAATATACCACTATACGTATATAAAAATGAAAAATTATAATGTATATATGTATCTGTTATTCTAAAAGGTTATATTCTTGTGCAACACAGTTTGACCTCCACAAAAGTGTCTCAGATTTTGTCTTGTATTTAATAAACCTTCAATTAAATTCTCAATGTTACATGTACTTCATAATTACGGAATCACATATTCCTCAACTGGGTGTTTTATCTAACTGCACCCTCTCTTACGTGTATTTATTTCTAAGTCGTATGGAGTTTCATTATTTTGACAACAATGTGGAGAATAAACAGTCTTTCTATGTTGTAATCTTATACAATTGTTTCAGAAAAGGGAGAAGGTTTGGTACCATTAAAACGTTGAATCCCGCTTCAGATGTTTTCACCTGTCCTTAGTCAGGAATCTGATGTACAGTTGTTATCGTCTATTTATCAAGTTTATATGTGTTTTTCGTTTCTCGTTTTTATAAAGATTAGACCGTTTGTTTTTCCGTTTGAATAGTTTTACACTTGTAATGTTTGACACCCTTTATAGTTTGCTGTTCGGTGTGATCCAAGGCGCCGAGTTGAAGGCCGTACCTTGACCTTTAATTGTTTTCTTTTATAAATTGTTACTTGGATGGAGAGAGTTGTATCATTGGCACTCATACCACATCTTCATATGTTTATGACAGGTGAAAAATTAAACATGATACAGCAGTCATTATTGTGTTACTATCTTGATCATTATTTAGACATATAACTATCAGTATGTCAACAAAGAAAAACAAAATAGCATGTATTCACTCTATAGACAAAGCATACATACAAAAATGAAAGACAAGAATATAAAGAATGACCATAGCATAGTTACACAGTGGTTGGATGTATATAACCGAGCATCGCAACAAGGTTATTAAAGTGTAATACCACCATTGATTTTCCCCTATTAGTGTTTTTTAAATTTCCACTTTTCAAAAAATGTGCAGAATTTATCTTTGTTTCAAATAAAGAAATACTTGGCAGGTGTAAAGTTTTATCCTGTCCAATAGAAAAAATTTCACATAACATTTCATTGCATATAAGAAAATAACCATCATTGGAAGTTAACCAATCAAATTTCTCCCCTTATTTTATCTGTGTACAAAGTTAAGTCACCATGTAACCTCAAGATTACAAAATGTTCTATAGAAATCCCAAATAAAAAGTAATGGTGTTTTGAAAAACTCAAGACATATGTTTATGACACAGAAATGTTTTTACTGCAATAAAATGTAGGATTAATTACCTACAAATGTCAAATTCAAGGGAATATCTTTTTCGACCTTCTTTCGGATGTGACGTACCATGATTTGGTGGTATTACACCTTAACAAAAATGACTAAACATAAACTAAATATATAAAGAAAAATCAAAAGAACACTACAAAATGTATTAGTAATTTGAATGATGAACAACGTTAGTACCTATAATCTGTACTTGTATTATTTGTGAAGTTGATTCAGAATATTGATATCTTACGATGAACTTTCTTTTAAGAAGACGTTCTTTGACATTAACCCGTTTAATCAATTTTTTGCCAAGACACGTGATGTTTATAAAATGTGCAAAGCAGCTGGAGGGTCTTGCAAACCGAATAAAATGGAAAATATTTATCCAATATGCAGGTCAAGTTGTTATATTGCAGCTTAGGTTTGAAAAAATTATAATTTCAAAATTACAGTTGTCTGGTTTGTAATCAATTCTGGTAGTAAGAGGACCACTTATGTCAAATTCGAGATATTAGTCTGAAGAGGAGTTGGAGGATACCGTGCCTGTTGTTTCTTTAACTTTTAGCTCTGAAGGATATATTAGATATATAATCAGAAAAATATGGATTGTTAATGGAAAGAACATCTTCAGTAAATCCAAATGTGAAATTTAATGAGCTTGCTTCTTTGATTCTCACGGTTTTTTTCTTTGTTGTCTTTTTTCTTTTTTGACATCGGGGTCAATTTACATCATTTTTACATCGACTGGACTTAAGAATTACTTTGACTTAACCGATAATTCGAATCATCCGAGATCGACTCATCAGAGGGTAAAATGCATTGATTAAACGGGAATTGTGCCGGGACCGAGAATTTACTTCGACTCATAAGAGTTTTCGACACAACCGAGTTCGACACAACGAGGTTCGACTGTATTCAGAAGACTTTTTTTAGAGTTATTTAGAGACAACATATAGTGAAGACCACTACGCGAGTAAGCAGTTTCAAAGTATTCTTTGAAACATTTTACTACCGCGGACAGAATTTCTGTTGTCATTGTGAGGATAACCTTTTCCATTTTTTCCCATTTTAATTTAATGTTCAACTTCAAATATATGAAGTAGAAACTCCTAATATGAACACATTACAATTAGAAAATAAGGTGCATTTAACAATATTAGTACAACTGTTCGATGTGATCAAATGCATTAGTGTAATCAAACTCAGATAAAATGTTGAAATTTATCTTCAGAACATCTGCCTCATTTGATGTTTGCTTTTCATTGTTGACAAAATGCTAACATTCCACATTGATGTGTATATCAAGGACATTCAGGGGAACTTTGCGTCGACATTTCTATTTCACAACAAACAGAAGCACCATTATCTTTATGATCATCTTTTTGGAATGTGTTAGAATCTTTTGTGTTTTGTTTTTGGACGTTCTCTGCAGTACGTTGAGTTAAACTTCGTTTTGATGGAAGTGGATGTGTGTAAGAAGGACAATTATCTTTCCAGTCATGACTCAACTGTTCATACAAATGAGAATACTTGTGATCATTTGCTTCTTCGTCAGATTCTGAGGAGATTTGATTTTCTGTGTGAATATTTGCAGTGATAGAATATCTTTGCTTACTGCTTATAACGGAAGTGTAAGGATGTAGATAATCACCACCCTGACTCTCAACGTGCGATGTTACGTAGCGATCGTGATGGGCATTCACTGGAATCAAGTAATCGGACACTGCTGAGTGCGGTCGTCCACAGCATGCTGGAGTTGGTTCAATCACGATGATATTTGTGGAATCTTGGATGTCATCATGATCTTTGTTTTCATCAGTTACATATATGGGTGTTAGATATTCAGAACTCACTGCATTTTTCTCCATGGTGTTCCTATGCGTTAATAATACTGATTTATCTAATGTGTTAGTCGACGATTTTGTTATTTGTACAGTTGTTAACGAGCCAACAAAACACGATTCGTCTATTTCATCGTAAGCACTTTCAAACCTGTTTAAATCAATGTCTTTTTTGTCGTTTTTATCGTGATCTTTCGTCGTTATAGATACTTTTCTGGAGTGTGACTTTTTTCTATACTTCCAGCCAAGGAAAAAGACTCCAATAAGTAAAACAAAGCAGACAGCTGACACAATATACAATAGAAGCTGTTGTTTCGTTATAACTGAAATGATATAAAGTAAATGCAAAATTACGAATACAGTCCTGAAATTACAAAACATAAACATGCAGAGATTGAAAAATTAAAAAAAAAATTGTTTAACTATTGTTTCATTTACCGTCAAAACATACGAATTATTGCTTCGTCTTAAGGTGGTACCTAACACTACAGGGAGACAATTCTGTAAAATCATCCGAACGTTTTAATGACGTTGTGTTCTCTAAGGAATATTAAGCTTCTCAATGATCAAAACAAGTTTTTGTCAAACTGCTATATAACCAGTGTATTTTTTTCTGATTAAACGGTTGGTTCAAATTTTTTGAAATTTTTATATTTTTGTCAAAGGTTCAAAGTAAATACTTTATCAAAATTTTAAGAAAATTAAACGAGCCAAATTAATTTTAGTAAAGGTGTTAGGTACCACCTTAAATATCGTAAAAATATATTGCTCATCATTGTTCATCGCATGCTAAGAAAAGGCAATTGATAATATTGATTCAACTGCAGTATTATTAGATAAATAAATGAACAGATTTCACAACTTTTATTGCGACTTTGGTGATAACATGGATAATTATAATAAGATGATCGTTTGTCTTCCTTAAGTTAAGTAATTCACGGATTTGAATGTAAAGATGTGTCACATAATAACCCCCCCCCCCAAAAAAAAAAATAAAAAAACTGCACATACCATCTTTTGATTGATTCTCTCCTGTAGTTCTGTTTACCGATGATGGTGTTCTGGTTACCCCTTTGTAATAGATAAAATGTAATAGGACACTCGTTCAAACTAAAATATTAAAATGTTGGTGTTATGTTTTAGGGGCAATTATGATATACTCTCTAACTTTCTACCCAATTAAGATAGTGTTTGATATACATAAGCATACCAATAATTGTTGAAGAAGTACCTACTGTAACTAGAGATAGATAAAAGTTATCAAAAGAGGCAAAAGATTCTAAAGGGAGATTCAAACTTATAAGTCAAAAATAAACAACGTCATAGAGCTGAAAACGAAATAGACGAAAAAACAAACAATAGAAGAAAATACATAGAACTAAAGCCTGAGCAACACAAACCAAACCAAAACGGTGGGATAGCTATGATCACTCCCCAGTGACGCTCGAATCAAACAGTTAAAAGGGGAAAAAAGTACGAAGTTGAAGAGTATCGAGGACCGAACATTCTGAAAGTTTTGATCACAGACATAGTTATGTTTGCAGTTGATTTATAAATAAGACTATGTTAATGATATTTCTTTCAACAAAACATCAGCTTGCACGGGTGTTCTCTCCGTTGATCAGCAATTAGTCAGCACTCAAAGTCCGACTATAAAAAATGACAAATACCGTCTGAGTATACATTTTGTGCACTTAACCCTTTAGCGTTCCTACCGGTCAATTTGACCGATAAGCAAAATTTGTGGCGGAGTAGTTTGCATGAAGTTTTGTATCGTTGACAATTTTTAACGTACATATGTGGTTGTGGGCTCAAATTGAAGATCAGTATACCACCAACTTGATTTTTGGTGTCTGAAACCAACAAAATGCAATGCATCATGTCAATTTGCCCTATATTGACAAGATTTTTTTGGGGGAAAACTGTTTTATTTCTATTTTTAAATAGAATATTTTCACAAAATGTCACAAGACAAATTGTTGCTGTTTTTTGTTTTAAAATGACAATTTTGATAACTGTGCCGTGATCATTTACAGGAATACTATCAAAACTGTAAGTAAAACTCATACATGTACACATACAAAAAATCTGATTTATAGAGTATCAACACTGAAACAAACTCAAATTACAAGGAATTTTCATGTTTTGTTTTGTCAGTTTTTATAGCAAAAGAGATGAGAACATCCAAAATGTGTTAAAAATTGTTAGCCAAGTCGAAATAGCAATAACAAATCTTTGTTTCTTTAGTGTCTGGTTATGAGGGTGTTGGATATCGTATCGCTAAGGTATAGAAATAGTGACATATAGACGAAAAAACGAACATTTCTGAATAACTTTCTTACAAATTTGCTTCAAAAAATAATAATTTTCAAAAAATAGCTTCTTAAGAAAACGAAGTTTGATTATGTTCTCCCAACATTAATTTCTAGTCTTACAGAGAAGGTGACTTATATGCTTAAATTTCATAAGTTTTCCAATGGTTTCTGTGGCTCAGTGGAAAGATGCACAGTCTAACACCCGGATGATCGCGGGTTCAAACCTCACTGCCGGAGGATGAAAAAATTAATTCCTATATTAAATGTAACTTAACTTAACTTTCAATTTCAATTAAGACAACTGAAATACATGATTTACATCAAAAAGAAAACTCCCCCCCCCTTTTTCTCCCCTCTCTCTGTTTTTGTTACATTCTTAGCCTGGGCACTCAAAAATACCAGATTTTCATTCAATATTTACTAAAAATTCTATCCTAAAGGCTTATTCTGTAAGCAGTTATGAATAGAACATCTTTAACATAAACTTGGGCCATTTATTTGACTATGACAAAAATTCTCAAAAAAATCCACTATTTTTCGGTGTTTCGAGTCTTGATATTTCTACCAATCAGACAAGTTTTGCATCTTTCTGTATAAAGTTTTCACCGATAACGTTTCCGAAAGTCTTCTTGCATTAATTTAACACTAAAACTATGTTCTATTTTTGTCACTAAATGTCTGTAAAACCGCTTTTCCGCTTGAATTGTACATTTTTGTCACTTTAATTCAGCATGTCACGTGACTTTTGAGGGATATCACGTGACCAACGTAAGAAATTATTTTCCTTAAATCAAGTTTTCCTGAAACCTTGGTAAATTATCTATCAGATGAGTCTAACTTGTCCTTTGAGTGAGCTTTTTATCGAAATGTGCAATTGATTGAAAACAGATATCCTTTATTCGGGAAGAAAAGGTAAAAAATCCTTGAATGTTAAAGGGTTAAAGTCTAGCACAAATACATCCGAATCATAGTAATGGCCAATTATAAAAGTTTTGTATACTAATATCTCAATTCTGTTTTTATATATTTTCATGATTTGAAGATCTTCATACTTCCCGTAAATTTGTGAAATAAAGCTGGACTTACCTAACTCGGAAACGCATCCTTGTTCATGATGACACCTGCTAATATAAATGATAAAGCATGGTTATGTTCACATGCCAAACAAGGAAATATCTAGACAATAACGAATGCAAATGTATAAACTCACCACCAAACGCTAGACTTCTAATTATGATTGAACCTCTGTATATTTTAACTATTACGCTTAATATTAGGTATTATTACACATCAGCGAAAGGATCATGGAAATATATTGTGACCATCTCACACCAGCGTGACGATCACAATTATGCGTTCAAATTGCACTGAGTATTACACACACATTTTGTTGGAAGTTTACTGCATATTCAGTGCTTTTTAATTTAACTTTAAACAAATTATACATAAAAATGTTACATAATTTTTTATTTCATTGAGGTGTGAATTATGCGATGGGTCAATATTAATCTCATGACAATTATAATTGCGTGTTCATTAAATTTTAAAAACCAATGTACCTCTTACTTGCTTCACATATGCAAACAAAAGCACATCGTGCACCGTAATAGCCATCTACACATGGTTGACATGGATTCCCTGAATAAGACGTGTATCCTAATTTACATGCTAAAAATAAAAATCAATAAAAGTTTACTACTTTTCATGAAAATGTATAAACTCATTCTTTAAATACTTGATAGTAAATGCCAAATTACAACCCCCAGTCCCCACCCACCCAAAGCAACAGTGATTATATTAGCAATGGGTGTCAAGGCCTAAAATTAACACCCGCTGAGGCGAAGTTTGCCTATCCGGGAAGAATTTACTCCTATTTTTACATCATTTCCGTCGTTTTGTTGTGGTAATTGATAAGATAATAAACTATCTTTATTTTTTACTATGTTTTAACTTTATCAACTAATAACATATTGCACAATAATGAGGCATTCAGTATATAATAAAAACATACTGCCCTTGGATGAAGGTGCTTGGGCGATTAACACACTCGATAAAAATAAATATCGCTCGCGACTTCGTCGTAGAAGATAATGGTTTCGCCCGGGTGATAATTTAATCTTAATTACTAGGCAGTTTGTTTATATTCATGTATTGCTAGTAGTAATTTGCTACTCTATAATGAAGCCAATATTTCTTAATAAGATGAAGATGAACAGTATAAACATAAACTATAGGCATTATTTAACTATGATTGATGTACCTGTTGCAACGTTGACAGGCTGTACTTTTGATTTTTGTTTTTGAAAGATCAGAATATAACATACAACAAAATGCCAATTGAAGGAGTACATGTAAAAATCTGCCGATACCTGCATCAAAGAAGTTAAAAGAGGACCAGTACAGATAATATTAACCAGTCATGGATTTCTACAGATTAAAAACAAACATAATCAAATCTGATAGCATCAAAAACTCCAATTCAATAAAACGAATACCTGATAAAACATTCATCTAATAGTACTTTTACCGCACATGATACGAATGTTGATTTCCCCTAGATGCACTAGGCGATAATGTATGAAATGAATGAAAGCCCAAATACCTAATATAAACGTTAAAGATCTTATAAAACCAAAAAGGAAACCAAATGGAAAAACAATGCACACGATGAATCAGAGCACCTTGATTTAACATGATAATCAAAATTTTATAACAGGAATCTTCAATAAACCATCGTCTCTATTTCCGTATTAATTGTAAAAATATGCTGCAAAGAGCAGCGTATCATTTACATAAACTTTTTGTACAACGATATATAGTTTTCGCCATAGGTTAAATAAATAACCCCTATATTTGTATACATAATTATAACCGAGCTTGATCTATCATCTGATTTTTTACTTGTCACCAGAAACAGGTGCTACCAGTATAGAAAGAACTACTTACTATTAATATTTTGTTGCATCTAATTTTAACTACAGTCACTGTAGCCTTACTATTTTGACTCTTATTAAACCTATCTGTATTATTGATATTTCATATTTTAAATATCGAGTAGTTTTTCTAGTTGATTGTATTGTTCATTTTTGTATTCAAATAGGTAACTTACATATTGTAGACATTGACTTTTTAAAAATTAACAAGTAAACGTACTAAATCAATTATGTTCTGTACAATAAAATAAGAAATACTTGCATACCGACACATTGATCATTCTGTATTTCATAATGTCTGCAACAGAAGATTTTGGTGACCTTGTTGGTATGAGAATTGGGATGCTCACTACAACATTAATATGAAATATTTGTTTCAATCGATTGAGTTCAATTGCAATGTCAAAGTTTGTTTAGTATAATTCAATTACATTAACACGTCTGGCGTACCAAACTTTATGCTTGGTATCTTTGATAAGTGTTTATGTTCCGGACCATATGAGTATTTGGACCATACGCGTATGGTCATGACCATATTAAAGTTTCAATAATACAAAAACTTTAACTAAAATACAATGATGGTTACATGACAATGTATTATTTTATAATTCAAATACTACGTACAATTTAAATATTGATGCCATAGTTAGTTTTCATCGCTAATTACATTTTTGCATGAAGGCTTGGGGTGACATTTACTTCCACACGGTACCATAGCTTTTTTTGCATTTGCAAGTCTTGGTTGTGCACGATCCTTTTCATTTACATATTTAGTATGCGAGTGAAAAGCTAGCTTTATGTAGCTGTGTACAGTGATACCGATGTCTTTGGTCATTCCGATATGTCTACGGTGTTTTTAAGACGCTCTACATGTAGGTCTCAAATATTGTAACATGACTGCAATACACCATATTCACAAGACAACTTAAATAAGCTATGTTACTTTCCAGTGACTTCTTCACGTGTGTAACAGTTCATTAAGAAATTTATGGAATTTTTTTTAAGCCGACATATTGCTATTCATGCGTAATAACAAATCGGTAATAACCATCGATAATGACCATCGGAATAAAATGTGTTTATTATAGTTTTGACAAATAAGTAAAATTAACTATGTAAAAATTCTAATTTTTATTAGCTTATCTTTGTATTATAATATAATAATAAAATCACCTATATAATAGCGTCTTTTTAAGCAACGGTCATACCATATTAAGAGTTTAGAAGTATTTAAAGTAAACTGTAACAGAGTGCCAATTATCTCGACCATATGAGTATATACCCATATGGTCATGACCATACGCGTATGGTCCAAATACCCATATGGTCCGGAACACTTATACATACTTAACATGCTTAACTTCGAAGTATTCAAGAATTGTTCAAATTCAAATTCAGATTTGATATATTATAATATATGTACAGTGAATATTAAGTATGATACTGATTGCAGTTCTTTTGGTGGTGTTTATGGATTTATCTTCTCACTGACGGTTTCCTTTTAATTTTTCTTATTCAAACAAAGATTAAAGCAGTATATGATAAACAAATGTAAAACAAAATAATTGTCAGAATAAACTGTCGCAGTACTTTTCAAAAATGTTCTTAGTTGATGAATATATGTCAAATAGTCCGACTCCTTCAGTTTTTTTCTTACGATACATAGTAATATTTTGCCTCATATCACCCTTTTTTTCATAGAAGATTTGACAGCTCTCAAAACGGTCGTTACCAAAATTTAATTAGATTCTATATTTTTTTCCTGACGATTTGAGACCCAAATAATGCTCATGCTAATTATGATATACATGATTAAAGTGAAAATCCAAGTCAGTCATTTCCTATATTTAAAAAAGTCAAATAATTCAAAAAGAACTTCCATAACCGATCAATATTTAATTTTGTTTTTGTTCTGTAACAAATATTCTTCTGAATTAAAGTATCATTTTTAAATATACAATTTGTATATCCTTAAGAAGATTCATTTAGCGGAGAATAGTCGGGATCCGTTTAAGGATGGAGCTGTCCACATCTGTTCTAGGGTAAAACTGACAGAATCTGTTCTATCTGTTCCAATTCAGCTGAATAAGATCAACTATCTGTTCGCGATGAAAACAAGAGCAGAGATCCAGATTTTGTTAGTGATATTTCATATACCAAAAATTTAAAACAAAAAGTCACTAAGCAAATGCCAAAACACATCAAACGAATGGATAACAACTGAAACATTCCTGAGTTGATACTTCAATATGGATAACCAAATGATTCGCGCTGCGGTATAGGATTATTGTTGAAATAAAATGTATGTATAAACCGATTTGTCTTATCATTTTTCTACTTGGTGGTTATATATTGATTGAAATCAATTATATAAGACCTTTTAAAATGTGTTCAGTACACAGTTAATGCGCTTCAATTAAACTTCGCGGTCAAAAAGGTTTTCCCATGTAACCCTTTATTGTCCATCGACAATACTTGTTGTTATGCCAGCCTTTTAAAGAAAGTGATAACGATTCGAAAGACACACATACAACTTATTTCTCAAATTATAAGTACTTATTCCCAATATGATATATAATGGAATCAATATAATAAAACAAAAACCAAAGAAGTCATAAGCTGCTGTAAACCAACTAAAAACTTTGACAATAATTTTCTAAATTATTTAGAAGAGCAAGTGACATACCTAGCATGCATGTAGTTTTATGTTCTGTACAATTTATGATATTGTTATGCATACCTTTATATTTCTTTAGCTGTAATACCCCCGAATCATAGTACGTCACATCCGATTGAATACGAAAAAGGGTCGAAAAAAATATATCCTCATATTTGACAGTTGTAGGATATTTATCCTGCATTTCAATGCAGTAAAAACTCTGTGTAATAAACATGCGTCTTTACTAATAGGAGATGATCAATGGTCGCATTTGACCTAACATTCATCTATGACCTTGTGTGTACTCTTATTTGTTAAAGTTTATGCTATTTCAGTGAAATATTACAAACATGAATTATTCTGAATGAATTGAGTTTTAAAAACATTTTATGCGAAATTTTCCTTGAAATAGGCTATAACATGAATATTATTCGACAGAGCAAGCCACCGTCAGCATTTTGGGAATCTTTTTCTTACTTTTACACCTTATTTCTTATATTTCTCCATAATAAAACACTTTTTTCTAAGTAATATTCTAATAAATATACAGTTATTAGTAAATGAAATAATTTTTTAAACCATTTACAACAAATTATATACTAAAAGGGACGCTTGTTATGTCCCTCTCTGGAAAGCGGCATAAATTTACGTTTTACATAAAGACTTATATAAATTAAACCTCAAGGGAGTCAGTAAACTTATAATATATGGATGGTTCATTCAGCTTGATTCTTCAATCACTCATTTATCCTCGCATTTCTGTCATTACTGAGTGAGAGTTATACTAACATTGTTATTTATTGGCCTGAAACGTTGAATGTATGAAGTATGTAGAGGTATTAATAGAACAAAAGTGGCCTTATAGTTAAGACAAACAGGCCTATTAGTGGTATTTAGCATGCTTGAGTAGTCTTTTGTATCATATTCAATAATTTTGATAAAATGTATTATCCAAAATGAGAGAAATGATGAATAGACAAAATTAAAATCTAAATTTCCCTGTCGGCTTCATTATATAAAAAAGTACAAGCCCTTTTACAAACGAGCAATACATTCAAGTACAAATGTGCAGGAAAGACATTATCCTAAATGTTTAAAGCATAATGTTCTGTACAACTATTACATGTTATGTACTAATGGAACATTAAAAACTTTGGTATGAAACATGGGAGATATAAAATCATTATACAGTAGCCTTTAATTTATATTTGAAGCATTGAACGCATAATATTTCTGAATTAAAAACCAATTGTTCAGAGAACAATTGAAGGTCTTTCCACCAAAACAATGTATTTTAATATGAAAGGTGTAAAAATAGGTTTAAAATGTCATTTCAATCGTCAAATGATAGCTTATTGTACGCTGATTCCAAAAATATATGGTTTCTAAACAATATTTTTTTAGATAAGGGAGATAATTTCTTACTTCCGGTTTGAAAAACTCTATTTCCGATAATATTTGACTATTTACTTGACACTGATTCCAAAAATATCTTGTTTTTTATACTTTTATGTAATAAAGTACAATAAATAGCTACTTCCGGTTTACACAAGGTCACTTCCGGTTGTTTTTTTAAGTTAAAATGGTTTGATACCGTTTGTCAAAAAGTCTCATAACTTTATTATGTATACAGATGGGGTAAAAGCAAAGGTCAAAATCTAGAACGTCAAATTAAGCTATGACCTTGTGATCAATTTCAAGGTCATTAACCAAGAACCTCAAATCGAAAGACCATAGGTCTTAATTATGTTTAGTTAATGAGTTATATCACCATACGCGTATTTTTAAATACCAAAGGGGAGAAAACTCCCTTTCACATTCAACGTACCCTTGCAATCAAAATTAACGTGTTACGACATGTCACAACAAACGATTTAGAAAAAATAATTTGTCGATATCTTAAATGTTTTTTGGAAATGAGTGGAAATGAGCCATATTCAAAAATTAGAATATGACCTTGACCTTTGACCTTGACCTAATTTTCATTTTTTTGGACCAAGGACCTCAAATCAAAAGATCCTAGGTCTCTATCAATTATGGTTTACCAGTTAGAAATGCAATTCACTTATATCAAATGAATAAGGGGAAATAACTCTCGTATGGAGCATTCATATCACTTCGGTCAAAATAGGACAAATCATGCAAAGGATATAACGAGCAATTTTGTAAAATAAATTTGTCATAATATTTTACGTTTGCGAAGGAGTTGCGCTCACAAGGAAAACAGTGTTTGGGGAGATTACTCCTACAAAGAAAAGTATTCGGTTACGCAGGGTAAATTTCAAAAGCGCATCAATTGTTCGATATCATATACCAAATATCTAAGCGACATATTGCAAAACAAATGTTTATCGCAAGAACAAAATTAGGCGGAAGAAAAAAAAAAAATTCAGAGAACAATTGAAGGTCTTTCCATCCTTTTTGATATGAAAAGTTGTGAAACTAAGTTTAAAATGTCATTTCAATTGTCAAATGATAGCTCCTAGTAAGCTGATTCCAAAAATATATTGTTTCCATACATTTTTTTTTTAAATAAGGGAGATAATTTGTTACTTCCGGTTTGAAAAATGTTACTTCCGATTATATTTAAATATTTACTTGAAACCGATTCCAAAAATATCTGGTTCTACATACTTTTATCTTAATAAAGTACAAAAAATAGCTACTTCCGGTTTACAAAAGGTCACTTCCGGTTGTTTTTTTTCAAGGTTAAATGGCTTGATACCTTTTTCTAAAAGTTGTATATCTTTATCATGTATACATATAGAATAAAAGCAAAGGTCAAAATATAGAACGTCAAATTAAGCTATGACCTTGAGATCAATTTCAAGGTCATAAACCAAGGACCTCAAATCAAAAGACCATAGGTCTTAATTATATTTAGTTAATGAGTTATATCACTAAACGCGTATTTTTTAATACAAGAGGGGAGAAAACTCCCTTTCACATTCAACGTACGCTTGCAATCAAAATTTACATCTTACGACATGTCGCAACTAACAATTTAGTAAAAATAATTTGTTGATATCTTATACAGTCTTTGGATATAAGTGAAAATAAGCCAAATTCAAATATTAAAATATGACCTTGACCTTTGACCTTGACCTAATTTTCATTTTTTGGGACCAAGGACCTCAAATCAAAAGATCCTAGGTCTCTATCACTTATGGTTTATAAGATAGAAATTCATATCACTTATATCAGATGCATAAGGGGAAATAACTCTCATATGGAGCGGTCATATCGCTTCGGTCAAAATAGGACAAATCATGCGAAGGATATAACGAGCAATTTTGTAAAATAAAATTGTCATAATCTTTTACGGTTGCGAAGGAGATGCGCTAACAAGGAAAACAGTGTTTGGGGAGATAACTCCTACAAAGAAAAGTATTTGTTTACGCAGGGTAAATTTCAAAAGCGCATAAACTGTTCGATATCATATACAAAATATCTAAGCGACATATTGCGAAACAAATGTTTATCGCAAGAACAAAATTAGGCGGAAGAAAAAAAAAAAAAAATAATCAGAAGAAAAACAATAGGTCTTTCCACAGAAAAGTGGAAAGACCTAATTATACTTAAAAGTTGCTACACAAGGATGGTTAAAAAGCGGAGATGATCGTAATAACAAATTTTTTTTATTTTTTGGGGTTTTGCCTTGACAAGTGTATCGCAAACAATTTGTAGTAAAGTTTAACCAGCTTCATATAGGTAATGAATGATTGAGCATGTTTTTGAGAACACAACCTTGTGATATGTTAATAACTGTTCAACTTTCAACCAGTTTAGTTGAAAAGGCCTAGTTTTGCATTTTCCTTTGCAGTAAATTATCTACAGCGAAAAGAATTTGTAATTTATGCGTTCATGATAACTGTTGATGAATTGACGAAAAATATAAAAATAATTGCGAGTAGAATCGACTACACAAAAGTATAATAAATGTTAACTAAATGTTATATGGTTCATAAGTTTTATTATTTAGCATATTTATACTGCACTAACCTGAAAGTAGTTTTGGTACAAACTCCGTTTTGATCTAGTGATTTCAAAGACTTTGCATCATGAATTCCATAAAGTAAAAGTATAAACGTGTTGCATATGAATATCATGTTTAATGTAATTAACTGCCTGACTATAATAGATATTGAAATTGACTTGTAAATTTTGTAAACAAGGAAATAAAAGTTTTGCAATACAAGGAAACGATTATCAATTGTATGTCATTTAACTTGAAATTACATATGTAGTCAAATGTGCCAGAATTATGAATCACTCCTAGTATGTAAGTCAAACGGTTGGGTAATACTGTAGATATGAACCAAACCGTCTATATTGCATAAAGGTCATATTCTGATCACATATATGAGATACATAAAGAGGGATATAAACTTCCACTTTGTGTCAAAACGTGATTATCTCTTGTACGTCGTTAAGAAGAAATCTGCTCTTTCACACTGAGGAAACTCGCATTGAAAATGTCTATTATGAAAAAAAACAACAAAAAAAAATGATAAAAAAACAAAAAAAAGGAAATGTCTATTGTCACCAAATTGTCAACAATAACTTCATAAGAAAGTGTATTCAAAATTAATAAACTTATCTTTTGCCGCTTTAAATCTTGATACTGCGAACGATATTTCGTGTGATTTTCGTTTCATGATTTCAATGACAAAAGAAAAAGAGTCTATTTTGTTGGCCCCTTTTTATTCGAAAAAACACAATGTATTACGAAATTATCTAAAGTTCATTAGATGGTCTGTCATATATTAGTATTTGGTTATTTTAATGTTCTTTAACATATTGTCATTACTGCCTCAGACGTCTTATATTTATAGCAAACCACAAGGAACTGCCAAAAATATCCTTTTTTTCGAATCTTGTCTTAAAGTCATCAATAACTAAAAAAATCGTATAAAAATCGTATTTCGGAGGCTGTTGTTTATATAGGTTTCGACCAAAAACACAAGGCATGGCTGTTTTTAAATATGTCAACTTCGTTAAAAAGGTGATAACAAAAAATACCATAATGACATGCAAACTCATAAGTCGAAAATAAACTGACAACGCCAGGGCTAAAAAACAAAACCAGACAAACAGACAAACAGCAGCACATAAAACACAACACAGACAACTTAAAACTGAGTAACACGACCCCCTTAGAATGATATCTGGTGCAAACATTTTGACATCTTATTAGCGTCATATTTATATCAATTGTGACATTTAACATTAAAATTAGATGTGAAAATTTAAGTTTCCCGTTTAATATAAAAAATACAAGATGTGGTATGATTGCCAATGAGACAACTGTCCACAAGATACCAACATGACACAGACATTAACAGCTATAGGTCACCGTACGGCTAGTTTCCCGTCTTTTTTCCATCCAAATCGCCCTTATATTGGAAAGTGTCTGAACAGAAATACAGATTTGGTTTGCAAAGAAACTATGAACAAGAGCTACTGGGATGTTGCTTCATAAAAATGGAAAGTTCATAATTTGGAATCTGTTATCAATTTGTTTTGTCGTAAGTATTGTTTTTTCAATCGGCCATCAAAGTTGCAAGTCAAGATTTGAGGCAAACTGAATTCTATGTATGATATCATTTATTTCTAGTTCAATGGGAAAAACGGGTTTAACATAGACAGCAGATATTGAATTATTTAGTGAGAGGACATAATCTTTAAAGAGGAAATTAAAGTTAATGGATAATTTTAACTTCTTTTCTTTCTCTTCAAGACGCTCCTGCATTTACTTTGTTTAATATGAACTGTGGAACTTCTGCAAGAAGACTCAGTAGTATAACGTTGCTTGTGGGGACACTAATATATGATTAAAAGAGGGACGAAAGATACCAGAGGGACAGCCAAACTCATAAATCGAATATAAACTGACAACATGGCTAAACATGAAAAGGACAAACAGACAAACAATAGTACACATGACACAACATAAAAAACGTGTTGCTTATGTTTTAACAGATGGTAACGGATTAAGGTATCCAATGTAATAAAATATTAAATTGAATGTATCAATTTAGCAACACTAAAATACCAAATAAAATTTCAAAATGATAATCATAAAAATATATAAATAAAGCATGAACAAAATAACCGAACACCAAATTGAATCTAAAAAGGTAGAATTCAGTCAAATCTGACAGAATAAAATGAATCCAGTCAACAGAACGGATGGAAAACAACTGTCATATTTTTAACTTAGTACAAATTTCAGCCGGAAAAGAAAATAATGGGTTATACCTTATTTAAAACTCAATTTTCACTAGATTATGGTCACAACTAGATTACATCTGTTATCATCTGTAAAACATATATCCATAACGGTCAACCCATTAGTGATAGAGTTTTTAATGTTTCAAAGGAAACACGTCAATTTCACAACTTTGAAAACTGAGTGCGATAGCTTCCTTGTAAGCATCAATCAAGAATTCATATGAGGAAATGCAAGCTGTGAAATATTCAAGTCAGTCTAGGATGCTAAGGAACTGTAGTATCCACAGGAATGTCTCGTTTAATATTTCCTGATACTGGATTTAACATGTCCATGCTGTGGTATGTTTTACTCATGTAGTTATAAGCTGTACTAACCACTATTTATGGATACACTAGTTCTTTTTCAATATTGTTTCTACTAAAATGAGTCATTTTGGTATTTTGGTGCTTAATCCTATGGATCCTTATTTATTGCACTGCACAAGGTCAAGTATCAATTTTGTCAATGAAGCCGTTTGTTACTATTTTTGTTAAGCTAGTGTCTTGTTGTTATATACAACTAGCCCTCCAGAGCAACTATGTCAGATCACCAACTCCACCGGGGTCACTATCGAATTTCCGAAGTCCTCAGAATCCACGCTCCCAATCACCACAAATAGGGTCAAGGTCAGTAAAGATCAGAACAACATACCATTTAAAAGAGCAAAATCACCGACCTTTCAGAGGACTCATTAGAAGATCAGTATTTAAACAGAAAAGTATTAGGCTTTTGTCTGATACAAGAGGACGAGAACCTATATGAACCGGTTGTTGGCAGAACTGTTGGTAGAAGTTTAGTTATAGCTGCAGCTGTAAATTCCATTGATACTATTGCTATGATTTAATAAGTACGCAGTTCCCAGATATATATTCAAGAAAATTCTGAATCTGTACTTTAAAAATATATTGGACCTCAACCAGTAACCGATATCCTTGTCACAAACACTGGCATTTCTATAGAGCACATCACTATACATTTAGATGTTTGTGTCATATTTTTTTATCGATACAAAAACCCCTGACCTGAATTTTCTGAATGTTCCATAAATATGTTTGTTTATAGCAGTGGAGGTCATACCACCCCTAGATGACTTGAATGATACCGTCGGGATCAGTAAACGTCATGCAAAGAAGAAGGTTCTAATCGATGCTACGCTTAACCAGTAAATGAAATTTTTGATGACATATTATCATTCAGAAAGACTACACACCAGGAACGTTTATTTGCCACTATCGAGTACATATATGATCAGGAGAATAAACAATCTAAAAACAGTGAGGATCATGACGAAGAAGTATACACATAATATATTGACCATCTGATATCTACTGTCACTGCAACTATGTCAGCAGCAATTTCAAGGAAAATTGGTAACCACATTAAGGAGTCGACCACATCAGTGATTCGTGTGTGGATTTGTGACACATGGCAAGATGAGACTCCATGTATTTAAGACATTATTATCATGGTATTGATCATGGGAACCACAAACGGCATGTTAGAGTTTTGAAGATTACATTCTACAAAAACAACTTCGCTCTTTCGTGAAGAACTAATTTTCACCTCAAGAACTTTATTGACCTTTTGAGCCGATAATTACTGTCCCCCGTCAGTGCCGACTTTTATTTGCAATACCATTATCCCATCTATATTTTTAACATGGAACTGATAGCAGTTCCATCCCGAGTTAGGGAAGTGAAACAGCAAAGAATTCTACTTCAGAAAATAACGATTGACAAATGACGGTTTGTGCTATCATAACCGACCCAATTTCAATGGCTAAGGAACAATATGTGTTCGCTGATAGTCATTTCATCTATATCAGATACTCAGTGGATATGGTTCAAAACGCTTTCAGCATTTACAATCAGTAGTGGTGTCTGGCTTCTCTGAATTTTTGGAGTGGCAAATTACGTTTCCTCGTCAAGATTGGTTTCTGACGTAGGCTTTGCGAGTGTTGTTTGCATTTCTGTCGGTATACATTAACATTTTGCTGAAGAAGACACATCCAAGAGGCATGCACTTTTAAACAATGACATCGAAAGCGAGATTTTCCAAATTTATACAACATAGGCTAATTGTAAGAATATTTTTGTTTATTTCAAACCAATACTTTATAAGTGAAGAGATAAACATACAATACACTGACGGTTTCTATTTGGTGAAGTTACAATATCCTGGTTTGGTAGATATCGTGTTGCTTAGTATCTTATAGTTGAGTTTTGTAGACTGTTGTTGTTATTTGGTTTTTTTTTTTGCGAGCCATTGTTAGTTAGATATCGGCTAATGAGTCTAATTAACCAATTTGCATTAGGGACTTTCCGTTTTAACTTTTCCTCGGAGCTCAGTATTTTTGTGATTTTACTCTTTTTTCCACCTCACATGTGCTTCATATAATTTTTATATTTACAAGTAAGATAGTCAATAATTGCATAATTAACTGAATGACAGATTATTTCATCGCTGTCTTAATCCTGTTAAGAGTATATGTTAAACCAAATAGCACTGTTTTTTCCAGTTCATATTATAGCTCCGAGTCGATAATGCTATTAGCAGACTGCTAGTCGCTAATTATAAGGGTGAAATCAGCTCAGAACTCCGTGTGATTTGTATTGATATGATTTATAACAAATTTGTTGCTATACTAGCCGTTGGGACATTTAGTTAATATTTAGAGAAATGGTTGCAATTACATCACCAACAATCGACATTTGACCTATTTCAATCTTCGCATTTCCCTTACATGTACAGTTGTATAGTCATGTTAGTATTTACACACCAAACTGATAAAATGATTAATACGGGATTTATTGTATTGATTATAAAATTGTTTATAGTTTATCTATGTAAAACTGATTTTTAATCAAGTTAATGTTTGATTGATTTATTTTGTAGTATAAAAGACCAAGAAAGAGTACGAAAACCAAAAAGAACCTTGATCCGCTATTCATTTATATAATTGACGGAGAAATTGTTAATAATCGATGATCAAAATATTTAATAAAGGTATATTTAAAGACAATCTACGTGTATTGACATTTAAAAACCACTTCATATTGTAAATCGATGAGATACGATAGTAGTGTATTAAATGATTACTCAGATGTATTGCGTAATTTCCACCTTGTCATAGATAAGCTGAAGACCATGACCATGGTACAATCTTTACACAAAAACCTGTAAACACCATTAATACTAGTGTGAAAATAGCAACAGGAAGGTAAACATAACAGCAAATAACGTAAGTTTGAATAAATATAGATAATAGGTGCGACATAAAATAACATGACCACCACATCCTTCAGGAATAGACAGATGTCGATACAACTTTTCAATGTCTATATCGTTACAAGTTTTAAATCGACTACATTCAACAGAGACTTTTAAAGATCTGCCTTTTAGGTATAGAACCACTATGCAAATCTGGACAGAAAGAACACTGTTATATTGTTTGGACAAGACTCGGGACAAGAGCTGTATTTGTTTCCTATGCTCACAATATATCATAGAAGGAAATTAAGTCAAATAGAAATCAATATTACAAGTTTGGTGCTTTTTTTGGGTATAGATCCACCAATTCAGGCACGGACTGAAAGAATATGAAAAATGCAGTAATAATAATAATAATAATGAAAATTAACAGAGCGCCCTATATAAAAAATAAAAATTACTCTAAGGCGCTGTACATTCAGCATGGTAATTAAAACAAATCAAAGACAAAAACATAAAACATACACTGTGTTAGATTCAAATACTAAAATAAGATATAAAACAAAAATGCCTACCTTAATATAAAAGGTCAATACAAATACACATTGTCAACAAATCAAAATAAAATAAAATAGCAATCTAGGTTAAAAGCATGCAAAACAAGCAAAAATCCTAAAAAGGTATACACAAAACTTCATTAAAAGAGGGACGAAAGATACCAAAGGGACAGTCAAACTCATAAATCTAAAATAAACTGACAACGCCATGGCTAAAAATGAAAAAGACAAACAGACAAACAAAAGTACACATGACACAACATAGAAAACTAAAGAATAAACAACACGAGCCCCACCAAAACTAGGGGTGATCTCAGGTGCTCCGGAAGGGTAAGCAGATCCTGCTTCACATGTGGAACCCGTCGTGTTGCGTATGTGATAACAAATCAGTCTAATTCGGTAGGTATCATTCATAAAAGGGAAGGGGATTTTAGTTACGACGTAAGGAATATATCCGATATCATTTGTGAAATGGTTATTCCATAACGGTCAACCAACTCGTGATGGCGTCCGTAAAATTTACGAAGGGATGATTTCAACTTCACCATTCGGAACTCTTGGTTTAAAAGCTTCCATGTGAGCAGCAACCCTCTTTCGAGAAAATCATGATAGGAAATGCAAGCACGGGAATATCGAGATTTAAAACACTCTAAGGACTTGCATTATCTTAAACTGTTCGGAAGATTGTTCCAAAGAGATAAAGCTGCCCAATCAAATTGTTTTTCACCGTATGTCTTCATCCGCACTTTTGGAACGGTAAGTAGTTAAGTAGAGCTTGAACACAAAGATCGGTTTGGTACGTGCAAATTGACTAGTTCCCGAATGTAAGCAGGATCCATGCCATTCAAAGCACAGTACACATAAGTAAGTATTTTGAATTGTGGTCTGTATTAGACGGGTAACCAATGTAAATCGGCAAGTATCGGCGTAATATGTTCATGTATTCTTGTCCTGGTGATAAGACGGGCTGCTGTACTTTTTGTAATCTGTTCATCGTAGTCTTGTTAATACCGTTCAGCAGAATATTCCCATAATCAAGTCTGGATGTTACTAGACTGTTCACTAGTGTCTTGCAAGCGGATGTTGTTATAAAGCTGCAAATGCGTCCAATGTTACTGATGTGAAAATGACAAGATTTAACTATTGCAGAAACTTGCCGTTCCATCGTAAGATGTTGATCAAAGTATACACCTAGGTTTTTCACGCAGGATACACTACTTATCACTAGTATTGTATTGCCGACTTTGAGTTGGAGATTTGGTACACTTGCCTTCAGATGTTTCGGTATGAATTTAATAAGTTCAGTTTTATCTTGATTAAGTTTTAGCATATTTGTTGACATCCATGAAATAATGTCGGAAAGACACAATTCATGTTTTGAAAAATAGTTTTCCCAGTTGTCTAGTGGCTTGATAACCATGTATACTTGTGTATCGTCCGCATAGCAGTGATATGTCATACCATGACGACAGCATATTTCACCTATTGGCTTCGACAAAAGACAGTCTATTTTCGGGCCTAGCACGGAACCTTGTGGAACACCGAAGTAAGATGACATTTCTTCGATGTAGTTGTTCCAATAAGAACACGCTGGTGTCTATCTGTCAAATACGACTTGATCCATTCGAGAGCGCAACCAGCTATGCCATACGCAAACGACAAACGTTCCAGAAGAACTCTGTGATCTATGACATCGAATGAAGCGGAAAGGTCCAAGAGCACCGATACCACTGATGAATGTTTTTCTAAAACTGCATTTATATCATGATTTACTCTAGCTAATGCTGTTTCGGTTGAATGGCGTGGTCTGTATGCTGACTGAAAAGGATCCACACAATGAGTAAGAGTCCAAATGAACATCAAGTCTCTTATCAACTACCTTTTCTAGAGTTTTTGAAATAACATGTAAATTGGACACCGGTCTGTAATTTTTTTAAATTTCAGAATCAAGTCCCGGTTTTTTAAAGCGGGGCCTCACAAGAGCCTGTTTAATGTCTGACGGCACGATTTTCTCATCAAATGATGCAATGAAGATATCTGAAATTAGTGGCACGACAACTTCGCGTACTGTTTCATTTCCACAATTCTCAATTTTAAAAGAGTAATAGGTTTCCTTTGCGACATACAACAGTTTACCAACAGTTTTACATTTTTCTTTGAAAATTTGATGATGGACATCCAATTTCGAATCCCGACATTTTCTCTCCGCTTTTCGCTTATCTCTTTTTGGCACCCTTAAGATCGTTTGAATACCATTCTGTATTAGGTCTTAAAATTACTGATTTGATCGTGACTGGGGCGTGTTTATCAAAGATATTGGTTAAATTATCTTTATAACGTTCGACTAGTTGCTCAACAGAACTACCTATTCCGGCACAAGAAAAAGAATCTACAGTGCGCATCACTGATGTTCGGACGCTTAACGTTTGGAACTCCGTTTAGCATCTGACTGTCTTTGTTCATTATAAGAAGGTCCAAGATATGGCCACGTTCGTGTGTGGCATATTTGACATGCTGTGTAAAGTTACGATCTTCAAGACTCTGATAGAAACGTAATGCGTCTGGATCGCTGAGATTGTCTAGATGGAAATTGAAATCTCCGGTGAAAGGAACGTTGTACGTAGGTACTTATATAGTATTTTGATCAAGGTATGATTCCCATTCCTCGAAGAAAACAGTATTGCGAAAACCATTAGATTTGGATTGTGGTGGTCTATATATTACACACAGACGAATATTCAGATCCCCATAATGTACAGTGAACTCCATATGCTAAAAGTGAGTAAAATGTTTTTCATGGACGTTTAATCGTTTTATGTCAATAACCCCTTTGAGCAAAAGTTGAATTCCACCGCATCGACGATCACTTCGACTGTGATGCATAATGTTATATCCAGATGGTACTAGGTCTTGAATAACACCTTCATCAACGTCAGAACCAAGCCATGATTCCTTGATAGTCACTTTAATGGGAGCAGTCACTAAGCGCTAACCACTACTCACCATTCTTCAGTACACATTTTATACAAAATAGTTCCTACGCATAGCTGCATCTGTGTCAATAGGCAAAATATTTTGGTACTTTTAGTATCAAATGAAAACTTGGGGACTGTGGATCACTGTAAAACCTTTGTTGAATATTTCTGTTTAATAATAAAGATAATTGAAATGGCAGAATTTTACATAGACAGAAATGGGGCTATGAATTTATCTTTATTTATTTTTATCTGAAAGGCATGTGAAATTCAATTTTTAGAAATCAGGCACATTACAATGTTCACAATTAAGATTTTATCAGAAGTTTAAATGTTTGCATTATCCAAAACTGAAACCAATGACACATGAACATGAAAAGTTAAACTCCATTGATACCTTATGAGCATAGTACCCTTATACAATCTCGGAAAGTGGTGTGACAATGCAACATAAAAAAACACCCAATACAAAAATTGTAACATAAGGTTTCAGTGATCAAATTGATACATGTCCTAGTGCAATATATAAGGATTACCAGGTTTAAGAATCGTAAAGCAATACAAATGCAGGTATGTAACAATTTATTGCTAACAAATGTTAGTACTGATACAGATATATTGATTTCGTATTGCAGTGTTAAATTGACAATATCTAAGAAAAGGTTTGATCGTATTTAAAGACACTAACGGACTCTAAAAAAACACAAGAAGAAGGTATTATCTGGTTAATAATAAGTGTTCTATGGATTAAGTAAAACATATAAATCATGACTATGTATTTACATGTAGAAAATAATATTGATGAAAATTTTCAAAAATTGGCAATTCGCATGTGATATATAGTTTACAGTCATTGGAATCGAAAAAGTCAATGCAATACTAGCATAGCGAACGAGTTAGAACATTAACACAAAGTAAGAATAGAATAGAATAGAATAGGATAGGATAGAATAAGATAGAATAGAATAGAATAGAATAGAATAGAATAGAATAGAATAGAATAGAATAGAATAGAATAGAATAGAATAGAATAGAATAGAATAGAATAGAATAGAATGGAATGGAATGGAATAGAATAGAATAGAATAGAATAGAATAGAATAGAATAGAATAGAATGGAATAGAATGGAATAGAATGGAATAGAATGGAATAGAATAGAATAGAAAAGAATAGAATAGAATAGAGTAGAATAGAATACATTGGATTGAATAGAATAGAATAGAATAGAATAGAATAAAATAGAATAAAATAGAATAGAATAGAATAGAATAGAATAGAAAAGAATAGAGTAGAATAGAATACATTGGATTGAATAGAATAGAATAGAATAAAATAGAATAGAATAGAATAGAATAGAATAGAATAGAATAGAATAGAATAGAATAGAATAGAATAGAATAGAATAGAATAGAATAGGATAGGATAGGATAGGATAAGAAATGATAGAATATAATAGAATAGAATAGAATATAAGGAAATGGAATAGAATAGAATAGAATAGAGTAGAATAGGATACATTGGATTGAATAGAATAGAATACTTTATTGATCCAATAAAAATTGCGGATTTTAAATTTCATACAATGATTACAATGATGATTGTTATGACAATGAAATAATAATAAGATAAAATAAAACACTGAATAGCAAGCACATGGAAGAGAAATATGATATGGGAGACAATCAATAAAAATGTAAGGATTATTCCTCTTTGAACAGTATCATAATTACAATCTTTGACGATTTGATGTTCAGAGCCGGATAAAAAGGAAGACCAAACTGATGAAATATTAGGGTAGTTTTCTCCCATGTACACACAGCAACCCATTACTAATTATGTATATAATATTTAAATTGCAAGAATTGTATAAGCACCTTCACAAATTTGAAGAATTTTGTAAAATATTGAATGACTGGAGAATTTCAGCAAAAGTATCATAAGTCATAGGTTATTGGGGACAGGAAAATGTTTTTTTTATCCCTCCTCCTTTATTTCCAAAATTCAATGTCAATTTCAATATGAACATACATTTAGTATGTTATGAACATTTAAGTAAGGAGCCTATTATTCAGTGGTTGTCGTTTGTTTATGTGTTCCATATTTGTTTTTCGTTCATTTTTCCGACGTAGTCGGTATAGTTTCGGTTTGTGCCCTTTGAACTTAAGCACGATTAACTATGGCAACAGAATACGCATGCTCGAAAATCCTTTCTGTGTTTGATTGTACATGAATAAGGCCGCTAGCTTTCTGGTTTGAATTGTTTTACATTGTCAGTTCGGTGCCTTTTAAAGCTGAGTATGCCGTATGAACTTTGCTCGTTGTTGAAGGTCGTATGGTGACCTATAGTTGTTAATTTCTGTGTCATATTGGTCTCTTGTGGAGAGTTGTCTCAACATGTCAATCATACCACATCTTCTTTTTTTTGTTTGTAATTAATGAATTTTGTAAAAGATTTAATGACTGGAGAATTTCAGAAAAGGTATCAAAAGTTCACATGAATATTTTTAGCACTTTTCTGTATATTATGAACATTCATTACTATATAAATATAGTGTTTTTACTTTCAATTCTAAGTTCAATTCTAAGATCCATGGTGGTCATTGATATAGTATACAGACTCTCTCTATTTAATTAACTCTGTGACCGCCGTGGATAGTAAACTTGAAAATGATAGCAGATAGAATTCTGAAAATACACTTTATTCTGTGTATATGTATGTTCAAAGGATACAGAAAAACGCAAACCGGAAGTCTAATCTGACTTAAAATTTCATCCAATGACGGGACAATATCCGGATGCCTTTTTTATCGTTTTTCTCCCAAAATAACTCAATCTGAATAATCATATGAATGGATGACAAAAGCGACTATGCACTGTACCTATAGGACACAGGGGCGTGTTGATTAATTTATTGTGGAAAGAAAAGAAGCGACACCCAAAATGAGGTCTTCTCGTTTAATAGTATAGATAAGAAATCTTCCTAATTTTGATTGTACGGCAACATTTGTACTTTCTTTATTTAAGGATTATGACATATTGACAGTTGTATTTCCCTTTCTCCTCTCTAAATGTGTCAATGCAAGTGTCATGTTTTTAATAACATCATCAAATACTGTTGACCAAATATATTTATAAATGGCTGTCAAAGCATTGATGAGAAAATTAGTTAAGTTGTGTAAAATAAATCAAATAAAGTTATTTAACCAGCAAGCCCCCTTTAATACAAAACCAGACAAGCATTATGTCGTGAGAGTTATCTTCAATGAATATACACTTGTTTTGAATGTTCGTAATTTGAGTTTATTTAAAATTTCCATGCAAAATTTTCTGAAAAAAAAAAAATATAAATATATATAAAGAGTAAAATTATTTTGTAACGATTTTAGTTAATTAATCTAATCCTACTTAGTAATATTAAAATTTATTTTGATAAATCATTTACTGCATTTAGGTTAAAATGAATAACTATTTAATTTTTGAAAGAATTTTACTAAATTCAAGTAGTTAGTTTTTACTGAAGACTATTATGATTACTTTTAAAATCAAGTAAACAAATAAATTGAGTGATTTTAAGTAATTTCAACAGAATGTTTAATAAAACTTAGTAAATTCCAAGTAAATGAAAGTAATAGTAAGCAAATTTGTAAGTATATAATTACTCAAAATGAGAAAATAAAAACTCCAAGTAGAGAGTAGTTAAAACACAGTCGATTTAAGAATGTGTATCATAACACAATCAGCCTTTCCTAAATTTCCAACTATTTTCTACCACTTCATATACGATATACATACGCACAATAACAAACAGAAAACAGTATACCATAACCCCCAATGTATTCTAGAAATTTCAAACTAATTTCAAATTCTTTAGATGAGAAATTATGATAGGCACCTACATAAAGTATTTAAACGTTTAAAAACCGAATTAAAAATGATCAAATGTTTGTAAAATTTACTAGAGTTATCTGACATTAACCACAAAAAGTGTAGCAAAACCTACGTTTAAACAATTATATGCTAAAATGAATGATATTTTATATAAATATAAGAACTTGTCAAAATGATTAAAAGCCAAATCTACTTATTCTATTGGGTATAATATTTTTTATGAAAATGAATGAACATGTTCATTGTTTTATATAAAAAAAAATGTTATTGTGTATTCGTTTGTATTCATTTATATTAAACATAATATATGGAGAAAAGTGTCCTCCTCTTATCAATGAAATATCATAACAAAAATAACCTAGATAAATATATAAAGTTTTGATAATAGATGCGTGTATTTGTATACATGTACGACGTAAAAATATTTTAATATCCTGTTTAGAAAACGAAGAAAACACAACTAAGGCAATATAAAGCTTGACCAATTCGCTAAAGAAAAGCTGGAAACACAATGATCAACAGTTATACGTTTTTATTGCAGCACCAACATTGTAGACTTACTTTAAAATGAGAAGATGAGAAATTTGATTTTCCTGTTACTGGTACGTGGATAATATATATATTTTAGTGTAATTAATACAGGATACCTTTTGTTTGATAAGAATGAAACTATTCTTAACTAAATGCAAATCCAGACGATGTTGTTAAGTTTTTTGACAAGATTCGTGAAATATATTTCTTTGTGAGTTCTGTTTATAATTTTGTTTTTAAGTTCGTATTAAAGTATAATGCAAACATACGCAGTGGCACCCTATTTTTTTTAAAGTGTTCATCTAGTTTCTTTTTCCTTTTTATTCCTAATTGATTTTGATGTTTCCGATATGATTCGGTATATATTTTTCCCAATTATTCATTAAATTACGTAAAGTGCTATTTTACGTATCCCTGCTGACGAAAATATTACAATAAGACACAACTGATAAGAAGAATAATTTGCATGCACAGATTATTCAGAGACGTGTCCTACAATTAAAACTTGACAGCTTGTTTCGCGTTTATCTGATAAGTCCAGCAATTCCAATCTGATTTTTATTGTTTGTTCTTATTTTATGTTAGCCATGTTATTACACTATTGTTCCAGGTTATGTTATGAGAGCGTTAGGCGCTCAGAAACATGTTTGAACCCGCTACGAAGTGCGCTTATCCTAAGGCATTAGCTTGTAATTCAGCAGTGTTTGTTTGTTTGTTATTAGTGTTAGTTTGTTACTGACTTGTATAACGTGTAGTTTTCTACATTTGAAAATGTCTGTACCAAGTTAGGAATATGACAACTGTTGTCCATTCATCTGATGTGTTTATCATGTGATATTGCCATTTGATTAGGGACTTTCCGTTTTGAATTTTCCTCGGAGTTCAGTAATGTTGTGATTTTACTTTTTAATGGTTCATTCTTCTAACATACAAATATATTGACCCGAAAACATTTAAGAACAAATAATAACTTGACATTTGTTAAGACAGTACATGTAACTTTCGGTAATGGAGATTACAACAACTTATAATCATTCCTATTAGTCCGGCTGATTGGTGCAGATATAGAGCAGAATTGTTAACTTGATGAGGAAAGCATGCATGAGACTTTGCACAGTTGTTCTTGGTTGTATACCCTTTGACTTAAGCTATAGACCCATTCAGAAATATCAAATATGGCTGCCATTTTCAAGATGGCGGAAAAACGTAATACTTATCTGAACTTTGAGGCAGTGCCGATGGCACTTTGTCTCTTCAATGCCATATCTTACGTCACTAATCGCGTTTTTATCTACCGTACCCACCATATCGTCAAATTATTCTATAGTAACCAATAGGTGTATCTTTCTTCAGACGGATGTGACGATTGCGCTCCTTTAAAATGGTTAAGGGACAACAATTTTCTTTTCAAACTAAGTGCGAAACCAATACGCAACTAGTCAGCGCACAAGGTTCTAAAATGACCTCCTGGTCAGCACTTTTGATTAATTTTAATGGTAACAGTCATTTCAGAGTTTGGCGGAACTGTGATGGTTCGTTTTATGCAAACTTGCTGAGTTGAAATCTCAATTCATCTGTTACCAAAATGCTGCATTTATCACTTTGTTGGTGATGGTAAGTGTGGGAGTACTCAGATTTATCACTGCGCACAGTGTGTCCAAAATATCTAGCCTAAGTATAATACCGTCTGTTAACGGCACTTTGCACAAATTCCATTGTATGTGTACTCTATCAATGTCGAGCGAGGTGTTCTTTATATTCTTCCCAGTAACCAGTTGTTCATCCAAACCACGTAGCGTTACGGTCTCCGAATCTTCAATATCTGCTAGAAGTAATTTCTCATTCACTAATTTTATTATTGCAGCAGTGTCCACAATCATGCTCACATTCTGGTCATGTATAGTACCTCATTTTGCTAGGCTTTTCCAATGGTTCGTCTGATGACTATATCGGACGAGGACGTGGGCCTCTTTTCGGTTTAGTCATGAGGTAATATTTTATGGCCATTAGACTGCGAGCGTTGAGCGTTGGCCTGCTGGCCCGACCCGTTTCTGTTTCAAGACTCCGTTGTTGTGGTTGCGCTTTCATTTGCTCTGTATCCTAAAACAACCGAGATTTCTGGAGTTTATCCGTGGAGATGCTGATCGTTGTCCTTAGGGATTATATGATCTCTGGTTTTGTGGGGATGTTGCTGGTCGATAGGCATTAAACTTGGATGTATTTCTATCTGGCGATTTACCGCGTTTATATTGTTCAGGGGATCTTCCACGTGTATATTGATCAGATGATCTTCCATTGATCTGGTGATCTTCCTCGATTATATTGATCAGAAGGCCCAAGGTTATAGTGATCGGCTTATCCACGGTTACGCTGATTAGTTGAAAGCATAAAATCAGCTAGTTTTGTGAAAGTTTGAGTGATGTTACGCGCCTCATTTTCGAAAGGACTGCTCATATTCCCTTTATCGGTCGGTGATACTGCAACATCAGCAAAGAAGACTTGCCAATGGGCATATATGGCACTTTTTGATCTATATATTGCCATCCGGTTAGCTATTGAGGTTTTCAATTGTTTTAACGTCTTGTTGATCGTTTCTGGGTTACTCTCTATTACATGCATTGCAGAAGCTTTGTCTTTACATCCTTGGAGGAATGCTTCAGTTCCAATCTGGCATGATCGTCTTTTTTGCTGAAGCGCTGTTTCAATACTTTTCTTAAGGCCTTGAAATCATTATCTGTGTTTACCTTGCGAGGGTAATCCAAGGCAACATCGGCCATGCAATCTAGGAGCCTACACATCTTTGTCCTGTTTTCCGATTATCGTCTACCAGCAGCCAGTTCAAATTGGTAAATAAACATCTCACAAGTCATGGATCCTCTTTGAATGAATATTTGCATTTTTGGGAGCTGTGGGCTTCGACTCCGCCTCTGGCACAAGAATTTTCTTGCAGTTTCCACGCTCTTTTGGTTTCCTCTGCCCTTTCCTTGATCGGTCAATGGAGTCAGCTTGCTGTTGTGGCAAGCCTGTTAGAGCTCCAGAAGCTGACGAGGTTGTCATAATTGGAGTCATAAATGTTGGAGGAGGAGAATTTACCACTGCAGTCAGCTTTGGAGAAGCTTGATAGGATCCTCTTGCAGACAATTGTTTCTGTAATGGTGTGCTGTTCTGAACCAAATATGATTGATTCGTAGTAGGTGGTAAGTGTGCGTAAGAAGACACAAAAGCCATTTGATGTTTTCCTTCAGCAGTACTAGAGTTTTCTTGTATGTTCTCAAATGGAGGTTGTTATTGAATAATTTGAACTGTCTCATGCAGGGCCAAGGGCCCTAACAAAGGAATTCTGACTTTAGGCGAAGAAACCAAATTTGACTTTAACAGAGTTGATGCGGTTGATGGTTCATGCGAACTAATTGGGGAAAGACCCAAGACAGGGAGTTTGCTATGTACTTTTGGTGTACCTGCGTTGTACTGGTTCAAATTTTGGCTCAGATGATGTGTCCATTGCAGGATTTTAACTTCTTTATTTGGCCTGTCCATTAATTCACTTCCAACAGATGCCATTTGACGGAAAGTACCCTGCTGTTCAAATGACTTTTCAATTGAACTGTGTCTCCTTCCGCAGTTGTTGGCAGCTTGTCCATTCGTCTCACCACAACATTGAATTTCTCATTGGTCAATTCCGCCAAGCGCTTACCACTAGCCTTTTGGTCAATCCTGTCTTCAGACTGCTGAAGTTGCTGAGATATTGCTCCCATCTGTTTATTAATAATATTCATTGCCTCTTTCTGTTCAGCTTGCATCGTTATGAGACCAACACTTATTTATTCTATCAGTACGTGCTTCGCTAAAAATTCTTGGTACAATTGTTGAATAGTCATTTCTGAGTTGTTCTCTGTTAAAGTGTCTTCAGCTGTGGGTTTCTCCATATCTCTTAGTAATTCAGTTTCTACCATTTCAATGTTCCTGTCCTTGTTGTCCTTAATTCCTGCCATTTCAGTGATACATTTCTTAAATCACAGTATAATATCTCAAATTGCAAAATATTGCAACCCAAGAAATAAGATCGGAACTGCATAATATTTTACGGCAGATAAATCTCCAATCACAGCTTTTATATGTGACCCAAGTCATAAAAATATTGCAGATTTTATTGAAAGCTATAACTGCAGCTTCTTATAAAAGCTTCTAATTTGTATATGAAATGACAAGCCAGGCACTTAATCTCTAAATACCAGTATGACTTTGGACATTGTTTGGGAAAAATTGACGCAACTTGCTGTTATGAAAAAGGAAAAACTACAACCAATCCTTTCTTAAGGATTCTTTATTTGCTACATCAATCATGGGAGACGTCCTTACATTGGCAGCATTTAAGTAGCACATGTCTTGTTGTTATATGTTTCTAAATATACTTTTATTTTATAAGTATATCACAGACGACACAAAGGTGAACAACCAGATAAGATTTCTTAACAATTTTATGATACCTATCAAATAATAATGTACATTTCATTAGGAACTATCATTTGCTTTTTTTTCCATTTTTCTATTACATGTACCTTTTGTCATTGTTTTTTTTTTCTCTATATATATATATATATATATAAATACTTCTTAGTAACTCAGTCAACCATGTTCCTCAAATTTTCAAAACGTAATTCTAAAAATTAAGGACTGAAAGTATATATACTTAATATTTATGTTATATGAATTTATGGCGCAATTACTACATAAGTAAGACGCCTACCAAAACCAATAACAACAACAACAAGCCAGGCAAAATCATAAGGACAAAACTCGAACAGAGACTAAATGGCACTATACTTTAATAAAATGACTAAATTCAGGTCTATTCTCAAAATGAATGTTTGCATATTTTTCAAGGCGGCCATTTTGAAAATAGCCGCAATTTTGAATTTCAAAAGATAGATCACAACAAAATCTTGCTCAGTACACCACATATGTAGAATTTTGTGCTTCCAGCATCAAATCCACTATTGTTTGGACAATAGTGGAAAATATTTTAGAATGTATGGGGGCCATCTTGAAATAAGCCGCCATATTATATGTTGAGGGTGGGTCCATAGCTAATATTGCTCAGTACACAAAAATGTACCATCATACAGAATTTGCTGCTTTCCGCATTATTTGAGCAATTTTTTCACTATATCTATGTTTTCAAATATTCCATTACAGTATAAAATATAACTCTTCATTAAACTCTTCAATATGCATTTTAAATTATTTTATGTAAAAAACGAAGTATATCAAAATAAATTTAATTCAGGACAATATGTTTCGTTAAGATAGCAGAAAACGTCATTTGAATCCTTATAGTATAATGGCCCTTTATTGATATATCTAATATATATCTTAATTTTGCATACTTGGCAAAAACTGTAAAGTCTTAATTGAATTGATACAGAAAAAAAATGGTAATAAAGACTATAGCTGCAAATATATCAATTAGATCGAATCATGTAGTCGACTCCTTAAAGGAGTTATTATTCAAAATCTAAAAAAGAACAAGAACAAACATCGAAAAAAGAAAAAGAAAATATATATAAAAAAAAACCAAATTTGCAAGCACACTTACAAAAGTTAATGCAATTAAAAATGTTTTTACTCTATTTCATTTGTATTTAGTAAAATGAATAATAGTTAACAAATAACAAAAAAACAGATCTTATTCATGAACGGTAATTAAGTTTTCAATCTTGGAGAGTGGCCATTATTGAAAACGCATAGGACTATATTGAGAGACACATGACTTTAGGGCCTATAATTGAACAATAATTATGTGTTACCACAACCGAGTAACAATTGATGCTATCACGTGACCATATTTACATGTGATAGAGACATTGGAAATTGTGTACAAACCAAACAAGCAGAAATTAAACAAATAAGGAATAAGTTGATTATCGTATTGATTAAGATTTGACATTGAGATATCAAACTTAAGTGCTAGTCTTTGTAAGAAGCAGGCAATTTAGGTAAAAATCAAAACATGATCAGAAAAAACCCACTGAGCTAATCATGTTATTTAATACTAACCATCATCCTGAGTTAAAAATTATTAGTCTTTCGTTTGTGTGTGTCTGGTAATATCAAATAACTCGGTTAGAAAATTGGTTAGAATGATAGCAAATTACAGAGTTATCTCCCCTTATTCGATAATTTCTAGTGCATTTCAACCAAATTGTATCTTCTATTACCAGAACAGAAAACAAAAATGAATGTTATTTTTGTGCATAACTACATATTATGAACTGAAATCAATGTCAAATTGGGTGGGATTTTTTGGTCATGTTTTCACCACTGCCTGATTCTTAGGCAGACTGGCACTTAATCATTAAACGTGTTCATATTTAGAACCATATTCTTATTTTTAAGTATCAGTTTGAGAATAGCATCATACAAAATATGATGTGGGCGGTAAGGCCAGTGCATATGAATTAAGATAACATTTTTGTACCGATTAACGATAAAATACATTGAATATTTACAGATACAAATAAATCTTCAGGGACGTGACAATGGATTTACATTACATTGTCCTTTTCCTTCGCAATGGAATTTCCGAGCAAAAGAATTTTGTTATCTAACCGACGGATACCATTGTTTATACGATGCAAACAAAATGCAGAACATTGAAAGCTGTAAGGACGGACCACTGTTTGATGCGCCTGGTAATTAGTTATTCTTATATTAACTTTATGTGAATTTTCATCTGTTCTATTTTAATAGACTAGTTTTTCTCTACTCTATTTAACTGATTATTATAGATTCTCCTTGAGGATTATCACTTTGTTACATGGTTATGAAATAATTTGGATTTTTTTTTGGATATGTGTCAAGCAGTTGAATTGGGTACACATGACCGATTAACATATATTTAAGACAGGATATTAATAGAACATGATGGAAGGTATCCCTTTGAATAAAATACCAAGGCTGTTATCAAGGTATATTAGAAAAATCAAATAAGAGATTATTGCTGTATGATTATGACATGTATTAAAGAACGTGTTGTATTTAGTTTTACTTGAAAAGCTTTCAGATTTTAACTACAGTATTACGATAAATTGTATGTATCACTCTGAATTAACAAACACAAAATTGAATTCCACATACAACACTCCATTTTGGTTCACGTATTTGGGGAAAATACCGTTAAGATATTAAGGTCTTTTCAGTAATATCAAGATGTGAGCTTAGGAGTCATACACAAATATTTTTTTGCTACAAGATGTCGTAACAAAAGATGTAATTACCAAAGTCCCAAGGAGGGGTATGATGTTTTTATTCTGTCAACCCCTCCGTGTGGCTGTCTTTCAGTCAGTCTCATGATGTTTGTCCAATTTATCTCTTAAGCTACCTGCAATGTTATACCAAGCTTAAGTTAAGTATGCTCTATGTTTTATTTTCACGTCTACTACTAATAACAATCATGTAAGTAATATGTATGAAATACTAATCACTGAACTTAAGGAAAGTAAATGTCAATCAAACTCGTGCAAGCGTATAGCAAGGGATATCATTTGTACGCACTGTACATCTTGTTTCTAATTTTTTTAATTCGCTATTGTAGATGAATATTTTTTATGTTGTCGCTGTCCTTAAATGTCTAAATTAAATTATTCAACTCACTAATTGATTAAAATAACATTGTTTAAAATCAAAGGATTGGTGTTGGGGTTGGTATCTTTTGGGGGGAAGAGGAAGGGGGAGGTAACTTAATGGCTCTTAATCTTCTTTATGATTTATTTCTGTTAAGTTGTTTAAATGATATGTTAGAAAGATATGAGATATGAGATATGTAACACTAGTATTCAATTTTGTTGGAAACAATATATTTTGATACCGTATGTCTGATATAGTAAAACAATATATGCTTCCATTTGTTTTATAACAACATTTTGTATATATTTTTAAACCAATCAACAAAATTCAATTGAACATCTCATTCATTCAGTGTATTCAGTGAAATAATTTTCAATTTTAGGGTCCAAACTACAAATAATTGGAAACTTGGAAGTGGTGAAATGTGCCATAGATCGATATCAACCTTTTATTTTCTGGACAAATGGCAGTAGCGTATGCACATATGAAAAATCAATATGTTCTGGTGAAGGACAAATGCCTTTTACAATCGGGTCAACCGAAGAAGACAGTACATGTTTATGTGACTACACACAGGGATATGATTTTGTCGCTAGACCGAAGCATACGTGTTTTTGTATGCCAACTAAAGAGGACTGCTCTTGTTTTATCAGGAAGTGTCCTAGTGGATTGGTCCTTTCTCCAGGTATGACACATATCAAAATAATCAATTCGCATTTAATTAAATTGTAAAGGATTTTTTTTAAAGGCAAACATGGTCGACATTTGTCATCTAATTAACAAATGATTTTACATATAGCAATAAATACTATTTGGTAACATTTATGTGAAATGCAAATTCACTATGGTAACGCAGATTTATGAATTTCGATTCGATCCGATAAAACATGATAAACAGAAGACTTGCCAAAAAAAAACCGACTATTGTGCGTTTTCGGTAACTTGCTTACTGAATACTAATATTTATTTCTCCCATTTTCAATTCTGTATTTCCTTGTCAAATCTAATTATACATGTTGGTGATCTCATTGGTATTCATACAATATCTCCTTATTTTGATAATAATAATGCTATCTGGCCTAGATTTTTGGGGTATAATAAAAATCAATTATGGTATACCCCAAAAATCTAGGCCACATAGCATTATTATTATCAAAATAAGGAGATAGTGTATGATTACCAATGAGACACCTGTCCACCAAAGTTCAAATTAAGTGGATATAAGCAGTCATACGAAACCAATTATGTTCCCTTATTGCATTCATTATCTTTTTCGTAGGTACTAGTACAAAGGTACATAAAAGTTATTCCAAAAAATGGCATCATGTATAGGCAACCGTAAGTCCATAAATTATGAGAAAACCCATACCGTACGATCGTTTATAAAAGGCCCCGACATGAAAATATGAACCAATTCAAATGAGAAAAGCTAACGGCATAATTTATAACAAAACGGGTTTCCAAACACAAATATGGGAAACATGAACCTAAAACAACCGCTGAACTACAGGCTCCTGGCTTAGTAGAAGACGTCATCAATAGCCAGAGTAAAAAATCAAGGCCGTGATAATAGCCAAACTATAAGTATCGACAGATTTTAGAACCATTAAGGGACATATGTGTAATATTTGGTATGGTTTTAATTTATAGTTAACTTAATCAACATTTACACCAATAAAAAAAAGTTAAAAGATTGAACTACGGCGTTGAATAGGCAACATTTTAGATTAATTTTAAAAGGATTGATAAGTTTATCCGAATCGTATCTTAATTTCTGAGCTCGATGAACAACACAACCGAAAAATCTAGAATGTGTAATTCCGTTTGAAATAAGTTTTCCACACGTAAACCAAATTCGAGACGAAATATATGTATCTTTGAAAGAATTTATTAATGTTTCACCAGCCCAGTAGTCAATACTTCGACGTTGACATGAATATCAATAATGTGGTCATTTTTATAAATTTCCTGTTTACAAAAAATTGAATTTATCGAAAACTAAGGATTTGTTTATCCAAGGCATAGATTGTTTCATAAAAAAGAATGGCCACCGAAGATACAAGTATCTTGTCTCAGGAAGGGATAAATCCTACTTTGTAAAGGATCACTCTGATTCAAACAAAAAATTCTCTGAAACTGACATTATCAAGATGCTTGATTTCTTGATTGACAACATATTTGTTACGTTCGGAGGACGTGTTTTCAACAGACTATCGGTAGTCTAATGGGGACGAATTGTGCCCCTCTTCTTGCCGACTTGTTTTTTTTTTATTATTATGAGGCTGACTTCATACAGGAACTTCTAATGAAGAAAGATAAGAAGTTAGCAATATCCGTTCACTCTACTTTCCGCTATATAGATGATTTTCTTTCACTAAATAATTCAAAATTTGGTGACTATGTCAAACTCATCTATCCCATTGAACTAGAGATAAAGGATACAACAGATACAGTTAAGTCGGCCTCATATCTTGACTGACATCTAGAAACTGACAATGAGGGTCGATTGAAAACAAAACTTTACGACAAAAGAGATGATTTCAGCTTTCCAATTGTGAACTCTCCATTTATAATTAGCAACATTCCAGCAGCACCTGCATACGGTGTATAGATCTCCCAATTAATACGATATTCCCGTGCTTGCATTCCCTATCATGATTTTCTTGATAGATGGTTGTTGCTCACAAGGAAGCTATTAAATCAAAAGTTCCAAATGGTGAAGTTGACATCATCTCTTCGTAAATTTTACGGACGCCATCACGAGTTGATGGACCGTTATGGAATAACCGTTTCACAAATGATATCGGGTATGTTCCTTACGTCGTAACTACAATCCCCTTCCCTTTCATAATGTGACCTATAGAATTAGACTATTTACCGGATTTGTTATCTCATAAGCAAAACGACGGGTGCCACATGTGGAGAAGGATCTGCTTACCCTTCCGGAGCACCTGAGATCACCCCTAGTTTTTGTTGGGGTTCGTGGTGTTTATTCTTTAGTTTTCTATGTTGTGTCATGTGTACTATTGTTTGTCTGTTTGTCTTTTCATTTTTAGCCATGGCCTTGTCATGTCAGTTTATTTTCGATTTATGAGTTTGACTCCCTTTGGTATCTTTCGTCCCTCCTTTTACCTTAGTCGTATTTGGTACAATGTGTTGGAAATTTGGATCCTCAATGCTCTGCAACTTTGTACTTTTTTGGCTTTATAAATATTTTGATATGAGCGTCACTGATGAGTCTAATAAAGACGAAACGTGCGTCTGGCGTACAAAATTATAATTCTGGTACCTTTGAAAACTATTTAATGTAATTTTTGGTAACAAAATTCCTAACCAAAAAAATACTTGTAATACAAAGTTTACTCACATTATGTCCATATTTGTCTTATAATGAATCTGTTTTAGTATTCTAAATCTGAATTTAACTGTGTGTTGTAACACCATTTTGTTAATTGAAATACTAGTTATTGATGATTGATCGGTGTTTTTATGAATTTGTTAATTTAATGACAGCGTCAATAAAACGATATTTTTTCAGATTATAAATGTGCACCAGTGACAAAGTTGCTAGCAATCCCACAGTGTCCAATAACAACCAGTAGCATGTAAGATTACTAAGATGAATGAATTAACTATAATCCAAATTGTCATATATGTAAATGTAGTTATAAAAGGGACGAAGATACCAGACAGTCAAACTCATAAATCTAAAATAAACTGACAACGCCATGGCTAAAAATTAAAAAAGACAAACAGACAAACAATAGTACACATGCCACAACATAAAAAACTAAAGAATAAGCAACACGAGCCCCACCAAAACCTAGGGGTGATCTCTGGTTCTGCGGAAGGGTAAGCAGTTCCTGCTCCACATGTGGCACCCGTCGTGTTGCTTTTGTAATAACAAATCCGTTAAATAGTCTAATTCGGTAATATTGAAATATTATATATAGATATTGACAAAAGTCTACTGATATTCAAATATTAGTCAATGATCAACTGTATGTTGTCCACTCGTTTGATGTGTTTTATCATTTGATTTTGCCATTTGATTAGGGACCTTCCGTTTTGAATTTTGCCTCGGAGTTCAATATTTTTGTGATTTTACTTGCTATATCATGGTGTGTACGGATTCGAGCGTCACTGGTGAGTCTTTTGTAGACGAAACGCGCGTCTGGCGTAAATACAAAATTTAATCTTGGTATCTATGATGAGTTTATTTACATTAATTACACAAACACTTGGGGAATTTGGATATTCTCATATTGCCACCTTACCTTTGTTATGCAGTCAAAATCAAATGATGGCACGATATTGAGGGTTGGAATACATGAAAATGCAGTCACACCAAACCAAGGCCTTGATACTCAATCATTGCATAATTTTCGACAAGGACAATATTGACACGATCCGGGTAATCTTATCGATCTTTTACACAAACTTAGTCTAAAATGTGTTTAGTTGTTGTTGGCTTTAATTAGCTTTCAGTATTAGAAACAAACTGTCATTTATCTGACTCGGTACAGGACATTTAAAAAAATGCTGGGTTAAACTTTGGTTTGTGGCTAGCCAAACCTCACACTTTTATGACAATGTTCATTATACCGATAAACTGACAACATTACATGAAAATTATACAGTAAAAGTAAATGCAATAACCTTCAGGACAGATAAATACATAGATAAATAAAATAATAGTACATTTAGACATGTTAACCACATAATAACAATGAATACGTAAAATAATGTTGAACAGTACACTAAAACAGCATTATAGAATTGCGAACTGTCAGTCACACCCAATCTAAAGGACCCGTTTACGACACTCTATGTTTTTCTTAGACATATTTCTATATGTATCCATCGGATAAATTTAGTCGTTTTTACTCATTTTTATAGTGTAAATTTATGTTGTTATGTTACACTTCTGTCCGAGGTAGAGAGTTGGCGCTCTCAAACTGTTTTAAACCGGCCACATTATATCTTTTCCTTTCCCAACATGCCCAAGTCATGAGTCTCTATTTTAGTGGTTGTCCTTTGATCCTGTGTTTCTTGCATTAGTTTTTGTTGCACTTCAGCGGTTCATTAACAGTTGTTTTTATGCTTTCCTCTTTTACTTGATGTGTTTCCCTCGCAGGGATTTGGCATTTCGATGACGTTTCCCAATAATTTGAACGTTTGCCTATTATAGTGCTATATTAAGGACCTTTACACTGCAAGGAGATACCCGTGTTGTACTTACTGTTTTCGTGGGATATAGAAGTTTCGGCACGTACAAAAGGTGAAAATATAATACCACTAGGGGGAAGATATATCTACAAAATTTCAAATAATTAGGCTGTTCCAAAGAAAAAAAGAAAATAAAAGAATGTACTAACCCCCAGGACTTCAATCAGTTAGTGATCAATAATCATATATAATGAGTTGATCAATAATAAAGGATCAAATGCAGACTTAGAACTGATGCGCACTCGAGATCACATTCTTAGCCTCCTTTTCTAAATCTTCGTCTTAGTCTATTACATAGAGCTAAGTCAAAAATGGTTTAATTAAAAAAAAAAACAAACAAAAAACCCACTAAAGCGTCGTGGTTTCTTCAAATGTGACTTGTTCGTTTATCCTCTTATAATAAATTACCGACGTGTAAAAGAATGATTCTAAATCAGTTTCGTAAATAGCATTACTATAGATATTTATATTTGAAAAAAGGTACCATGAAATTCATCTGTGTGGCATATTGAGGCAACAACCATTAACTTTCAAAAAAAGGGGGAGGGTTAAAGTTATTGTTCACTTTTTCATTGGCTTTCTGCGGTCATTTCTTTTTCAAGACATGCATCATTGTCTTGTCTTTTATTTACGTTGGTAATTTGATGAATGCATACTCATTAGAAACAAAAATAATTGTGAATCGTCTCGTTTTTAATATAAAGTATTATACTTTGATTTCATTAAAATGTTAATGGTGAAAAGCATGCTTTGACATTTCCCGCGCAAATGTGTGTAATCATGGTTAACATTAGTAATGTATCGGACTTCAGTGTATTGTATACACTACAAACCAGTAAAAGTCTGTAATGGCCTATATCTGTACTCGACTGTACAGATTTTTACTCGACCTGTCTTAATTGGTCTGAGATTTACTTGGTAATACTCGACAGTAGTCTTTATCATACTTAATAGTCTAAACTTATACTCGACCAGTGTTTAATTATTTAAAACGTGCTTGACCTAGTCTTACCATACTCGATCTAGTCTGTACCATACTCGACCAAGACTTAACCAATCTAGACTATTTTTGTGTATATTTCTATTGTATGTCATCAAAAGATGAACTGTTTTAACAACTACTTTTCCCCCGTGCTAGAAATTTTAACAAATATTTTAAATTAAAAATGTATTCATTATAGCATTTAAGGTAGCACAATACAAAGATTTTATACATCCTAATCCCTAGTCTTAAAATGCTTTATTTCATATCGGTTGAGAATAAGATTTTCTTATTGGATTAAAAGGGGTCACATGACATTCATTATTCTTCAGTAATAAATTCCATCGGTCATTAACAGAAAAAAACGGACCAGAAAACCGGTCGTTAACGAACTTTTACATGATAATGACCGGTGGGGCGTGGTTTCCGTCTGATAATAACCGTTGAGGCGTGGTTTTCGTCTGATAATGACCGTTGGGGCGTGATTTCTTTGTTAATGACCGGTATGGCGTGGTTTCTCTGTTTAGAGAGATGTACCTTTTATTAAACATTTTCCTGTTTCTAATTTTATATTTAAGTTGTTGAATTGTTTATTATATGTTTTCGTTAATTATAAAATTAAAGATAACTTGATTTAGTATTTATATACTGAAAAATTGCACTAAAATGAATGGCAGTATTACTACGAATGGTCTTCACTCTTTGCAATAGAAATCGTACAACTACTCGAGTTCGCTGTAGGCATTTTGAATTTATGAGAATTTTCGAAAACATGGTTTCTCAATGAAATAAACATAATAGTTCTGGCAAAACTGGTCATTATGGTGATACATGGACTGCCCACAGGACAGTGGTATTGACTACGATAGGTGATAATGACTGAGCCGAAGGCGAGGTCATTATCGCTGTCGCAGTCAATACCACTGTCCTACGGTTGACCAGTTTTTCAAGAACTATTATATAAGTAACTTTCTTTATACTGCTTGAAAATTTATAAATGTGGTATTCGATAGGTAGCAAATTAGTCTTTCAAAGAAATGCAATGTTAGTATTATACAACAATTATGTTATCAATTATAATGTTAACTGTGTCTACTAAAATTTTACTTTACATGAAATTTCCACTTTCAATTAAAACTAGCTTCTTCATTGAGACCCCGAGAGGGTTGATTTTATTATAGGTTGTTCCTAAAGCCATTACCTGCAAACGGGTGTCTCAGATTTCGGATAGAATGTATAGATCAAATTGTACACCTAATGAAACATTATCTACTTTTATGTGGTAAGGATGTTTACCCTTATTACAGATTTATGAGATAATGGAATACAATATTGATAATTTGAAACATTCTTTTGTGGCTCCTGCTGTGTTGGTTAAGATTCCGTTGAAATTTCATGTATAGTTATAGAGATGATAGAGCTAAATTCGTTCAAGTGAACTGACCTACATTTGGCCATTAATTGCATAACAATTGATTACATAATGATTTTCTATCGAAGATATTGCATTCATTTAAATTAATCTGTTATATATCTATATATACCTCTTTTGTTAATTTATATGCAGTCTGAAGAAAGTAACAGTGAAGTTTTTATTTTAAATAATTATATATAAAATAAAATACAAAGCAAATTAATAATTTAAAAAATTACACTTTTGTTTTGTAAAACCAAGAATTTAATATAATCATGATATTAATAGAACTTCCACAGCAATCCTTGGTAATCTTTTGAAAAAGGAAATGTGTTTCAAAGTTGCAGTAAAAAAATAAGTATATTTAAATTAAATTAAAATAATGTTGGTCAACATAAAAGATTTGGCATACAAGAAGCACTTTAATAAGGTAAAATTACCTCAGTACAAGTGTGTTTTACAGGTAAAAAGAAAGCCTTATTTATCTTAAACTCGTGTATTACTTATCTAGTGAATTCAAAAGGCCTTTCGATTTAAGTTTCACAGGATATTGCAATTTTGGATGAATGTCATCTAGAATTTGATACTATCTGACCAGATGTGATTTGTTTAATGAGTTTGCCCCAAGCAGGAAGTATTGATTTATACATCATCACCAATTAGAAGAACAATTTTATTAATTTCTTTAATTTTTTATTCTTTTATCAATTTAATATATATTTTATATAGTATATCCCAAACTATAATAATATATATATTTCTAATATAAATTTAAACAATTTAAGTGATTTTATTGGCTGCTGTTACCTCTTTAAAAAGCTAATTATAACTATTATATGTAACCATGAAACCTATGTAGTTTTCATGTCGGAAGTTAGGAAAATTAAAATAAGAATACAAACACATATGCCAAATAAGAAGCACCGTAATAGGGTTTTATTATTCTCATTTACGTGTGGTTTTTAGGTAAAAGAACATAATATATTTTTAACAAAACTCTAAAAGTTGAAAATGAATATAATTAAATTATTATATAAGATAATTTGATTCAATTATCTCTATATGATAAATATGAGATTCATGTGAGGATGAAAAAATCTGTTTTTGTATATATCTTTATTCTATTGTGGCTGTTGTCATGTCAGTTAAAAGAAATTAATACTATCAGTTAAAATTTAAAAAAAGTAGAGGTTATTTGGTCAAGTATTGTTCAAACTGGTAGAGTAATGTTTAACTTTTGGTCGAGTATGGTTAAGACTGAAACAAATAGGTCGATAACGGGTTAATTATTGAATTAAACCCTTTTCAACTGATTGTTATAGATCGTTCTTATGTTGTACTGTTATACCACTGTCCCAGGTTAGGGGGTGTGTTAGGATCCCGCTAACATGTTTACCCACGCCATGTGTATGTATGTACCTGTCCCAAGTCAGAAGCCTGTAATTCAGTGGTTTTTGTTTGAACTGTTTACCCCGAAAAAACTTTGTCAACCACGGCGAAGCTACGGTTGACAATGCTGTTTCGGGGGGTTCTAATCTGCTATATCAACTTCACAGATTTGCGTTATTTAATTTATTATACTGTCCTATCATTATTGTCTAATTTTATTTTAAAAAGTATTTTCTATGACGTCACGTTTTTTTTTTTTTTTTTTTTTAAGACTTGAAATACATTTATTGAAAATCACCTGAATACAATTTTCCATGTGTAACCCAGGGAAGAATACACAAGGGGCCCTGTGTTTACAATGACCCAACGTCCAGGGATAAACGGTGGACTCTTTTAAAAAAAAAATCTATTTTATATTTTTTCCATACATAAGTTATACATTCATATTAATTACACAGATTGAGTTTGCGTATAAATTATTCACAATATTCTACCAGTAAATAAAATACATCTATGACGTCACGTTCATAACAACGTTACATGTATTAGAAAAAATAACAAAAGCAAGATGTTTTATTTTTTGACTTTGACAGTAAAATAATAACATCTAAGCCAAACCGTAGATCTTAAGCATTGTATTTAATAACTTGATGTTAATTTAACCTCCTATGTGCCATAGGGCCGATTTGGCCGATCTTGTTATGCTCCCTTTGAGTGCCAAAGATCGGCCCAGCCCAAGTTTTGAATTTGGTTTAACGTCACAAAGTATGTGACGTCACAACCAAACCTACGGCAAGCGACGCTGTCAAAAATGGCCGCACCGGGAAATCAGCCAATTTGGTTCCGTGTGTTTCCACCAGAGGCAGAGCAGGACACGCCATTTCACGGAGCTGCATCTGGACCAATCAGGATGCCAGCTAGAGATTCACCTCCTATTCTCTACTTTTATCTACTCTTTTCAGTGGATCTGATAAAAGAATTTGTGAAGCAAACAAACAGGTACAAATTTCGAAAGATTTTATTCAGAGATTTTTTTTCTTATTACTCAGTTTTCAGCGATTTCTAGTTTCGGAACCAACGGAAATGTTTTTTGCCGGAAAGACGATCGATTATTTTTAATTATTGAAAGTAAAAAAAACAAAAACACACAAAAGGACGAGTCAAACAAAAACACAACAAAGGACGAGACAATGAAAACAAAAGTTTTTCACGGGAAAAACGAGTGATAATATTCCAATAAATTGAATAAAATATGTTTTTGGATGGGTTTCACTTATATGACAATTAACATAGAATAATTTTGGCAGCTAAAATTATTCTTTTATTAAAGATTCTTTCCGACGGACATATAACTTGGCAAACGGGAAAGACGGCTTACATTAGGATTATTTCCTCCGGGCATACATGTAAGTTAGGCTTATAAGCGTGCTTTTTTCTCATTTTTTTTTTAAATTTAATTGAACATAAACTCTCAATTACAATCATTATAATTTTCAGATATGCTTCAGACCTGTATGACAGAACTAGACTCCAGACTGGTAGATTTTCCAGGAAATGTCAGTGGAGAAAAGAAGGAAAGCTAACAATTTCCGAGTTCAAGGCTTTTTTAGGCGTCCTTTTCAATATGGGATTAAATAGGAAAAGCTCTATAAAAGAATATTGGAATCGAAAAAAACATGTCTCAATCTACTCCATGGTTTAGAATGACTTTTGCCCGCAATTGTTTTCAAAATGTTTTGAAATTCTTGCATATTGTAGACTGTAAAAAGATCCCGGCAAGAAATAACCAAAACTACAATCCGGCTTCAAGAGTTAAACCATTAATTGACTTCGTGAATAGAAAATTTCTGTACTACTATAGACCAAGACGGGTGTTGTCAGTCGACGAGACGTTGGTCGGAACAAAAGGTAAAACGGCAATGTTGCAATACATTCCGAGCAAAAGATCCCGCTTCGGAATAAAATTCTGGGTTCTCGCGGAAGCTGTTACAGGATACGTTTTACAAATGCACATTTATCTCGGCAAAACTTTTGAACCCGCTCTCCCTGCTGGTACGTTACAAGGAACAAACGTGGTAATTAAATTGTTACAATCTGCTGATCTGCTTAATAAATGGTATCATGTTTTTACGGACAATTTCTTCTCATCCTTAAATCTTGCAAGAGCACTCCTTGTTCAGAGAACCCACCTTACAGGCACTTTACGAAAAAATCGACCCATGCCTAACATGATTAAGAACGCTAATCCCGATCCCGGACAGACAACTTATGCTAGACAGGGAAACATACTATTGTGCTCCTTCCGAGACCAGAATCGACGTAAGCAGGTAAAGCTAGTGTCTACGTTTTATAGCGCTATCCGAGCAATGAATACAAAACCACTTATCGTTAATGCGTACAACAACTTCATGGGCGGTGTAGACCTTTCGGATCAAATGATGGCATTTTATAACGATCACAGAAAACAAACCAAAGTCTGGAAAAAAATTATATTACACATGTTTCACAGAATACTGCTTAATTCTTATATCCTGTATTATCAACACACATCTCATAACCCAATATTAACAAGATTTGAATTCGTGAAACAAGTAATTGAAGGACTCACTGAGGAACATCTATCAAATAGACAGCAGAATCCTGGACAACGACAAAAAATACGAAAGGTAACGGAAAGGAAAGAAAAAGACTGTACTGTGTGTTCCGACAGGAACAACGGCAGACGAAGAAGAGCAAGGACCGAGTGTTCACGTTGCGCGAAGGGACTGCACAAGTTGTGTGTTCATAGACACGAATGTTAATAATGGAATTATGACTTTCTTATAATTTTTTTGTGAATTATGATAAAAAATATTCTTGTAAAAACATAAATGAATTAAAAGCTGTATTTTTATTTTCTAATGACAAGGTTTTGTCTTTCTTTAACTTATGGAACGACCATTTAAAACTCGGAGGAAGGAGAGCATGTTTTTTTTTCGGAAATAAATAATTTGATTCTCTACTTGAATAAAATAAAAATCTGGCATTTAAGGGAAGAAAACAAGCTGAAAGGAAATATTCAACATAGATTATAATGCCAAACTATGAGGAAAATGTTGCATCACGTAAAAAAAATAAAATTGATTAAAGATTTTGTTTTAGCTTAAAGGTCGATCCCTTTGAGACGGACAATTTAACTTGCAAAAAGGGGGCATGGATTTTTCGTAGAAAAACAAGGCAAGAAAAAAATATTTGAGAGAGAAATTTTTGCGATAAAATATAATTTGTTGCTTCGTCTTTCAAACATAATAGTTTGAGACAAGAAAAAAACACCCTTTTTTATAAGTTAAATTGTTCATCTCTTTCAAACTCAAAACGATGAAGAAGTACACAATCTAAAACGAAGAAAGTACAAAAACAAACAAATGCATAGTTTTCGAACTGTCAGATATCTGTTTGCATGTTTAAATCGTCAACAAGTCAGCTCTATCTATCCGTCTTCTTGTCTGAAAAATGCCTCTCCGCAGAACAAATTAATCCCATTGACGTTTATGACGTTGTATAATAATTACGTCTATGACGTTCCCTCGAAAAAACAACTTTATGTAGGGCCGATTCTTGGCACTCAAAGGGAGTAATCAGAAATATTCCTGGCACTCAAGGGGTTAATGCAGTGACCCTTAAATTATCGATTTTTGATTTGGTCTGGACTAGCGGGTTACATAAAAAACAAGAGGCTGTCACGACGACAGCAAACCGGATCTATTAACATTTATTTGTGTCCTGGCAATATCACAAGAACAATAACAGATAAACGTTGAAAGTGAAAATCGTCAATATCAAATTTGACCTGCATTTTGTCATCAGTATCAACATACGAAAATTTGAAAGAGCTTAGGTTGAATGGTTCATGAGTAAATGCAACAACATGAATGGAAACGCCATTTTTTTTTATCTTTCAAGAACCATAACTCCTGAACGGTAAAAGTCATTATTAAACTTGATCTCCATTTTGTCATCAGTAACAACATATTAAAATTTGAAAAGATTTGGTTGAACAGTTTTTGAGTAAATGCACGGACATGACTGGAAACGCCATTTTTCAATCTTTCAAGAACCATAACTCCTAAACGGTAGAAGTCTAAATCGTCATTCTTGAACTTGACCTCCATTTTGTCATCAGTAACAACATATTAAAATTTGGGAAGCTTTGATTGAACAATTCAAGCGTAAATGCACGATTACGACTGGAAACGCCATTTTTCAATCTTTCAAGAACCATAACTCCTGAACGGTATAAGTCAAAATCGTCATCCTTGAACTTGACCTCCATTTTTTCATCAGTAACAACATATTAAATTTGAAAAGCTTTGGTTGAACTGTTCATGAGTAAATGCACGGAAAACATTTGTTGCCGCCCGCCCGACTGCCCGCCGTACATCTCCAAATCAATAACCGACATTTTTGTCACAAAAATCCGGTTAAAAGCTCAGCAATGTGATAGAGTAAATTAACACCCTCGTAATAGCCAAAGGAAAAATATGGCATTTTAAAGTGAAGTATAATAACACAAATCAATTGACGATACCATATGCCCCTGTCTCATCTCAAAACCCACAGGTTTTCAGATGTCAGGTTACTCTTCTTACCTGTGCATGTATATATACCGAATAGATCATATTTCTGGTTGTGATATTCTGAATGAGTGTTGTCTCGCATGGCACAGGATACATGGATAGCAGGTGACACTAACCCTGTCAACGCGCATGGTCTCTGTTATTTGTGAGTTCACACAATTCTTTGAGATTTGTGTGTTACCTTGATTTGTCTTTTTGATAGATTTTAGCATTTTAACATCGGTACAATACTTGTACTTATATTTATATGTCGTGTGTTGTTTTTTTTTGTGTATGTTGAATGATTGTACCTGACTTTAAAATATAGGTTTGATATTATTAGAGTACCTACTAAAAGACCTAATCTGTCCATAGATAAGAAAGATGACGAACACAATTACTACTATGGTAGGTAATGCAAAATATATGTTCTTTATCGTGTTGTGTTTCTTTAAGGTTCAAAATTAAAAAAAAATCAGTTTACATGTACATGAATGAATAACTTTAAAATCTTATTGATGATTTATACAGAATTTTGTTTAAATATTGGGAAATCCAATCGGTCAAATTCATTGGATCTATATTTTCCAGTGTTTGTATTCGTGTATCACGTTTACATTGTACAAATGTAATTTTCTAAAAAAAATAAAAAAACAACTGGCGATTGGAGCAAAAATATATATAGTATTTTAGCGTTTACATTTGTGGCAAATGCATATAATTTGTTTCTTCAAAATTTTTCATTTATCTGGTTGCCCTCATGACATTAAGCAACCGACAATTTATCAATCATGAAGTTGCACCCTTTCAATAAAAGATAGTCGAACTCCTGTGGATTTAAATCATATAAAAGTAAAGTTCAATAATATTTCATTATACAATGAAAATAATAAGGAGATACCGTATGATTGCCAATCAGCCAATTATCTTCAAGGTTCAAATAAATTGGCTGTAAAAGGCAACCGATTCGTGTCTCTTTTGAATTTCAAATTTATTTGTTGGTATAAGAGTAAGTCATTAAGTGACAGCATGTTACAATGTAACATTATTTATATCTATAACAAAAAAGAGTCAAGTAAAAATTTTGCGTTCATAATTTTTAGTCATAGTCAATAGGTATTATTCTAATTGTTGTCTTAAATCTTTTTTTTTTTCATTTCAGATCATGTGTTTAGAAACCATAAAGTTGCATTAGTTGTTTTTTCAGTGGCGTTTTTGCTGGTATCAGGTAAATCTGTTCATTTTTGTTATTTTATAAGAATAGTTTTAAAAAATAATTTCTGATTTAATTGACAAAAAAAAAATACATACAAATATAAGCAAACAGAGTCAATACCAATTTATGACATCAGAAGCAGACATAGAGGTATAGGGGGAGGGTTGAGATCTCACAAAAATGTTTAACCCCGCCGCATTTTTGCGCCTGTCCCAAGTCAGGAGCCTCTGGCCTTTGTTAAGAAGGTGTTCCCGAACTGTGCAGTACTTTAATTGTTGATATGCTGTCATCCGGAATGTGTATGAATTATTCATAAAGGAACGTTTTGTAAACAATAATATGAAAATAATGCAATTTGTATCTTATAAAACCATAGAATTATTTTTTTAAGAAAGCAAAATTAATTTGTATCATAATATTTTCCGTTTTTATTTTTATTATCTAGAAAGCCAAGAAATGTCAAATGTAAAACAATTCAAACAAGATACATGTTAACAGCCTGATTCATGTACAAAACAATAAGGGGGAAAATGTACTATACAACAACAAACGACAACAACCAAATTGCAGTAACCTCCTAAATTGGGACCGCCACACACATAAAGTGGCGGGTTTAAATTTGTTTGCTGGCGCACTAACAATCTAAAGTCGTATAAATACCTAATTACACGAGGATCCATTTGATCAAAAGGGACATTAAATAAAAACGTTTGCATTTAAGGTAGATCATAAGTATAGACATTTTAAGAAAAAAATTTCTGATAATTTGCCAAAATGAAGATTTTCAACACTATAATAAAAAGTATGTGTCACCGTGCTATTTTTTAAGCTATGAGTCATAGCTAAATTTGGTTAGACTATTCCTGAAAAAACACATTATTGTGCATAAAAAAAATTCTATGACATATAATTTAAAAATGAATTCTGAGAAGAAAGGTTATACTATATATTATAAGAAAAGAAAGAGAAAAAAGGGTGTCACTGAAATTGTTTTCTTGCTACAAATTAAAAAAAAATGTCCCTATTAGTCCAGTATAATTTTTTTACTTAAAGAGTTATCTCCCCTTAAATGGCTCATTTGAAAAAAAATATTATAAAAACAAACAAAAATGATATTTGTTTAAATATTTTGAATAATACAATAAATCAACAAGTTTTCTTTATATAAAGAAACAAGTTTTCTTTATTTAGATAAACAGTCTCACCATTATATTACAAAACTGTCTCCAAATTTGCAGATTTGGTCAAATAACTAGATTGATTGTTTAATCCACGATGGCGGTATACCATGAATCTACCAAATGTAACTTTGTCGGATGAAGTTGGAACCTAATTTTTTAAATAGTATCTGAGAATATCAACATAACATTTAAGAAAAAAATGGTATACATTATAAATGTACCAAACCACAGACTATTTATTGTTGACTAATTCATAACTTACGTTTACCAACAAGACAGTGTTACAAAACTAAATAAAGACTAAGAAGGAAAAATATGGCCTTGCATTTCCAATTTATCATGAAATATAATATTAAAAAAGGCCACACTATGGTTCGTACACTTCAAATGGTTATGCCTAAGTGCTAGGTAGTACAAATATCTTCATCAATGCATTTTTCTGACCTTAATGTTTCGTAAAGATTCCGGAATCATGCTCAGGAATAGCGACTAAAATAAATTATGCTAAAAACTGTTAATAGTAATGAATAAATGGACTTACACTATCGTTACAGCATTGAAAGGGCTTATAACTTTGTTATTAATATAAACTAGAGGTGCCAAAAAGATTTAAATTGTAAATGTATTGATACTTATTTCACAACTATTTTATGTTACACAAAATAAAATCGTTCAAACAAAGTTAACAGTAATGAATAAATGGACTTACACTAACGTTACAGTATTCAAAGTGCTTATTACTTCGTTATTAATAACTGAAGGTGCCAAAAAGATTTAATTTGTACATGTTTATATTTAATACTTATTTCACAACTATTTTTATGGTAACACACAAAAAAATCGTGCGGCCATTCTTCGTGAAGATATTCCTTCTGTGTTGTGGAATGATTTTTCTAAGATATATACGAGAAAGACGAATTCATATCGTACCGAAAGAAAAATATTCGTATAAAGAAGAACAGATGTAGATTTGTTACAAACAAATATATATTTAAGTATTTTCAAGTGTCTTTGCTCAGTGGAAAATACTTCAAACTATTCAGACGGACACAATGTAGATAAATGTTTTTTCACCTCTGTTAGCACTAGCAGAACCGATTTTTGTTTCATCAAAAACGCTAAAAGGCGAAAATTGTAAAGACAAGGATGTGTAAGAACCGAAATATTTGAAAACATTTATAACTAAAAGAGCTAACATTAGGAGCAGTATTTCGGACGATTAATGTCATCAAAAGCATAGTAAACAAACAATTCAAAATCCCAAGCCTAAAACCAATTTCAAAAATTAACATCTACCTTTATCGTGTGTCAAGCTCCAAAATTATTTTATTACATTACCATATCTCGTATTGCTCTATTGGCGCTTAAATGTTCTTTGTGGTAGTTTTACTTTTCAAGTCTATCAAATAACTCAGAGATGATAAAACGCATCATTAAAATTAAAACGAATCTGTGACTTATATTATAAATAAATATATAGAATTAGCTAACCATAGGTGGGCTGAAGTGATATGGTACAAGAAACAACTTCCATTCAAATGCAATTATTTACAAAACTTTAATGAACTTGCAAATTGCAAAATGAGAAAACACAATGAGGTACTAGTCATTATTTGCTTCTGAATTCGCAAAATATTCAACATTTTCTTAAAAGCATGTTTAAAGAGTTAACAAAAGTACCAGGCTGATAATTTGATATGCCAGACGCGCGTTTCGTACACATAAGACTAATCAGTCACGCTCAGATCAAAATAGTTAGAAAGCCAAATAAGGATAAAGATGAAGAGCATTGAGTTCCCAAATTTCTTTTACAAAATCAGCTTCTGTAATATATGCTTGGGATAAGAAAATCCTTAGTATTTCGAATAATTCATACTTTTCCAAATAATAAATGTATTTGACTTAAATAAGAGAAAACTCGAAACTTATAAAAAAATAATGTAATAAAAGATATTTGAAAACTGATGTCTTGATAAAATATACCCCTGTTAAGGTTTAAGGTTTAACTCCATATATGTCCTATATATAAAATGAAAATAAGCACAGCCAGTAGAATTTCACAATTTTCAACATTGCGTATACATAATATGCAGAATATTTGGGCATCACAAAATTCTACGGGAAGTATCATGCAAATAATGTGAATGCATTTTTGATATTCAATAGATATTCCTTAACATACTAACAGTAACCATCCATCAAGGGTAAATTGTTAGTCCCTGGAAGTCAAATAAATATAAATCTTAATTTATTAATTCAAAAATCAACTTTAAAATGTTAACAAAATATTTTTCTGTCAGATATGAAGAGCTCCAAAACCTTTGACAATTCTTCCTTAAACAATGGGTACATTTTACACAAGTTTGAACCAACCATTTTCTTAGTAAAATGTCTGTACCAAGTCAGGAATATGGAAGTTCACCGTGAAGAACGCCACATGCGGGGAGTCGGCTAAGTTTGACACGGGGTGGCAATTTCGAAGCGAAGAAAAACTGTCAAAGTAAGTTCAAGTATCAAAATTTCTTTATTTAGAATTGTAAGTACCATCTAATGTACTGTACGGAGGGAAATGAAACACAACCTATTTCCGGCAAGCAAAATTGACGAGAGTAACTGACATCGTTTTGGAGTGAGAGCTTTTTGCGGTGTGAACGTGGGCTTTCGAGAGGAGACTGAAGATGAACTTTGATGGAGTTTGACTGTTGGTGGCTTCGGCAAAATCTTATATGGAGGTCTACTCTGTGATTTCCCACCATGTTTCGGTGCATTGAGCCAAATCAATGACTTTTTATCTGACCATGATAGTAAATGAAAGGAAAAAGGAATCATTTTCTAGCTTCAAATCAAAATATTTTGAGTCATTTTTTACTATTTATGAAATCGAAAGCACATGTCTTATATGACTAAAAAAGAGTCAAAATCAAATACTTTCAGTTTTTTATTTGTTATCATGATATAGCAGATGTGTTTGAATTAAAAAGTATCAGATAAAGACCGATTTACATGATTTATCTGCAGATCTATTCGTTTTTTATTGGAAGCCTCTACCCCTTGAGATGCAAAATCTGACACCCCGAGCGACACTTTATATCTTGATGAAAAACACGTTTTAAAACCAATTAATTGTTAGTATGAAGCTGGTATTTGGTTAAATTCCGTAATAGGAATTCAATTCTATATAAATGGAAGTCGTCTAAAGTGGTTTTTTATCCAGAAATTTGCATATGAAGCCTCAAAATCTGCAACACGGAAAACTAGGGAGAGGTGTTTGAGAAAACAGAGCACTGAAAACGACTGACTTTGCTTGCAGGAAATAGATTGTGTTTCAGTTCCTTTCGTACAGTACATTATATGGTACTAAGAATTCTAAATAAAGAAATTTTGATACTTGAACTTACTTTGACAGTTTTTTTTTCGCTTCGAAATTGCCACCCCGTGTCAACCCGCATGTGGCGTTCTACACGGTGACATTGGTTGATTGCATTCGTTTTATCGTGATCAGATTTTATGGTCTCAACCTGTGTTTACTTGCCTTTGAGTTCCGGTTTTTTTTTATACTTTTTTATGTTCATCTGGTCATTAATTTTATATATTCTAACAAAGTCATTACTGAAAAAATATAATGTTTTTTTAGGTATAGGCGGCACGTATTTTTATCACAATGGTAAGTCCAAACTATTAATATGGTAAACTAACTTTATTGGTGTGTTGTAAATAGTTATTTGTTTATACGTAAAAAAAGGAAAACAATTTCAACAGCAAGGTTGTTTTTCAGTTTAAAATATTTCTGATATTTTTTAAACAATGACACTTACAATTTGTAACTTTGTGCAGACGTTTTGTTGTTCAATGTTTCAATTTGCCAAACATCATATATATGATTGTTCTCAATGTATTTTTTAACTGTTCATAACATTGTTCATTCCATCAAAATTTCATCACAACAGTTGTTTAGGATACTAATTTTTAGAGTTGGTCAATTGTTTTTCAAGTAATTGTATTACACGTAGTATGGCTTAATACATATCTCTAACTAAACAATCTTATACTGTTTATATTAAAATCATCTCTCGTCTAAACTTACAATCTAACAGTTAGCCATTAGTTTTCTATGTAATGTTTTGTTAATTTTAACTTTTTGGTGGGTGACATATTTACGAACTTGTCAAAAAGTAAGGGGGCATTGTATGTGAATCAATGTCACTGTTTATTGAAATGATGCACAAACTTTAAAGGTGTTACAAATTTGTACAAGGGAGTGTAGAGTTTGATATTAAACGCATTTTATTAAAAATTCAGAATCATTATTTGTCAATTGCTTCATTCTAATTCTGTAGGAAACTCGTTCTTAACGTATCAGTTTTTACACTCTACCGGTTCTGAAACCATTACACGTGAAGTTTCATTAAATAATAATAATAAATAGAAAAAAAATAAACTTGTATACGCTTGGCTTTAAACCATAATATTCTACGACGAGTGCAGTTAAGAAAAAATGACCTCGAGTTGACTTGAGAAATAGTAATTGAATAGAAAAACAATGATGTGATATGATTGTTCTGAGACAACTCGCCAAACAAGACAAAGACTAAACAGCAAAAATTGTAAAAAAAAAAGTACGGCCGTCAAAACTTTACATAGCTCACACCAAACAGGAAGCTTTAAAGGGCCAAAATTGTAAAACAATTGAAACATGAAAACTAAAGGTCTAAACTATATCCGTAACCTTCACCTGAAAAAGTAGTGTAAAATTACAACATAATAATACACACTATCAAAATATTAATTCAAGTTAACATCACTTCACCAATACGTATGATCTACATTTGTATATATGACACAATGAATATACAATTTTTTTTTTTTTTTAAATAAAAAATATCTAAAACATATAATAGATAAATTTTGGATCCTCAATGCTCTTCAACTTTGTATTTGTTTGGCTTTATAAATATTTTGATATGAGCGTACTGATGAGTCTTATGTAGACGAAACGCGCATCTGGCGTACACAATTATAATCCTGGCACCTTTGATAAATATTTGGCTTCATCAAATCAAAATGGACGAATGTGAATATGTATTAAAGGTCCTCGTCGAAGCACAAAAGTTCTATATTTTCCTTTTTCCATACCATGCTTTATGCTCAGTTTAGCATATAAAGTCATTATATTTGTCAACATTTTACACCTCGCTTACGCTCAGTTCAACGATATTGACCAATAGTAATGACTACCCATTTTAAACTGAGCATGGCATGAAAGAATTTTTTCTTAAATCGTGCTCGAAATGCTTATGCCCTTTAGGCCATGATGATGGTTACTAGTTTCATAAATCTCAAAGATGTACTAAAAATTGTATGTGCATAAAAAATTAATGAATATCATACAGCACATTGATCAATAGTTTCTATTTTCGATTTCTAATAAAACATTAATGTATAGACTAAAGATAACTGTATCGTGTCTTCAAAAATATTAAAATGAAATGGTATTCAAATTTACCATTTTTATTTTTTTAGACAAATCAACCTTCAAAAGGCAAAGTTGGAAAGATCATTTAATCCATTTCGTACCAATAAATGCGACTAAAGAAAGTTTGCTTGCGATCACAGAAAACCCTTGCGTTTTGATAACGGGACCCTTCGGATCTGGAAAGACCACAATTGCATGCAGCATAGTGTCTAAGCTAGGGAAAAAAGGCTATAAAACATTTTTTATTTCAGATCCAGTGGAAATTTTAAAACGTGCTAATCGAAATCAAAGGCAACTTTTTGTATTTGATGATGTATTTGGAAAATATTCGTCAAATGTATCTGACATTACTGACAGATGGGAAAAGTACGGTTCAAATATAAATACAATTGTAACTAAATCTGGTAATATGAAATTGCTAATAACCTGCAGAACGTATATTTATCTTCTTAACTCAAAGGTTTTTGAAAAATTGAAAACACATATATCATTTACTCATAAAGATCTTAAAACGGAAACATTACGATTAAATTTGGAGGAACGAAAAAAAATGTATAAATCCTACTTTGAATCTGATCCACCAAAATCAATTTCTGATGACATTTTGTTATTGTACAATTTTTATCCTGTTATGTGTTCATCCTATAGCAAAACAGTTTTGTTGGAATACTTTAAACATCCTGTAGAGATCGTATCTGCTGAAATTGCTCGCATGCAAAAAAAATCGGATATTGGTTATCTCGCTTTAGCCATTCTTGTCGTAATGAGTAATCAAGTTGAAATCAGCCACATTTCTGGTTTGAAATATTCTGAGAAAACAGACATCATTATTCGAGAAATTTTCAATGAATCGTGTTTCAATCATTACCCATCAAAAGATATGCTGTATGAAACATTTAAGTCATTAAATGGAGAATTTATCAAGAATGACGACATATTCTTTTCCTTCCTTTGTCCTGAATTGTTTGAAATTGTCGCAAAATGTATCGGGGGATCATTCATGCAAAGTATTCTGAAATACAGCAGCAGTGTATTTATCAAAGAGAGACTCCAGTTATCTACAACCCAAGAAAATAATAGTACTTTTACGATAAGAGTACCACATAACATGACAGATGCATTTTATAAACGTCTTACGTCTGATATGAAGAATAGTTACATTCTTGATGTATTAAGTAACACACTTTTCAAATCGCAATTCTACAGGAGAACATTTATCAACTATCTTCATAAACATGTGAAGACAAATACACTTGTTGAAGAATCAAATGGTTCAAATGTTCTTCATATAGTTTCAGCATTTGGATATTTAGATTTTTTAGAATATTTTTTGACACGTGATCAATGTCAAAGTATCGTCAATGAAAAAAATATGAAGAAAGAAACCTCCCTCCATCTAGCATGTCAAAACGGACATATGAAATGTGTTCGATGTTTAATTAAGTTTAGAGCTGATGTAAATGAAACGGATATGAATAAAAGAACTGCACTTCATTATGCATGTGAAGCCGGAGACGAAACTATCGTAAATTATTTAGTTACAAATAATTCATCAATAAATAAAAAATGCTCGAAAAATATGTTACCTCTCCATATAGCTTGTGTAAATGGAAATTTTAATGTGGTAGAGTGCCTTGTTAAACACATGACAAAAATTAATGAAACTGACACATCAGACAGAACACCACTGCATTATGCATGTAAACATAAAAAGAGTGATATTGCTGACATTTTAATTTTGAACAACGCTCGTGTGAATAAATCTGATGAACAAGGTTATACACCACTTCATATTGCATGTGAATATGGGAATGAGGAAGTAGTTAAACTATTAGTGAAAAAAAAAGCACTTATCAATAATAAAAGTAAGCAAGGATTCACGCCACTTGATATCGCTTTAAAAAACAGACATGAGACTATATCAAACTTTTTAAGCCAGTGCGAGATAAACAAATAAATGGCACAATCGTGTTTTTTTGTATATAGATATTTTATTTTGAGCTGTCTTTGCATTGGATAATTGAATAAACAATAAGCCTTAAGCTTACATTTCAATGTTTTACATTTATATATAAAAGCAATGGATTGATGTTTTTTTTTATATACGATTAGCGATTTGCATTGGTCATTGGAAATATAAAATAAGGTTTGAAGATATAATTAAAAAATGGAAATAGAATTGAATAACACAATATTAATCGAAAATTTGAATACTCGATTTGAATATAATAGTGAATGAAAAAAGGAATGTAACAACAACCCGCACAAAGAGAAGACAACAACTCAAGGCCACCAATGGTTCTCAAATGTAGCGAGGAAATCAGTTCAGTGAAATGGACTCTACATGCACTTAATTCCAAAAAATAAAAATGAACTAAAATTATAGAAACATAAAAGACTAACATAGGCTACATGTTCCTGACTTGGGACAGACGCAAATGCGACAGAGTTAAATTTGATTTGTGGAATCTAAACCCTCCGGATACCTTAAACCTCTATGTGGAATAAACAAAAACACAGAAAAACGAAAAGTTAAACTCCTTTCTAAATCTGGTAAAATTGAAAGATTAACTGCAGAACATATATTTATCAACTAAAATTAAAGAGTTTTAAACTTAAAAACATTTAATCGCATAGATCTTTTATCCGACAAATTACAACCACATTAAGTGGAACGAAAAAGAAGATACCAGTTAGTCATACTCTAAATCTGCTTTACCAACATCAATTTCATATGATATTATGTTACTATGAAATTTGGATACTGTTGTGCATTCATCCTATGAAAAAGAAAACTTTTTAGAATACTTCAAACATCCTTTAGATATTGTGTCTGTTGAAATGAATGTCATGCAAACAAATGCAGATATTGGTTATTTAGCTTTAGCTTTTAACGAATCTTGTTTCAATCAATACATATATATAAGAATAAAACATGTTACTTGTAACATTTATTTCAATAATAAGAAAGATTATCAAGGATGAGGAAACGTTCTTTTTATTTTCAGTCCTGAATAGTTTGACGTTATCGCAATATGTAGTGAGGACGTATTTATTCACCGCATCATTGTTTGTATCAAAGGCAAACACAAGGAAATGGTTTTTTTAAATAAACTTGATTTAGAAAAGAATGCTGTTTTACTGGATAAAACAAAGACTCTTTTAACTGTTATTGTAGAAAATGAAATACGTGCTCCCTTTACGTTCGTTCGTACCTTTCGTCAATTTGTAAGAAAGTTCTATTAAGAATCAAGTTTATTTAAAAAAAAAAAAATATCGCAAATAATACACGATTTTAATATAATCAAACACAGAAAAATAGTGTCAAATACACTTACGTCCGATACGTTACTTACGTAAACCACGAGTACACACATTTCCGCGGGAATTTTTTAAGCACGAGTTTCACGATTAACATTTCAATGACATTATTGAAGTACGTTAGTCTAAATTGAACGACAAGATTCACATTTATTTTATTTGTTACAGTACACTTTCAGCAAATTGTCAAAGTGGAATATCGAGATTTGCTAAAAAAAATGATGCTACAATGTTTTTAAAAAGTATTGTTGAATAAATCTAGAAAAAAAGACTTTGTATATCAAGAAAATAAATCTACAATTTTGCACAATACATATTGTGGATTTTATAATGACGATTTAACAGTACAAATGTTTGGAAGATAGACGCGAAGTTGCCAGTCACTTATCGTCCAGTGGCTAATATTTCATGAATGTTCAGGACTCTAGGCAAAACTTAGTTATACGCTAAAAAAAACCGTTCCATTGCTCCGGTGTATCATATACACACATTTAGGGGAGGGGGAGGGTAGCAATGAATATTACCAGGGGAGGGGCAATGATTCAAAAGTTATGAAACGAGCACCAGCATATGGCATAGTAGGAAGATCATCTTTTTTTCTTCATTTTCATTTTATTATTTTGAGCTTTGCAAATTTTGCATCAAGGATTTATTTGTGTTTCTGTTAGGGAAGAAGACAATGTATTTGCTTTGACATTATCTTAGGATAAACAGTGCAACAATGTAATATTGAAGAGTGGCATAGGAGAGGGGCCGGTTTTTAGTCTTCTAGGGGCATTTTTTTCGTCTGACTACTCTATATTTAGAATATTTTGTAGTGTTATCTCCTCCGACCTGGTGGTATCAATAATCATATTCTAACCTATCGTACGTCCCGAAATTCTTAATATATCTAAGAAAAATCCAATTTAATAAGTGTCGTTGCATGCACGATAATTGTTCGAAGTTCCACGAGTATTATTTAAATATTTCAAAATAAAGCATCCCTAAAACGAGTCTTACGTATGATTCGTCAAGCATACGTACCTTTCGTCAATTTGTAAGAAAGCTCTAATATGTGATAGTAATGTAACATGATTGTAGTTTCCGAATACATAATAAATGACATGACTTGTGTATATGTGTGTTGTAAAACTCTGGCATATTTTTTTTTAAGTGCAATTGAAAATTCAATTGCATGATTTATATTCATGTAAAAAGTTAGAAGATACCGAGGGGATAATCAACCACAAGTGCATAATTAACATTTCAAAAACCAAGGATAGCAAAAAGAAACAAAAACATCAGATTCAGTCCACAAAACATTACACATAATTTAGCACTGTAACATTTATTTCAACCAGAAAACAATAATTATCATTCTAGTCTTTGTTTTAAACCTTTATTCTGCCAGGTGTAGAAAATAAACGCAATATTTTGGGAAGTAAAATCATAATTTAGAATCATGGTTGAAACTGAAACTACAAATGTTATTTTTGCTTTATCACATTTTTATTTTCAAGGGATAGCAAAATTTGTTTTTTCTTTTGCTTTTTGCTGTGCTTTTGTCAGGTTTGGGTATCTTTCCGAATGCAATTTTGAAGTAAAAGAAAATGTGGTGTGATTGTCAATTAGACTAGTGAAATATTTTCTTCTCAAATCTCAATTCAAGATTTTGACTGAATAGAGTGATTAGCTACTGTATAATAATAAGGGGCCAAAATATAATGTGACACTTGTAACTTCAGTTTGAAATTTGGTGGAATGAGAGGTGAAATGAGTTAAGACTCTATTTTGACAGTATTTTTAAGACTGAGTTGCTTTTAACTAAAAAACAGTTGTATCTAATTTTTCATAAACTCTGCAGAATTACTAAAAAAATCTATGTGTAACGAACTAGATTTTACATAAGGATCTTGCACAGTAAACTTTACTTCATAACGCAGCAGCCGTGGTTCTTTGCACCAATGATTATGTCGTTCAGTTTTGAATAGTATGTTTTTGAATATGTAGACCAATAAATTGAAAATCTTGATCATATAAAATATCTGCCAATTTTTTATCTTTTCTCTATGTATCCTATTTTTGGCGGCTCGTGCTATTAATTTAAACAGCTCGTATCTCAAAAACAAAGATCGGTTACACCCTTTTTAATTTTAATATCTCGTGTTCTTTTACAAGCAGAATCCATGTATGAAATTTAAAAACAAACCAAACCATTATGTTGAGTATTTAAGTAAGTACAACAGAAACTATACCTTTTTTTAAACAATTTTATGTAACTACATTATATATTCTGTGTGCATGGAATGAGTGGATATGTCATACTGCGTGTCTATAGAGTTGTACGGTAGATTAAAGCTTGTGTAATATGCATTTTTAAACTTAATATTAACTTATAACTACATAAAAGTCATGGCCTGCACAAGTGTTTCAATTACTTAAAATAAATTTTCCGTCCTCGAGGTCAAAGTTCAAGGTCACATGGGGTCAAAATTAGTGTTGTTCCGATGATCGGAATAAGTCGGAAATCAGTTGGTTGGGCCACACAATTTCGATAATCAATTGGAATTTTGTTCAATCGATTGTCGCTATAGTTTCCGGACTTTTTGCGTATCAACTTCCGGTCCGTTTGCGGTTTGAATTTTATTTGCTCAGTCAAACAAATTGCAACAAAAAATATCAGTGGATGACAATAACAATGTCAAACATCCTATAATTAAAGACAAAACCATTTTTTCCCCTTTAAAACGTGACAAAAGTATTGACTTTATATATACAGATTGATCTTTAAAATAAATAACTTTGTATGAAATACTCTCTCAATACCGGATTCTTGTTACTTGAGAGCGTACATGAAATCCTTCAGATTTTAGACAAAATAATTTCTTTACTTCATTAGAGCGTGTCGCAAATTGCCTTTTATTAATGTTTTATCCATTAGTAGCGTCAAAAGCGTCATATTCCTTCCCAAATTGCTTGTCAAACATCGTTTATGTTTGTAAATTTTCTGAAATTTGTCCGCCATTGAAATACATTAGAATCACGGATTGGATACGGTTCAACTATGTAATAATTCCGCATTTTTGCAATTATAAGTTCAGACGCTCGCTTGACACAATTGACAGAAAAATGATGATCATAAAGTGAAAAAAAAGCATTCTACACGAATTAACAGACATTGGCTGGATCCTCTTTGTTTACTGTATATATTTCAATGTAAATGCATTGTTTTATTTTTTTCTGTTAATCTTAAATTTCTTAAAGTAAAATACTTTATATATATCTTTTCTAACTGTGAAACATTCAAATGTTTATACTGCTAAGTTATTGAAATTATAATGTGAGTTACACCATTGAAATTTAGAAAAGTTAGTGTCACTCTTGGTAATTAATGTTGTAGTTATGAGATAAAATATGTTCAATCTGAATCTGGATTCTAATTAATTCATTTTTATAATTGCTAAATAAAATATGAAAAGGAAACAGAAGATCAAATATTAACATATAAAACTCTGCAATGAAATGGAATATACACATTAGACATGACCAATGAGACTAAAATGCATGATTTCATTTAAAAAAAGGGCAAAGTATTCTGATGCGATTATAACCGATAGTCGGTTGGTTGCTGTCAAACGATTGTAATAGATAATCGGTTGGTAATTTCAACTGATTATCCAACACTAGTCAAAATGTTAAGAAAGCATATACCACCTCATGATGATACGTCCCCATGCAAAAGATGTTAGGTCTAGATAAAAAGACGAAGAATTTATGACTGGCTGTGTTTCTTACGAAAAACATTAAATTGACCTTCAGGTCAAATTTGAAGGTCACATGAAGGTGATCATGATGCAAGACATTTAACCCCATGATGATACATCTACATTCCACATATCTAAGGCCTAGACAAACGAGACGATTTTAATTTTGAAATTATACATTTCTCCCACCTTAGTAGCAATATACCAGCTTCACCTGCATATGGGAAATACATTTCCCAATTTATTCGATATTCAAGAGCTTGCAGCTCCTACTCAGACTTTGTAACACGTCACCAGTGTCTGAGCAGAAATTTGATGAAGCAGGGGTATGTCAAAGAACGTCTCGTACTTTTTATAAAAAAAATTCATCGGAAGGTACCAAGACCTTGTTGATAAATATTCCGCATGGACTTCTCAAATAATACATGATGGTCTTGACGTATAGATTCTGCGTACTGACGTTGTTTATCCTCTTAGCTACATGTTATATTGTTCTATAATTTGTCTTTGTTTAATTTTTAATATTACTTTTACTGTTTGGTCTGTTTTATGTGATATCCATTTGACGTGGCTCGGAACTTATACATCCCGTCAATGTGTTTGTATTATCGTTCAGTTTTGCTGGTGTGTTTTGTATATGCGACATTTTGTGTTTCTTTGGTTCTTATAACGTGACTCTGTACTTTTAAAGACCCGTCATTATGTTATTGATCTATCATAATTATGTCATTATGTTTTTGTTCTATTTTAAATGTTATATTTGCAATTCTCATCGGATTTTGTCAAATGTGTTGACGTCTTTTATATTATATTTATGTGTTATGGTAAAGAAAATTTATCACCGCCTTCATGTATTAGATTTGATTTTGTTCAACGTAATCTGTTCGATGTTTTACGTTTGAAGAAAGTTTCAAAACAAACCGGACATAACTATATAATATAGTTAATTGCTACCTCTGTTTGCTATTTATAAGTATTGCAATGTACATTGTTATTAAATGAAATATCAATATTTATATGTCACTATGATCTTAAATCAATCCTAATTCTATCTTGCTTTTGAGATATAGTTTTAGTCATTAAGATGTGACGAAATTTTTGTGCTGTTTCAGAATTTCATATAAGACGTAATGTTTGTGCCTTTTCATCACTTTTTGCGTTGAGGCCTTGACTAAGTAGGGTGTGTCTATGTTTTGTTTGAGTTTTGAACAGCGGTATACTACTGTTGCCTTTATTTGTGTTGGTCTTCGTAATGTATCCGGGTTATATTTTCTGTAATTAGTTAATACTTCAGTTTTATCATGTATATCTTTTATATTCATTTGATAAAATTTACTGTTGGCAATATCATAAATTGTTCTAAATGATAAGGATGTTCCTATCCCAAGCAGAAAACCCTAGCCGTATTTGGCACAACCATTTTGAACTTTTGATCCTCACTGCTGTACAACTTTGTACTTTTTTTACTTTCGAACTTTTATAGCTGGACGTCACTGGTGAGTCTTGTGTGGACGAGGCGCGTTTCTGGTGTATTAAATTTTAAACATGATGCCTTTAGATAGCTATTATTCATGTGTTTCTTTGTCTAATATGTTCTCCTATTTATTTGTATTGTATACCGGTAATATTATGTTGTCATTTTAATGTTATATTTATCATTGCCATTTAAGTGCGAGGTTTAGCATACCACAAAACAAGGTTCAACCCACCATTTTGTTCTTTAAACATGTCCTGTACCAAGTCAGGAATATGACCATTGTTATATCATAGTTCGTTTCTGTGTGTGTTGCATTTTAACGTTGTGTTTCCGTTGTGTCGTTTGTTTTCTCTTATATTTGAGTGTGAATTAATATTACTATAAGACGTGTGACGGCACTTTTCTATCCCAAATTCATGTAGTTGGTTTTGATGTTATATTTGTTATTTCATCAGATTTTGTCTAATGCTTAGTCTGTTTCTGTGTGTGTTACATTTATATGGTGTGTCGTTGTTCTCCTCTGATATTTAATGCGTTTCCCTCAGTTTTAGTTTGTCACCCCGATTTTGTTTTTTGTCCATAGATTAACGAGTTTTGAACAGCGGTATACTACTGTTTTAAATTTATTTAAATTTGATACTACTTTGAACGACAAACGACAAAATTATTTTTCTCGCGTAGTGGTATTTTCAATATATGGATTCTTAAAAATTCGAAAGAACTTTGGATAATTTAAAATTTAAAAAGAAAACCCCGCTGCATTATGAATATAATAAAGAATAATGATCAAGACTCTATACCTATTCATAAAATGTGGGCATTAGTCTTGTCAAAATAGTATTTGACCTCCAAAAGATTGCAACAGAAATTGTTTTGCTATTTTTCTATTCTAAAAGGCATTCTTTGTAACATATTGAGTCTACCAAGATATCTGAGTGGGAAAATGGATTTGTTCGGGTAAATAATAGCAAAAAAAAATAAAAAAAAATAGTGGAAAACCGGAGAGATAATCATTTCAAACCAAAAGTTTTACAACTGTTTATACAGTGCTTATGGAATGAAATAGATGAAGAAAGGTTTTTATTTTATAAACATGAAATTTTAGGTGAAAACAACAGATTTTTGTTGGAATTTGAGATTTACAAAGCGTGAGTTGATTACAAAAACAGACAAACAATATAAAAAAAAAAAAAATAGAAGTTCATTTTATACTTCAAAAAGAAACAAACCTTTGTTTTAGTCATTTTAAAACTTAACAGCAATTCTTAATCGGGTAAAAGATGATTTAAGGTAAAATACAGCAAAATCATCCAAAAATCGCTAAAAACTGGAGAAACACCAATTTTTGAGTTTTAACTGTTTTTCAATCACTCCAAAATAGACAAAATGCAAATATTGATATAATGATAATCAGATCAAACAAAATTCATTGTAAAACAAATATGAAAATCACTGATTTTTGGTGAAAAAAGCTAAATACTCGTACCTCATTTAGAACCTCTTCAACAAAACTTTCCGCATCCGACACAAATGGCTTATCAGAAATTGTTATGCATTACACATGCATCTTTTACTATGCAGGAGGTAATAAGACACTATATCGAATGCAACAGTAAAGTAATTGTTGTTCTGATGGAAAGTATGAAAGCATTTGATTCATTGTGGCATGACGCTCTTCTACTAAAACTAAAAGAATATGGTGTTTGTGGAAAATTTTGGCTTCTGATTGATGAAATATATCGTGACATGAAAAGCTCAATCTTATTCAATAATAAACTGACGAGATGGTTTCAGCTACAACGAGGAGTGCGTCAAGGAGGTGTGTTATCAGCCGTTCCTTACTTAGTTTTTATCAACGAGCTATTTATTGAATTGAACAAAACGAGTTACGGTACAATTCTCTATGACGTAAGAGTCGCATGTTCTGTACAAGCGGATGATATAGCTCTGATGTCTCCTACAACCCAAGGAATGCAAACCCTAATAAACATTTGCCAGTTGTTTAGTGAGCGGTGGGCCTTCAAGTTTTCACCCAGTAAGAGTCATGTATTACTATATGGAAAGTGCCAAAGCAACACTATTGATAGATTTTGTCTATATGGTTCAGAAATACCAATCGTCAAATCTACTAAACATGTCGGCATTCTCTTATAGAGTAGCTTTAATTCTATGGAACAAACGATGAATGCGTGTCATATGTTACGTGCAACTACTATTTCCATTATGAACTCTGGTGTCCATCCAGCTATTTTGAATACATCTACATGCTTGAAAATTGTAAACCAATTAGCTTATACGAGGGCACTATATGGTTGAGAACTTTGGAACAATCTTACCAAATCTGAATTACTATTGCTCGAACGAGCTCATAGATTCGTATGTAAAGCAGTACAAGGATTGCCTAAAAGGTCCAGACCAGACAAGTGTACCAGCCTTCTTGGATGGCTCTGCATTGAGTGCCATATTGACAAATGCAAACTTTTATTTTTCGGCAGATTATGTAGACTGAACTCAGCTCAATTACCAAAGCAGATAATGATGGCCAGACTGCTAGAGTTTAAATATACATGTGTGGACAATCAGCTTGGTTTCATTCCTGATACGTATAGACTATTTATTAAGTACAATCTCTTGCAATATGTTGTAAATCTCATTGAACTCGGATCTTTTCCTTCAAAAGTTGTCTGGAACAATGCAGTGTCGCAAAACATTCACAAGACTGAACAATTGAAGTGGCTTGAAGGATTTCAAACGACAGCGACTTTAACTTTTTCAAACTTATCCATCCAGTCATTAAGTTACATAAAGCATGGATAATTGCGAAGAGATATCCAGATTTAAGAGTAGCTTCAAAGTACATTATCGACTTGTGCGCTATTGTTCGTATTGAAGCTGAACAACTCCTATATGAAAAATGCGGTAAACTGTTTACAAACGTTTTAGAACATATACTATGCTCATGTGATTTTGTTCTTGATTACAGAAATGAAATTTGGAGAGACATTATAAACATAAACCCAATCCAGTTTAGTGTCTATATGGACAGCCTATCGTCTCTAGAATTCACAGCTACTCTTCTATCCTGTGACACTATATACGAGCTTGATGACGACGAGAGTATTGTATTCTCAAAACTTTGTGTCCAGCATGTCTACAGCACATGTAAACTCTTTTATCGATAAACTGCTGCTCATTAGCGACAATCAAAATTGCTTAAATATGTGTGTTTGATAATTTGAACTGTCTAAATATGTTGGTTTTTTTTTGTGTTTTGTTATAATGTGTATATATGTTATGACATAATCTCTGTATAAGAGGAAATAAAGTCAATAATAATAAACCAAAAGTTTTACAACTGTTTATACAGTGCTTATAATTATGGAATGAAATAAATGAAGAAAGGTTTTTATTTTATAGACATGAAGTTTTAGGTGAAAACAACAGTTTTTTTGTTGGAATTTGAGATTTACAAAGCGTGAGTTGATTACAAAAATAGACAAACAATATAAAAAAAAATTAAATAGAAGTTCATTTTATACTTCAAAAAAGAAACAAACCTTTGTTTTAGTCATTTTAAAACTTAACAGCAATTCTTAATCGGGTAAAAGATTATTTAGGGTAAAATACAGCAAAATCATCCAAAAATCGCTAAAAACTGGAGAAACACCAATTTTGAGTTTTAACTGTTTTTAAATCAGTCCAAAATAGAACAAAATGCAAATCTTGATATAATGATTATCAGATCAAACAAAATTCATTGTAAAACAAATATGAAAATCACTGATTTTTGGTGAAAAAAGCTAAATTTGACAAAATAATGTCAAAAACTGCAAAAAAACTAATAAAATTCAAAGTTTTTCAGAAAATCATTCAAGATATCAGTGAAAATCAATTTATATTCTTGAAAAAGTGAAATGATTGAATTCATACTATTTAAACCAACAAGATATTTTAAGCGAAAATCAAAGATGTGTTGACCATGTATAAGGTAAAGTCTAATTGACCAAAACGGATGATGATCAAAAGGTGAATGACAAAATACATGGAAACAATTCTTTTTAAAGAATATTTAATAGTTTTTGTCGAGCCTGCGACTTTTGTCGCAGAAAGCTCGACATAGGGATCAGTGATCCGGCGGAGGCAGCGGCAGCGGCGTTAGCTAACTTATTTAAAGCTTTATATTTTAGAAGGTGAGGTGGAAGACCTGGATGATTCATACTTTGTATATGGATGCCTCATGTTACGAAGTTTCCGTCAGTCACATGTCCAATGTTTGACATTATATACATACTCATACAATATATTTTCGTGTGCAGTGACTTGGATAATAAAAATATTCACAATGGAAAGTGTTTTAGTATGTAGATTGGGCTGGTAAACTACCCCGGCAAAAAATGTTTGCATACGGTTTTGTCAATGTGTAAGACCCGGTTCCGCCCTAACATTTCACAATGCAGGACACGGTTTTGTCATCGAGAATAATGCATATGGGTAAACAATTAGCATAAATCAAAATCCGATGTTCAACAGGAGCTTGGTCGCCTGTGGGGAAAAGTTTTTTCAGAGGACATTTATTTGAATCCATAAACCCTTGAATTCCTGCTTTATTGCTCAAGAGAAAAACATGGATTTGTAAAAAGAGGAACTTTAACGACGAAGTACAAAGAAATGAAATTAAAGGTCGTAACTTAATTTTGGGGGTTTAAAATCTCAATACAAGTTTTTATATATGAATTATGTAAATTTAAGTTAACGAACTTTGATTATGTAATTATTCGTGTGTGTGCAGCTTTGAAAATTGAAGGACGCACATTTGAGTTATTTTCATGGACAATAGGACAGTTATCTTCCACACTACTTAGAGTGTGTACTCTTTCCCATGATCGTTTTAAATCGTAAAACAGCTGTATTTCAGAATTCTTTTGTTACATAGAGTAAAAATGAGTTTCTGGTATCTATGATGTGCACGTGGATCGATGCAACTACTGGTGGGGTTTTTATTCCCTAAGGGTATCACCAGCCTAGTAGTCACCACTTACGTTTTGAATTGATCAGTTATCATTGATATGTTCATAGTTAAAAATTAACTGATGATAAAATGTTGATTTTTTGAAATACTAAGGCTTTTCTAACTGAGGAATAGATTAACATTAGCTGTATTTGGCAAAACATTTAGGATTTTTTGGTCCTCAATGCTCTTCAACTGCGTACTTTATTTGGCCTTTTAACATTTTTCGAGCGTCACTGATGGGTATTTTGTAGAAGAAACGCGCGTCTGGCGCAAATCTAAAATTTCAATCCTGGAATCTGTGATGAATTTATTTTCTTTTAAGCGTGCCATTTGCCTCTTTCACATTTACCGATTTAGTTAACAATTCCTTACTGATCGCAAACACGTAGCTATATATATAGTCAATTGCAATCATCCGTTAATAACTCGTCATACACTCTTAAGTGGATATAAACGAGAGGCAACGTATTGTAAAGAAAAAAATCTTCTTACGATTGAAACAGATTTACTTTTCCTGAAATAACTCGAAACAATGCGTAAATACCGTTAAGCGCTAGTTAACAGACTCCAACAACGTGTGACCATTCGTAAACTGCTCGCATGGATTCGGAAATTGTTGAAATTATTGTAACAATTTCATATTTAAAAGTATTACTGTCAGTTTACTAAGTGTTTACGGATCATTTATGTATTTATGTATTATTACGATTACTAACGTATTGCTTACGATTTCATTTGAGGCATGTTAAGATGCTTTACGTATATATCGTAACTAGCTATGTTGAGCACTTATCGTGTAGTAACAAGTACCTTCCCAACATATATGATTGTATACTTTAAGATTTAGGGAAAGGTATAAAAATGTGCAGATCAGAAGGACTCTTAAATTAATTTCTCGTAACTTACTCTAACTATTCTTTACCACATTAAACAAGTCGGTACTAGCACCTTAAGGTAGCACAATACAAAGATTTTTCATCCCCAATCAGACATCTTTAAACTGATGTAATTCCACTCATCTTTCTTTAAATTTTATAAATGAGGTACCAAAAGAAAGAAAAAGGACCTCCAAAACTGTGTCTCAGATTTTTCCTATTGTATTTCATTCTCTCATAAATCTTCAATGAAGTTTGCAACATCAATTCATAAGAGACCACTAAATTCAATTGGGTATAAAATTTGTTCTATTGATGTCTGAGACACACTTTTGGAGGTCAAGCTGTGTTGTACAAGAATATATAAAATATTTTGGGATGCTATGAAGAACAAAGAAGCTAAATTCATTCAAGTGTGGACATCACAATATAGCAACTAATTACATAATAATCAATTATGTAATAATTATGTCATAATGAAATTATCACAATTTGAAAGATTAATCTTTCTTCTTTCTTTTGGTATCTCATTTATAAAATATAAAGAAGGATGAAATGAATTACATCAGTTTAAAGTTGTCTGATTGGGAGTAACAAAATCTTTGTATTGTGCTACCTTAAAGCGTCGATGAATAGTAACATTTGGTTTTACGGTCGTAACAATTCGTAAAATACAGTTAACAAACACTCAGTAGCCGAGTTTATTTTACTCCTCCGGAAACGTATTTGACTTAAACATACATGTATATAACAAGCATCAAAGAAAACATATTAAACGTTTCAAGATTGTCTAAATGCTAAAGATCTACCCATGAAAGAAACATATGAGCAACAATTTTGATTCATGAAAATGATATCGCCAAATTTTCAACAAGGAAATGTGTGTAAGAAGGTGACAATTTAATTTAACCTACTACAGTACAGTCTTGTTTCCTTTTCTAATTAATTGTAAATCTAGTAGAGCAACATTCGTCTTCAACATTCAACATTTGTTTTTAACATTCAACATTAAACATTCAACATTCAACATTCAACATTCAACCATTTAACATTCGTTTTCAACATTCAACTTTCGTTTTTAACATTCAACATCCGATTTAAACATTCACAATTTGTTTTTCTACATTGAACATTCAACATTGTTTTTTTTCAACATTGAACAGTTAAATTGGTTTTTTTTTCAACATTCAACAGTCGTTTTCAACATTCAATATTCGATTTCAACAATCAACATTCGCTTTGCAACATTCAACATTCAGTTTTATTATTCGTATTTCAACATTCAAGATTTGACTTTGAAAACAAATGTTGAATGTTAAAAACGAATGTTGAATTTTAAAACAGATGTTGAATGTTAAAAACGAATGTTGAAAAAAATGAAATGTAAATTGAAAGTTGAAATCGAATATTGAAAAACAAATGTTGAATATTTAAAAACGAATGTTGAATGTTGAAAACCGAATGATGATTTAGTATGAATTTCCCAGGTGCATGTTTGGATTTTGTCTTTTGCAAACTACTATACAAATAACGTCAGAAATCAAGTTGTCCCGACCTGTTCCAGACGAACTTCAGATGAAAAAAGTTTTGAATTTTCCTTTTAGAAACACAATGTGTTTCGTCTCGCTAAGTTTACCAGTGGCGCATCCAGAGGAGCGTAGAGGGCATACCCCCCCCCCCCCACCTGGACTTTTTTTAATATGATTAATCAGACTAGACTTCGTGAACTTTGCCGTTTCCCGTGTATTTGATTTTTATACGACAATTCTTTACTTATAAAGATATGTTTCGCTGGTATTTACTGATTATGTCAAAGTCATGTGATTCGCTATGGTGGAGTTGACCAGTGCGTCAAAAAAACGTCACTCAGTCATTTTAAAATTCAAATTACAGTAACACATTGCTTAAGCTGAGAATGACAACCATGATACCTTCAAAGCGACACAGGATTGAGCAAGAACGTAGCGACTTCTATTTCACAGTTCAACCAAACAGAAAATAATATTGTATTACACTCTCATCACACAGCAATATGATTTACCTACGAAAAGATGTTTAACCCCACACGTCCAATCACCCGACCCTATTTTAAAATAACATGACAGCTGAATAATGATCCCCAGTTAGTATAAGCTCTAGATAGATTAAAAGTCTAATATACGAACTGTTTGATTTAAGAAGGCAATTTAAGGTATTTGAGAGAGAAAAAATCTGACTCTGATTTTTGCATTAGATAAAAAATATCTGGCCGTATCTGTATGAAAACAATAATCTTGTCCACTTTTTATCTATTAGAAACAAAAATTTCCACAAAATTGTTTAGCATTAAATAAGCATGATGGGGAAAAAAACAGTCGGTTTTTTTAGGCCGGGGCTTGCATGTCTGACCGGAATGTCTGTTTCGTCGAACTGATATATTGAATACTTTTTTCAAGACCAGACTGCAACCGGACTGCTGAGTATTGCCTTTATGTCTCCATTTGTCGACCGTCATTCATAAAGTCGTTGTCATTTCAGACTTATTCGTAGCCTTTGGTTGATTTGGAACCCCTCACCTCCCTTAATTTTGTTGGGTGAAACAGATCAACCAAACATTTGGATTAAAATTGCTTGTTTGACTTTTTTAACTCGTGTCGCTCGTATTGTACATATCATCGAATTACAACAAGAGATCTGTGAGGTTATGCTAACTTAACATACATCAAACGAGAATTTTCCATGTCTATGTTTTACTGACAGGTCCCACATCAAATATATCAGTACATAGCTTTAGATCCATTCTATCACTTTATGATAGACAATCAATAGGGAGAATACAACATCAAACATGTCCAACCCTTACACTTTTCAGCAACTATAAAATATACATGCCCCTTTGCCAGGAGCCGTTTAAAAAGTGCATTTTACACTTATTTTATGTTTTCTTGCCCAAAAAAGATCCCAAAACTTGTTTCACTCCGCTTGGCGATTTTTAAAACTTCACCCCCTCTTTCCAAATTTCTGGATCCCCCCTGTTTACACCACACCTCCTTTCATTTATATTTTCCGAAAATGTATCCATATAATAAACAACAAAGAAGTATTCTTTTTAGAGGTCGGTGGTTCTCTACGGACATGCAGGCTTCCTCACCAGTACAAACTGACCAAACAAAAATAGCCAAAAGTGATGACCTTGGCGTAAACATCCCATCAACCAATCAATCAAATAATAAGACATAAAAGTGTCTGAAAGTGTCAAGATTGTCTCAATTTTAGATCTATCAATAAAAATTAAGATGTGTGCAGCAATTTTATTATATAAAAACCCTGTCACCCTGAAAGTGCGTAAAAAGGCGACCTTGAATGTTTCCTTTTCCGGCTGCTGACGTTTATCCGTTTATAGTTTCGTTTTTAAAACTACTTGTAACTTCACCTACATTTAGTAGTCACAATATCGAAGTGACTTCATTAGCTTTGATTGAAGGTAAATATGATTTAATCTTTTAGACTATTATGAGATAAATTAAGATCTGTTTAAAATGAACGATTTTTAACAGTTTGACTAGAATATTACATTGCAATTCTTTCCAGAGCACTACACATCAATTGTTGCTTCATTTTGATCAATGTTTAATTATTGTACTGTTTTGATGGCGGTTGTGTGTTAGTTGTGCCCTCTAACTTGGCCTTGGTATTTTCTATCTTCTTCCAATAAATATTGCTGTATTTAAAAAAAAACATTTACTTTTTGTAATTGGATATGAATAAGAAATGAGGTCACATGAGGAGGTTTTATTTTTTTTTTCATTTATCAGAAAGGGCATCTCACGACCCAATACTTTTAAATGGTGTGAAGTCTTGAAACACAGTCTTATTCGTTAAAATAATTTTATTGTAAGTAAAAGGATTTTTGGCAGTAAATTTTAGTTCTCTTGTTAATTTGATTATCACAGTGGGTAACCCCTTATCAATATCGTATTATGCAGTCAAGGTCAACATGGTCATCTGTGGTATTATATTAGTTGCAATTGGCAATTTATAATAAGTGTGACCAATCAGGAAACCGCGTATGATAGCATCATTGCATGTGAGAGGACGCTTGGTCATTTACGATTTCGTTTCGAAAGCTGCCAGACGCCATTTTGTGATTTCAAGAGAGAAAGCCAATTCTGATAACTTAGAAGTTTTCCTATAAGCTGAAGACGATTCCAAGTATGGAAAAGAGTATTGAGAGATACAGACTTCATTTAAAAAGGTATTAGGCATCTTCTTTATATTTTAATATCTTAATTTGCGTCATAGACGTATATCATATATAGAAAATAATGATTCTTATTTAAAGACATCATGGTTCATAGAGTTTCAATTTTCGGTCACTCATTCGTACGTAGATTAGATCCTTTTTATACAGGAATCGCGATTTTGTGAGGTTTAATTTGGGCTTTGATGGTATAGGCATTCAAGTAGAATTTGCAAGTTTGGGTGAACGTACTTTACGACTGGGACCTAATTAATGCATTCGAAATGAAAATTTTTTGCTCTTAAAATTTAAAAAAAAACAACTTTAAAAAGTTTTTATTCAGATCGGCAGTAATGATTTAACACACAAATTAGCTAGCGATATCGCCTCGTTTGCTGATTACGTTATCACTTTCTATGGAGTAAGTCGCGTGGTCATAGATTCATTATTGTCGAGGTATTCCAGAAGTTCCGGACATGACTATAACGAAAAAGTTAACAAAGTGAATAGTTGGTTAAATTCATCATTAAAATGCCGGCCAAATATTTCTTTCTGGCATCATCGTGGACTTTGGAATAATACTGATCATACTGCGTCGTTATTAATAGATGAAGTTCATTTAAACAATACAGGTATGCAGTTTTATGCCAAAAACGTGCGTGCAGCAGTTGGTAGTTCAAAACGAAAGTAACTTTTTCTTTGTTACATACACATTATATTACTTTTATAGTACTCACACACAATGCCACATATTATGGTTACAAACTATCACACATACTAGTGTATTCAAAACAAATAATCTGTACATTTATTGTTTTATTAAATTCAAATCTTCGATCATTAATAATTAAGGTCTTTCCTTTTTCAAAAGGGAAACCCTTTACTGTATTTCTTCTGTTTATTATTATTATTATTATTATTATTATTATTATTATTATTATTATTATTATTATTATTATTATTATTATTTTTATTATTAATATTATATTATTATTATTATTATTATTATTATTATTATTATTATTATTATTATTATTATTATTATTATTATTATTATTATTATTATTATTATTATTATTATTATTATTATTATTATTAATATTGTTATTATTATTATTCTTTTTCCGCCAAACTTTGACAAAGTTATCAGCCTTAACCGTAAGACGTGTCGCTTTCATGTTCACACTTTGTATCGATGTCATGAATACCTATCCGGAACTCACCTTTTGAGTCGAAAAATTTTGTCGTTTCGGAGTATTCCCTCCGAAACTAAAAAGCCTTAATTGTTATCGTTCCAACACCGTAACCGTATTAGGTAGAAAAAAAAACGAAGGGTGAAATTTGTTCAGGACCAGACACTGGTTCTTCGATACATTTGGATCGAAAAGATTAACGACTCATTGGTAGGATTATGCCCCTATGAAAATTAACTGGTGTCTGTTGGCCATCAAAACTAAGAAACCGTAAATCGTAGGATCTTCACCATTCATCATCACTTCATGTGACTTTGAAAAATACCTCAAAGTCAAATGTGTATGTCGACCATGACCTTTACCTTAACACCTTGTTATTGGATTATCTCAGCAACCGTAATACTTACAGAAGTGTTTAATAGTAGAAATTCTTTGAGTCATTAATGCAAAACTTTGTTACATTTTGACCGAAGATAATGACCTTTCTCTAAGGGGCATAACCCTTGTTTTAGGTTTCTGAAAAGACAAAATCTGCTTTTACTATATAACACGGTGGGTATGGTTGTCCTGCGAGAGAACGTACTGTGCTGGTGATTTGGTCCTGACGGGTGCTGGTGGGTTTGTTTACATTGTATCAGAACGGCAATAAAACGACTGTTTTGTTGCTTAATTTTTCTCTGATGTGTCATAAGTACCATGCAAAGTATATTACAACAATATTATATTGCAAAAGTCGTGCAAGTTCGTTAAACGGAATTGTCCTGACGCTGTGCTGGTGATAAGAAAAACGGTCCTGGTTCTGTGCTCCTATGTCCTGGTTCTGTGCTCCTATGTCCTGGTTCTGTGCTTTTATATTTTAGTTAAAAGTGGCATATATTCAAGAGCATTGATGCTGTACTGTTGTTGACTAATTAGCTGTTGTCTGCTTTCTTGAAATTGACATTGTTGTGAATCTGTTTACTGTTATTATGAGAGAAAAAATACCCCTATTTAAAAAAAAAAAAAAATGAAATTAACTGTAATCTTATTTATTGGCCTGTTAATGGAACCCTTCTTGCCCCCTTTTAAGATAAGAAAATATGTTTACGATTTTCGGGATTACGATCATTTTGCAAGATCACCAAAATACGTTGTAATTTATACAATACTTAATATAATGTAGATGATGTGGTATGTTTGTTGTCAATGGACAAAGGAGTAGGTCCTGTAAGGGCCGATTTTGGCCTCAAATTTCAGGTTCATCTGACGAAAGATTTTGACCACTTTTTAAACACTTAAGTGTCTATTTTATTTGAATTAATTAGTTTATGTGAAAGATTTTAACAGATTTAGTCATTAAAAACGATTAGATTCAAGCTCAAATATGAAAAATCTACCTAATATGCCGAAAAATGTCACTTTTCAGATGGTTTTTGGTAAAAATGAAAGTGGCCGCATCCGTGTTCATACTCATTTATATATGTTATGTATTATCATAAAATACAACTTACATTTCAATATTAAGGATGAACACGAATGCGGCCACTTTCGTTTTACACGAAAACCGTCTAAAATTTAACTAAAATGCTAGAATTATGAGGATTTCAGTAATTTAGCATGACTTAATGGTGCTAGTACCGGATATATGTGCATTGTATTGTCAAAAACAGCCCATATTTATATAGCAGAGGCATTCTACTGTCCAATAAATAACTAAAGGTTTACGTTTTAACAATTTTGTAAAACTGCTATATTTTGGGGCCAAAAAGGGGTCTTACTGAACCTACTCCTTTCCATAAGAAACCAAAGGAAGTATGTGTTAACAACCATACGTCATCGTACGACCTTCAACAATAACCCATAAAATAAAAATGTGAAAGGTTTTGCATAAATATAGAACAAAGGACTTTCTGAGCGTTTGAATCATGTCTTTAGCAGCTTAAAACACATTTGTTTGTGAACAATTGAGTGTTGACTATAAGAATGACAATAGTATTGCGGGTTTGTTTGTTTGGTGTTTTTTTTGGGGGGAGGGTGGGGGAGGGAGGGGGATAAGTTAGAGCGAGGTTACAGTGAAAGCTTGGAATAGTTTCCCGTAAAATTGTAAAGGTGGATTGTAAAAGAAAAATGTATCTTATATTAGCCTTGGTCACACCTTACCGGATAGCTCGAACGGACGCCTAACGGATAACTTTTTCTCAATCCGTTCATGTCCGTTGGACGTCCGTTCTTATCCGTTAGGCGTCCGTCCATATCCGTTGCATGTCCGTTAAGCGTCCGTTTTATCCGTTGACGTCCGTTCTGTCCGGTGGAAAATTTTGAGCATGTTCAAACTTTGAACGGACGTCCAACGGATAAAATGTCCGTTGAACGTCCGTTAGGCATCCGTTTTGTACGGTACTCGTCCGTTTTGTATCCGTTACGTATCCGTTATGCATCCGTTGGAGATCCGGTAGACCAATTCACCAACGGATGTCTACCGGACGCCTAACGGATAAAACGGATGTAAAACGGATATTAACGGAAGGATAACGGATAAAACGGATGACTACCGGATGTAAAATGGACAAATGCCAATTGAAATTTCTCATGGTTTATTGCCTTTAATTTTTAGATGGTTTATTGCCTTTAATTTACAGATTATTTTGTTCATCCGTTTTATCCGTTACGCTTCCATAGCGGTGTCTGTTTTATCCGGTACTCGTTCGTTGGATGTACGTTCGACGTCCATTCTGTCCGGTACGTATCCGTTTCACGTACGTTCAGTGTCCGTTGTGTGTCCGTTTGGCATTCGTTACATGTTCGTTAGTACACCAACGGACTCCCAACAGATACAAATTTTGTCAACGGATAACTTTTTTTTATCCGTTAGGCGTCCGTTCGAGCTATCCGGTAAGGTGTGACCGAGGCTATAGCTATTAAGAATCACTTGCTGTAAGATTTTTCCAACATATTTTTTTTTGTCTAAGCGGTTATCAGGTATTTGTTTTCGAAAATTCGATAAAACACTAAAAAAATCACTATTTTATGAAAGGGCAAGCTAGAATATGTCAGAGAATGAAGACGAGATAACCTAGAAAACACTAAAAAACCTAAGATTTCTTAGCTTTTTCATTTCAAAATAAATATTTTTGATAACGAATTACGGGGGAGGAAGTGAACAATGTGTCCTACTTTTCTATATTTAAATATTTTTCATGAATAAAAATCAAATGTGCCTTGATTATAATTGAAAATGAGTAAATGGAAAAAATACCCAACTAAAATACACTTTTATTTTAATATTGGTAATATCACTAAGCTTTTAAGTTTTGTGTGTCAAACACACCATCTCTGTAGTTATGACTCCTTACTAAGATATTTCACTTCATTCATTTTTTTTCTGCATTTTTTTATATTGTGAATTCATAGAATTATTATATTAAAATGTAGCCTTAATTTATATTTAAAAAACATAAACACGCCTGGAAAGTAAAATGCGTACTCGGCTGTCTGTAATCGACCATTTTTAGACACCCCAGGCTCCTAAAAAACAAGCCGGGGTGGGGGTTCAAAGATGCAAATTAAGTACTTATATCAATATTTTATCTTTTCGTGTACGGTTTATGACAATGTCAATTACGAAATGTGCATATATCAAGGGGAAACTTCTTGCAAAGCATTATTATTTATTATAGTTCATTATTGTATTTAGTAGAAAAAAGAGAATTTAGTGAAAATAAAATCACTATTTTTGTAGAAAATTCACAGACCTTTGTACAGAGATTTTTGTTATGTTTACCATGGGTTCAACACAAGGGTTCATTACCGAGTAAACAAATCAAAATGTCTATCTACCTTGCACATTTCAGAAAATTCGGATCAGATAACGAAACTAGGTCCAGCAACATTTATAAGCAATTTAAGATTTTGACCCTCACAGTTTCCATTCACCACAAATATTCTCGTTACAACGAATCATTTTAAATATAAAAATACCAGTTGCAGCCTTTCGTTTATCTATTAATATATGTATACGGATGAAGTTATGAAAGGCAGCAGGGTCATCAGGGTGAGGAGTCCATGTCATCTGAAATAAATGCTAAGCATAGATCTAGAAAGCGACAGATAATCATGACATTAACTTAAACTCTCTTCTTTTCGACTTTTTTCGAACAAATTGACACATAAAATGAATTATATAGTATTGTGGAATTTTTAACTTATTTTAGATACTATATATTGTTATCTGATATTGGACGAAAGATGTTGCCCTTTTATGTTATTATGTAATACAAGTTAAGATCATTTGAAAACACATATTAAACAGCCAAATGGATGCACAAGAGCTAAAATAGGAGTCATAGATCCTGTTGGCAACAATTATCTGCCCAATTTTATTGATTTTGTAACATTTGTTTCAAATATGACCAACTTCTTATCCAAAATCACCAGCACCGTATCAGGACCCACCAGCACAATGACAGGACCCACCAGCACAGTATCAGGACATGCATAAATTGAGAAAATGCTAAATTTTAAGAAATTGCAATGTTTTTTCACAAAATTGTTTTGTCGTGTGGATTGCGGTATAGAAAGCGGACTCTATGAGCATTTTTGTTTTATTTTTTCAGTTCGAGATTTTCTGAAAATGAGCATTTTTGTGTTACGCTTACTGAAACAGTTTAGAGGGTCAATTTTTTAATGGTTTATATATGAACCCATAAGAAACGAAATTGAAAAATCTCAACTGTTTTCTTCCATTTTTTATGAGTGAAAACGTCAAAAATCATCATTTTCGTTTTTGTTTACATTTTTTCATTGATCACCAGCACCCGTCAGGACCGAATCACCAGCACAGTACGTTCTCTCGCAGGACAACCATACCCACCGTGATATAACCAAAGGTCCTACACCCATGGGGTCTTCAGCAATGACATTGGGGACTAAATGACCTTGACAAAGGTCAAAATGTCAAGTTCATGTCCCAGATAGCAAATTTTGTGTTTTTGACCTTATTAAAAGGAATTTTAATGTGTTTTAAAGTTTTTAAGGTTAACCTTGACCTTGATCTTTCAACTTTTTGGTCGATATCGCATAATCTGTTAATCTTACAGAAATAGTAAACAGTGAAAAATGTTGAGGTGACTGAGGCACAACTTTTTTTACATTTGACCAAAGAGATTTGACACATTCATAAGGGTCATAACCCCCGTTAACGATTCTGAAAAGGTAAAATTACCTTTAACTTTTGAAACAAAGGTCCTAGACCCATGGGGTCTTTTGCAATGACATTGTGGACTGATGATCTTCACAAAGCGACAAGGTCAAAAGTCAAAGTCATCTCCTTTAAATGCGAATTTGTTGATTTTTATCATATTTTAACATTTTTTGTGTGTTTAAAATTTTTCAATACATTTTACGTCTATTGGAACATGTATTTTACATAACAAAAGGAAAGACCTCTCGATAGTTCAAGAACAATTGACATTTTAGTTATAATATCCTTTCTTTTCAAATGTATTCAATATACGCATGGTTAAATGTGTATCAATATACACATGACAAAATGTTTATCAATAATTGCATGCTAAAATGTGTATCAATATACACATGGTTCAACGTGGATTATTATACACCTGGTAAAATGTGTATTAATCGACACTTGGTTAAACGTGTATCAATATACACATGGTGAAAAGTGTACCAATATGCACATGGCTAATCGTGTATCAATATACACAGGTTGAAGCGTGTGTCAATATACACATGGTGTTATATGGTTTATGATAATAAGGTTTCATTGGTTGTTAGCATTAAATGGGTGTACTGTACCCACAAAGTTGGTAAATATTAAAACTTTTAATTTTTTTTATACATGTACAGATTTCATAATTTTTTAAAAATTTTTTTTTTTTAACACTTGAATATAAATTTATTGCATTAAAGCTGTTAACAATGAGCTTACCGCTACAGCTTTAACTGTAAGGTACCCTGAAATGGTAAGTATCTATAAGAACAGGGTTTCATATAGATAAGTAGTATCTTATATTTTATATTACAATATTACAATTAAATACAATGTTCAATAATAATATAATACAATTCAATACTCTGATCTGAAATTAATGATATACTTTTCTTCAATACATGTACAAATGTAATCAAATTAAATAACGCCCATATAATACACTTATCCGAAATTGATTGTCTGGTGTCAATTTATCTCGTTTAAAAATTACATGATTTAAGAGTGTGTGATATCGATTTTCTTGATCGGATGGTTTACCTTGTTTAAAGGTGAGAGAGCGCATGCTTTTTAAATGATGTATGTTGAAATTTGCGACTTTATATTTTTTTTTTTGGATTTTAAACATATTAGGCGAGTCATTTCTTAATTATACTGCAATCAGCTATTTTACTATACAGATAAAGCTATACGTATAAACGTTAGCTTTATACGTCAATGACCTCAACTCACCTATAAGCCCCGCCTACTTACAACGTCACGTCACAACCATGACAACGTGTAGTAACAATGGTCAAACTTTTATGAATTAAACTTGTTATGTCTTCAAATTGGTAATTTATATACCACGATTTATCAAATGTTATTAATTAGAGTTCATTTCCCTGTCTTTTTCCTGAAAATGTCAATTTTGTACCGTCTGGATTACGCTCAAAGGGAAATACCCAAAAATGGTACCCCAAGAGGGAAATTCTAAACACTTTTTTTAACAATATTTGTTTCATATTTTTATTATTTTTTCAATTCTTTATCGATCTCAGTATAAAAACAATATACGTATAGTGTCTTGAAATATGAAAATTATTTGTATTCGTAATACTCTGATCTGAAATTAATGATATACTTTTCTTCAATACATGTACAAATGTAATCAAATTAAATAACGCCCATATAATACACTTATCCGAAATTGATTGTCTGGTGTCAATTTATCTCGTTTAAAAATTACATGATTTAAGAGTGTGTGATATCGATTTTCTTGATCGGATGGTTTACCTTGTTTAAAGGTGAGAGAGCGCATGCTTTTTAAATGATGTATGTTGAAATTTGCGACTTTATATTTTTTTTTTTTGGATTTTAAACATATTAGGCGAGTCATTTCTTAATTATATTAGTTGAAGTGTCCTATTAAAATCTTAAGAGTGTTTTATTTTTGGAGAAATTAAAGTTTGAAGCACTTGAACTGTAGTATATTCTTGTAGATTGTAGGATCTTACGTATTCGTCAAATTCAGATTTAAAGAGATTGAATACATTAGTAGATTTATTTCTTTGAATGGATACATAGTATGATTTGTAGATAGCAAATCCTATAAGTGTCAGAATTATATTGAATCCGATAAACTCATTATCTGTTATTTTGTAGCCTATTACAATATCTTTTAAGTTAATGTTTTTATTTAAATTCATTTGAGAGAAGATTTTATTAATGATTTTTCAAAATTCTTTTAGAAATTAACATTCGATAAAAAAAAAGTGTTGATACGTGTCTTTAAGTTGACAAAGTTAACAAAACGGACTATTGTCGAGATTTTCTCTATTCGGTAAAATGCAACTTATTAATTTCCATTTAAACATTTTGAGTTTATTCAGTTTTAAATGTTGATGTATAAAGTTAAACATATATTTGGTAAAATTATAATTTATTTCTAATTCATTTTTCAATATATTTATGCCAATGTTTGGAGAGATTTATTTTGAACGAGCAATTAATTGATAAACGTTTTTGTTGCTTAAATTTTCAAGTTCAATGTTTCCTTTGTTTATATTGATAAATGATCTGTTAGAATTTACTTTTGATTTGATGGATTCTTCCGTAGCTAAAGCTTTTAGCCATGAGGTTGGAATTGAGCTTTTGACTTTTGAAATTTCTGCTATCTAATTTTTAGTGTTTTGCAGTTTTTTAAATATTTTATTTTGGGAAATTTTTCCATTATCGTCAATAATATCGCTAATATAAATAAAATCACTGTGTATCCAGTTATGCATAATAAGCGGCTTGTTTTGAAATTTTATAAATTTATTACCCCAGATAACTTGCTTTCTTATTTCGACAAAGTTTTTCAATTCTGTGTTGTTCGTTTTATGAAATAAAATCCTACTTTTTATTATTTCTAAGTAAAATTCTGGAATGTCCTTAGTTTTGTAATCTATTTTTTTTTAAAGTTTGGTTGTTTAAATTCATTCTAAAAATGAGGAAATTTTCTCCTAATTTATTTTAAAATAGCTTTGGTATCAATGTCCAATTTTCTTGTTTTGCCTGTAGCAATCTAGAGATCAATCTTATTTAGAGAGGAGAAGTAGCTTTTTATGTCGGTCATTTTGAGCCCTCCCTGGTTGTGATCTGCTACCAAAGTATGTCTTTTAACTTTGTCTTTCTTACTATTCCATATGAACTAAGATTCTCTTTCTATTCAAGTATTTTTGAGTTACTTAAACTGTATATTTGCTAAAAAAGTAAATTGTGTATATGAGAGTTTTAACTATTAGAATTTTACCTAAAATGGTTAAGTTTCTTTTTTTCCACGATGTAATCAGATTTCGACTCTTTTCAAATCTAGTATCCAATTTAATTTTCACAATCTTTTTTATTAATGCCGAAATTTATACCTAGCACTTTTACAGGTTTGTCCGTGAAATTAGTTTCATCTACTTTATCTCTACAATGCTTTAGTTTACCAATCCAAATTCCTTCCGTTTTATTTTTGTTAAGTTGTAATCCAGAAAAAGTTCCAAAAATTTCGATTATATTTAATGCTGTTCGAATTTCTTCTTTAGATTTTAGGAATAGAGTTTTCATCAGCCACTTGCGTGATGTTTTAGCAATGTGTTTTACTATCAATTTTTAATTATATGCCTCTTATATTTTTGTTTTGCCTTAGTTGGTTAGCCATTATTTCTACTGACATTACGAAAAGTAAAGAAGAGCACGGGCATCTCTGCGGGATACCTCTTAGGGGTCTAAAAGGGGCAGATATCCAACCGTTATTAAATATAGAACTATTTATATTTGTGTATACAAGGTTTTTATCAAATTTATGAAGGGTTTATTAAAACCAAAATATTCTAAAGTATGAAACATAAAATTCCATTCTACTGTGTCGAAAGCTTTCGAAAAATCTATGAATAAAATTGCTCCTTAAACTTGTCTGCGTAATCTATTACATCTTGTATTTGGCGTAAATTAAAACCTATAAATCTGTTCTTTATGTATTCTGTTTGATCAGCATTAATGATTAAATTTAGATTTTTTTTTATTCTTAGAGCTAGAGTTTACGAGAGTATTTTGTAATCACTATTCAATAATGATATAGGTCTATAATTTGCAAGTTCTAAAGGATATTTTTTTTTATAGATTAGATTCAGTAAACTTTGTCTTTGCGTAAATGGCAGATGTTTATTTTCAAAGCTAAAATTAAAAATTTTACAAGCAGCGGTCCAAGAAATTCCCAAAACTTTTTAAAAAGTTTATACTTATTCCGTCCATTCCAGGACTTTTATTTATCTTTAGATTATTGACTGCAATGGTTAATTCTTCTAGCGTTACGTTTCCGTCACAAGACTTACTTTCTTTTCTGACAGTTTATAATTACATTTTGTTTCAGAAATGTATTTTTTAACATCTATATCCGGTTTTTGTTTAGTGTCGTATAGATTAGCATAAAAATCTCTTTGATCTGTTACTATTACCCCCTCATTGTTTCTTAGTTTAAGTATTGTCTTTTTTGTTTGTTTAGATTTTTCAAGACCTAGGAAATATGCATTATTTTTTCTCCTTTTTCTACCCACTCTTGTTTTGATCTTATTTGAGCTCATTTTGCTTTGTATTCATATTGATTTTCTAGATCTTTCTCTAAAGTGGATATTTTTTCTTTTATAAAATCATTATCCTCATTATTAGATTTTTCATATAATATTTTTAATTGTAGTTCTAAATTACGCGTTACATTTTTTCTAAGTTTAGCTTTACTTTTACTATACTGAATACTGTATTCCTTTATTTCCAATTTGAGAGAATCCCACAGAAGTCTAGTATCTATTTCATTTTTCTATCTCATTACTATGTTTTTGTATATTTTTATTTATTTTGTCTTCGTATTCTTGCTCGTTGAGAATACCGTTGTTAATTTTCCAATACCCCGGGCCTCCTTTTTCAGATGATAAAGATTGTAATTGTATTGATACTGCTTGGTGGTCAGTACTTTTAATAAGAATAGGTCTATATCACATGACTTACGTTTAACACGAAATCTTTTTAACAGGAACATGTCAATTCTACTAGACTGAACTGGATTTCATAATTTATATCATATGGTTCATTTAGAAAATATTATTGGCATATGGTCCAATTGTGAAAAGGCCATATAATCTAATTGTTTTATTTATAGATGCCAACTTAGAGATCTAGAGTGAGAAGAAGGGTAGCACCTACGGATTGAGGATGTTGACCCAGTTCAAGTCATCCCTGACATAGTTGCACCACAGCCAAGACGGCGAAAATGGCAAGAACTGATACTTCCAAAGAAGCAGCTGATCTGAGGGATGATGAGCCTGTTCAAGTTATTCCTGACATAGTCGTACCGCAGCCAACACGGCGAAAACGTGCAAGGGCTGATACCACCCAAGTAGCAGCTGATCAACCCGTTCCACCAGTGACGCAACCAGCAAAAGCACTACCTCAGATTCCTTCAACACTTCCATCAGCAGACCAGATAGCTGCCGCAATGATAAGCCAGCTGAAAGAGTCATTTGTTCAACTCACTGTCAATAACAGAGAATCGGTACCGTTATCAACAAATTTTCTAGCAAATTTCTTAACAGATGGGGATTATAATGTGCACACTGGCAGAAGATGACAACACAAATTGCAGAAAGTCAACAAACTACTCATATGTATTTGCATCACCACTTGTAACAGACCCTGATATGTTAGCCTACTCTGGACAAGACACAGTTGGAAGTTCACACGCTTTAGGCATTGGCAGTTCCTATATAGGTAACACAGCTTCATATATTTTAAAGAACAATTTACCACTGGAGAAAATAAGGAGAGACATTTGGTCCGATGTTTATTTAGATTTAATAAAATTATCACCAAATTTTAATGAAGATGAAAATGATGACTTTTGTTTAGAACAAAAACAGTTAAAATATCAATCACTGCCAAGGCAAAACAGTTTACAAAAATTCACCAATGGACAGCAGCTTTTGATATTTCTATGTCTATACATCATATTTTACTAATTCTTGGTTTGATAAAATATGCTTATAATATTAGAGCCATGTCAAAACAATTTGTTTTTCACATGGCTAGGTCATATGACGAGGCTTTTCGTAGGGTACGCAAAGTGATGAGGTTTGATTGGTCTGTTGTAAATGATGATTTATGGCGTACTGCCTTCTATGAGCATTTCAACGGCAGTCAAGCCTCAAATAGTAATAATAATAATAATAACAGACTTAATAGGTAGGTTGGAACTTCTCCCTTTCCAAGACAGTCCACGCAGCTAAATAATCCATTCCCAATGGGATACTGTTAGGCCTGCTGCAGATCAGGAGAATGTGCCAACATGGCCATTTGAAGACTCAAACACGAATGTGTCAGATGTTCCAAAAAACATGCAACAATTACATGTAGGGAAGGGTCTTGAAAATTCAACAAGTCTGCCTACACCGATGAGTGTAAATAAGCTAAACCATTTTCTTCAGGGATATGACAGTCCTTTGAAATACAGATTAGTTCAGGATTTCAAATTTGGGTTTAAGATAAAAATCATCCTTAATTAAAACTGATAAAAACTTTCCTAAGAACCATAAAAAGGCCGGAGAGAATCTTGACATGGTAAATAAGAAAATTTCAAAGGAGATTTTAAAGGGTAGGATAAGAGGACATTTTAATGACCCACCATTTAAAAATTTCATTGCTCTCCTTTAGGTTTACATTTGTAGTTCCCAAAAAAGAAGAAGGTTCATTCCATCTTATTCATGATTTATCTTTTCCAAAAGGGGACTCTGTTAATTTTTGGACACCAAATGAGTTTACTTGAGAATCATATCAGAATATAGAAACTGTCATTGATCTGGTACAGGCCTATAGTTTAAAATGTCTCATGAGTAAGGCGGATATTTCGTTTGGTTCCTGTCCATACATCAGAATATCATCTGTTGGGGTTTTAGTGGCAGGATTGATTTCATAACGATGAATTATTACTCATGGGACCATCTGCATCTTGTAAACTTTTCGAATGTTTTTATACTGCCCTTCAATGGATTTTAATAGGAAACTTCTGTTATCAAGAATTCCATACAATAATGACAACACTTCCATTTTTAATTCTATTGAATTACTATAATCATTTGATTTAAAATGATAAATCTTAAATTCTTATTGTAACCTTTTTGAAACCAGACGACCATCTATGATTATTACAGCAAAATATCATGCAATTTGTGTTTTATCACCTAATTTTAGATTACGATGATGTCTGCTATTTGTAAATTGTACTATTTAATAGTTGCTTGGACAAATATGCAAAACAGTTCTCCAAAACGTTTTTGTTTATAGTCTTAATTTGCGGTATTCATAAAAATCATTAAGAAGAATTAGTACTGGAAGTATTTCTTAATTTTCTTAGTTATGAAATATATAGTATGCAACTACATGTCAAACACAAACAAAGTTAATTAAGTATGAAATATAGTGACTCCATATTTAACAAAATTGATTTAAAGTGTCTAGTTGTAATCTAACACTTCTAAATGTATTACTGTTTCTTGTAAAGAAGGGTTGGGAGCACGCAGACATATTTAAATTCGCCCAATTCTGTATGTGTTCGTCCAAAGTCCGGATCATGTCATTCGGTGGTCGTCGTTTGATGCTGCATATCATATGTCGTATATTCTTTTTGAATAGTTTTATATTTTTTATATCGGGACCTTTTATAGTTTACTATGCTGTATGAGCTTTACTCATTGTTGAAATATTAAAGGCAGTATGGTGACATATAGTTCTTTGCATTAACGTCATGTGGTTTTTTGGTGGATACATGTAGTTGCCTTGTTATCAATCTTACCACATCTCCTTATGTTATACAATACTTGACAAAAGACTCAACGCCCTGGTGTATCATATGTCATAATATTTTATTGACAAACTATTATTTCATATGGTTTATCTTCAAGTCTATAATAGGCTTTGAGAAAACATTTTAGATATTGATATAGTGATAGAACAAAGTGTTTATGATATGTACTTGCTCGTAGTAACATATTTTAATTGTGAGTTTTTTACATGTTTCAGTCTCTGTAAGTAGGTTTAGTATAAATGAATTATCGCTTTATAAAAAACAAAATTAAAAAAATATTCCAAAAAAAAACCTATTGAAAACTATATGTAGTGAAATGTTTTATATATGATAAACATTCATAACAGCAAGTCTTACTCAAAGAATTAAGGTGGCACATAACATTATAGGAAAAGGACTCTGTTTTAATCACGTTCTATTGTTAAAAAAATATTGAACTTTTTAATTAATTTTAGTCAAGTTGTTAATGTCAAGTTGAAAATGCTCAACGTCAATTTCTAGTATATACTTTATATCATTTTATTATTAATTTTTCAGATGGGATGGAAACTGAGAACAAGTGTTGTCATAGTTTGTTTCGTCTTGGTATTGATAGGAGGAACATCCGCTGATGTCTGCACAAAGCAATGTATTAAGACTGCCTTTGGATGTTCTCTTAGATGTAAATCCAATGCTTATCAGTATGATAAGTATATGATATGTGCGGTTTACTGTCGAGTGAAATGTTTTCAGTGTGCAATAGAATGCAGTGACTCTACCTACTCGTGCAAAGATTACTTTAATCTTATTTGAAACAATAATTTATATTGTTTAGAATTATTTGTTTGATACATTCTTTGATACATTTGTGTATCTGGACTCTGACTATACTAATTTTATCAAGCTTGACTTCATAGATGCAAATAAATACATATTTTGATTTTTAATTAATTTACCAGAGATGATATTTAGATAATAGACTGTATCCCTGTATCCTTTGTCTGTTTGGCTCTGACAGTTGACAACAAGGGTGTCTGTGAAACCTGAATGTTGCAAGGAAGAGGACAAGTCTATTTAGGTTATAATAAATGCGTTTATGTACTTTTGTGTGAATCTTTTTCATTGTGTTTCTTGATGTATATGCTTTAAATGCGTCACCTTCCATTCCAGGAGAAAAAATATGCCATACTAATATTTAATACACTTTATCAGTATTTAGATACATTTCTATCGATCTGACGAAAAGGAGACTCTTTTGGTATGCTTGGGGAGAAAACGAGCGAGAAATCCAACCATAAAACCATTACCACGGCACAAAACAACGAAAAAACAGACAAATTAGCAAAACATTGCTGAAAAAAAGTAATGACCCCACAAAAGCCAAGGGTGAACTCGTGTGGTTCTGAAGGGCCGGCAGTAATTGTCTGACTAGTTATTAACAAATAAATGTGGTCTCACCAATAGACATAGACAAATACAAAAACAAAACATCGCTTCATGTTAATTAGGTAACACAAAGTGTTGATAGAAAATAAAAGTTTTAAATATGATTGTACATATGGCGAGGACAATCGAGACTTTAGCCTGTTGAGAAAACAGATATATTGAATAATAACTTTGCACAACTATCAAGAACCCCATTAAAGCAACAAAAAAGCTAAGGGGGAATACAGTTGCCATAGAAACAATATCCTGCTCCACTAGTGACACACGTCGTGTCGCTCATAACAGATTTAAATCACAATGGTAATTTCCCAAACAGACGGAATTGTGGTTATGACACGTGAAACATATCCGAGTCAACTCCAATATAATTGTAAATATCCATTGATGCTTGGTTTTGTTCAGATCGGGCAATGTACTTTAAAGATTTAGAATTTATAAAAGTTAACAGAAGACGACAAGCGGCATGTTGTTGCAGTAGTGTTTAACAGCGACCTAAGGTTAAATTGTCTGTTATTTGAAACATAATAACATAATTATAACAGTATTGTGATTTACATAGCAGAGAATTCTTTTTTTATTCGAATCTTGAATTTACAGTCTTTATATTGAGGTATACGCTTTCAATGCTTACCAAAAGGAACAAATTGGGGTGTATTCCATTGAATGGATGTCAGTTAGTCTTTGATGAAAATTTGTCTCATTGGAAATTTATTTTTTGTGATGATCAATTACATAGATGAAATAAGACCAAATGAGTTTACAATAGATAAACTCCTGGTATTTTCCACTTAATTCACTCAAAAGTTAATGAAATAAAAAGAACAACATTGTCTTCCTTTTAAATATGTGTCTAGTTCTCATTTTCACACAATAACGGAAAATAAATGTCAAAACAAATTCTGCCCAATTAAAGTCATCATGCTAGTCTACAATAGAGGGGTTACTAGCGAGTTGCGTCAAGCTTGATTCAAGCTAAATAATCACTAGAAATACATATTAAAATGATTCTTTAATGATCATGATGGAAAAGTTTCTGTCTAAAACGTGCTAGAAATGTTTAAAATGGGTTCAAAAAATATAGTTTATATAAAGTAACGAGGCTGCCTGCATTGGAATATGATTTATTCTAAATAGACTACAATTAAATTTTAGTCATTTGACGTCTATATCTGATTCTCTTTGCAAAAAAGAAACCACGCAAGAAAACAACACAAGGACATTGATATATCATACTCCAATCTGCAAAATATATATATCTAAATTTTTTATAAACGATGCAAAGGTGTCTTGATGGTTATTCTTCATATCAATTTAAACCAATCAAAATGTATTGTACACATGTACAAGAAAGAGGTAGTTTTAACATTATATGGACATTTTTGCATCCACCTGCAAAATTTATTCAAAACATTTTTATTTTTATTCCACTCATACGGAAATGATGTAACACTGTAACAGTCGACTTTATGACAAAAGTTGGTTAAATCAGACTTGTTAAAAATCAGCATTCTATCCTTTTCGGGATTCGTTTGATTTTGTTAACATATTTCATTATTTCAACGTTTAAGCATATACTTCTCATCCTTTTCTGTGTATTTACATCTGACTGTTGAATGCATTTATATTGTTATAAACCAATTTGGCTGACAATCTCTATTGAATATGACACTTGTTACTATAGAATTGGTTAATCAATTTGTAGTAAGGAAAAAGGACAGAGTAACGTTGGAATATCTAGCTATATATATATAGTCAAGTTGTTTTCATGACGAGTGTACAACCAGGTACGGAACATGTATAAAAGGATACAGTTTGACACAAATCACGTTGACCTTTATTAAGGTCAGATGTTAATGAGTAAATAAGTACACAAAAACGAAAAGCAAGATATATTTTATTTGAATGGGATCATTTGCCTTGCTGATTGGTGTATAGCTCTACGGTCAAAATATAACGACGTTGTTGCTTCATCTCCAAAAAGATTTCCAATATTAAAGTTTCGCTCAATTCAATGGTTTCTGTGTTATTGTATGACAATAATGAACATCATTGATCTTGACTTTCAGTCTTTGTCAAGTTCTTGTCCTTGTCATTACGACTTACGGGTTTGGAGTGGATTCGGTTGAGAATTTGTGCTTCGTTATATGATATAAAGATTCGTACCAGTTTGAATTGATTTGAATAGGTATTACATTGGCAACCTGATATAAAATAAAAAATGAATAACAAAGGGAGAAAAACGTAGACCAACCAAGACAAAAAATAACTTAGGACACCTTTGTTAAAAGTGTTGACTGTTATTCCACTGACATTCATAAATTGTTTAATACAGATAGTTCTATGTCCTGGTCGCCGTTGAAGGTGATATACTTAAATGAGATGATATACATTGGTTTGCCCCGTTATGAAACCATGGTATAACCTTATTTATGACATATTTGTTACGAATACGTCGAGTTTTGCAAATGCAATAACCTCAAAATTGCCCGGGGCAAAAAAGAGTATATTGATATTGTGCCCTGATTCCAAATGACGTGACGTCATTGCGTCCTTAATGACACGTTTGTGATAAAATGTTTAAGATTTTACCTTTTATCTTTTATTAAATTGTTATAATTGACCTTTTTTCTCTTTTCTACAGAACATTAATATGTGATAAAAAGATAATAACATGTCTTTTCCATATTGGCCCGGGTATCATCCCTCGACCCATATCGGCCTTCGGCTATAGCCTAGAGGCCTATATGGGGGTCTCGGGATGATATCAGGGCCAATATGGAAAACGGCATGTTATAATCTATACTTATTCCATGGTTTCATAACGTTCTGTAATTCCAATGTTACCTGTTTTGTTTAGCATCAAAAACTAATGATAATATATAAATTCAGGCCTTGTCAGTAATATTTGTAATTCATTAAATAGTCTTCAATGTATTAACATGCTAAACAAGAGCACATCAAATCAACGAAACCGACAAAATGCTGATCATTTCGTACCACTATTGATTTCGAGAAATATTCATTGATGTCAAAACAAAAAGTAAAAACGCTAAATCGCCAAACTCAAAAACAGATAAGCACGGTGAACGAGAAATGCTTTTAATTTCCTTTCGATATTCAGCTTTTGTATTTTCGGATTTTGCGTAACCGTACTTGTTATTTCTTATTTTGTGAACAGTTTTAATGAAATAACAAATATAAATCTTATTCTAATATTATTCTTTTAAACTGGTAAATACATAAAAAACATGATAAACAATACGGAATGTTCAGCATAACCAAACTAAGCTTTATTACAAACTGGATTTTAATTTTAGTTAGTTTACTCTTCGTGTTCATTTATTAAACAGTTGAAAATCCTGATAATTGGTAAATGCATTCTGTTTTTAGCTACTTTAGAACATATATTATTTAATTACATGCTGATAAATACGACATTAGGTTATTTTCCGGAGGGAAATTCCTGGCTGCAATTGTTTATCTAAAAAAAGTGGTAAACATTTTAATAAATATAATATATTATTCATATTATGCGAATAAAATGACATGACTATCTTATCCATTATTTCGGAAATATACAGATGTAACAAGAGTAAAGGCAGTAAGACAACATGCTCTGATAATGAGATATAAAATTGCAATTTTGGTAGACAGTAAAATGCAGCTGAAGGACGCCTCAGGGTGCGGGAATTTCTCGCTACATTGAAGACCTGTTGGTGACCTTCTGCTGTTGGTTTTTTTCTATGGTCGGGTTGTTGTCTCTTTGGCACATTCGCCATTTCCATTCTCAATTTTATTTATGTGCATACCCTCAAACTCCCTTAAAAGTGAAACAATCATCAAAAAACACAATGAACGCGATTTTACTGTTAATATGAGTTAATGTTGAAAAGAACTTTTGAAAGTTGCACTAGTGCGAAATATAAATACTGCTGAAATGTTGTAGTGATAAACGTATTACTTTTTATTTTGGCAATATGGTAATCATTGACGTGGGAAGCAGAAGGTTATTTGAACACAAAATGTAGTTTTAACCCTATATGTCAATGTAACACTTAAGGTATAAAATATGTAGCACAGCACTTTAGAAAGCTTTCCCACAAATTGGTCATCTTTTATGATGTGTCTTTCATTTCTTTTCGTCCTTTTCGTTGTATTTTATGAACTTTTAAAGATTTTTTTATTTCAATATGTAGGATTTGATTATGAAAAATTGACCCATTTATTGTCGAAATGTAGAAATTCACGGTCTCTATTAACAAAAAGTAAAATTACAAAAATACTGAACTTCTCGGAAAATTCTAAACGGAAGTCCTTACGCAAATGGAAAAATCAAAAGCTCAAACACATCAAACACATCAAACGAATGGATAACAACTGTAATGTTACCGACTTGGTACAGGTAATTTCTGATGTGGAAAATGTAGAATTTAACCTGGTTTTATAACTAGCAAAACTTTTCACTTCTGACAATCGCATAAGATTCAATTATATACTCACTCAATAAGGCATATTTCTCGTTAAAATGATTCTAAAGGCTCAACAATCATTTCAAAACCAAATCTATGAATGATTTGTGAAAAAAACAAAACAAAAGTATACGTATATAAGCTGTAATTGTAAAATCCTCAAAGGAAGACCTATTCAAAAGGCTCTAAATGTTCAAGTGAATTAATTATTATATTGGTTCCTTCTTCTTGTGATAATTTATGCACTTTTCATTTCAGAAAAATGGCAAATTCAGTACTTTTTCCCTTTCTCGCGTATTTTGTTCTAATGATGGCAGTAAGTGTGCAGACGAAAACAACATGTTTCTTTGATCAAAGATGTCGATGTAAAACTTCAAATAAAACATATGTTGAGGTTGATTGTTCACACTCAAATCTGAAGAAAATACCTTACCTGCCAAGAAATGTGAGCAGTGTTGATTTAAGTAACAACTATATACATAATATACCGGAACAACATTTTAAAGACAACGATATCTTAACTGAAATAAACCTTTCACGAAATAGATTACACTCTCTCAATAAAGAAATGTTTTATGGACTAAATAGTGTATTCAAGCTTAAGATGAACAATAATAATATAACAAAAACAACTAAAGATGCGTTTTTACATCTACGAACACTATCGTATTTAGATGTTAAAATGAACAGAATCAGCTGGAGTAATCACAACGTTACATTTTCTCCATCTTTACTTACATTGAAGATTGACTACAATGCGTCTCATGAAAACCTCCCTGAAATGCCAAATTTACAGACTCTGGACGTCTCTGGATCATCTGGACAATGCGACATACACACCGTGAAACCGGATACGTTTAGATCTGTGCCGAAAATACATGAATTAGATATTTCTACTTGTAAGGTGAATTACGTGTACATTAGTTCATTTAGTTTTATGCGAAATTTATCAATTCTAGACATTTCTTTTAACACATGTCTAAGGTTTGATGGCTTAGAAAATGTGACAATTGACCTTCCATTCACGTCTATCAAAGTCCTGAAATTTAATAAAATTCACAAGACATTTCAAATGAATACGAAAGTTTTAAAGCGGCATTTTATGCACTTAAGATATACAAATTTGGAAGAAATGCATGGCGATAGTAATAGAATCCAGCTCTTGGAAGATGGAACTGTACAACAACTTCCATCTTCCATTCGAAAACTCTTTATGTCTGACAATGAATTTTCGTATGGTCAATATGTTTTCGATTTCATAACTATGCAGATTGATTTTGTAAATGTGTCGTTTTTGTTCAGTTCGCGAAGTAATAATGAACGTGAGGAAATATGTGAGCGTCCTGATGAATCATGTTGTAATCAGGAATGCAAACCAATTCATACACCTGCTGAAACAATATTCCGATTAAACTCTACTTGGAGAGTATTGCCAATTCCTCGAAAACTGAAAAAAGTATTTTACAAAGAATGTTATCTTCGCTATGAAATTGGGCAGTTTACAGTTTCCGAAAATATTTTAGAATATGTGGATTTAAGTTATAATATTTTCTATTCGTGGATAGGTCCACTTCTGATATTTGATCATGTTCTATTTTTAGATTTATCTAACAACATCTGCTCAAATGTGTCAAAGGTTTTTTTTTAAAAGCGTCCCGAATGTAACAACATTACTCGTACAAAATAATCTCCTTGGATTTGTACTTCCGGATGACACTGAAGGGGAGATAATGCAACATATGCCAGCCCTTCAAATCGTTAATTTGGCAGAAAATAGAATTCCCAGTTTACCGTATAATTTTTTTAAGTCCCAGGCGAATTTGAGAGACATAAATTTAGGTGGAAATATGATGGATAATACTTCCTTCAAAATGAACCACATGAAACAGTTGTCAAAGTTAGACATTTCTAATAACAGAATTTCTAGTTTAGATGAAAATGCTCGTGGTCATTTAGATGAAGTATACAAAGTGAAAAACAATTTTTCCATTGATATAAGTGGGAATCCGTTAATATGTAGTTGCGATACAATAAATTTTATTAAGTGGATTTCAACAACAAAAATCAGGATACACAATAAATATAAAACCTCATGTCTAACGTCTCGTGGGACTCTGAATCATTACTGAAATCGAATAGAATTTTACAAAAGCTTCAGAAGGAATGTTCATCGTATTCGTCTTTGATTGTTGGCACAGTAGCATCATTGGTCGTTTTCTTGTTTGTGCTTATTTGGGGCATAAGCTACCGTAATAGGTGGCGCTTACGATATATGTATTACATGGTGAAAAATAAATATCAAGTGCAAAATAAAGGAAACCTCGACAATGATAGCCAATATGAGTACGATGCTTTTATATCCTACGATAACAATGATAGATTTTTCGTTCATGACAAACTTTTGCCTTGTCTAGAACGGGAAGCTGGATTGAAGCTGTGTATCCACAAAAGAGATTTCCTACCTGGAAATGACATTGCAGCAAACATCACATCTGCAATTCATAACAGCCGGAAAGTGGTCATTGTTATGTCATATAATTATCTGGATTCGTATTGGTGTATGTTTGAATACAACATGGCAAAAGTGGAAAGCATTTATTCCAGAAATAAGGAAAACATATTATTTCTAGTATTTCTCGAGCAAATGTCACCTAAAGATTTACCAATGATGGTTTATGAATTGATACAATCCAGCTCTTACATCGAATATCCAAACGATGAATTTGGTGACACGGTGTTTTGGAATAAATTAAAGGAAGTTTTATCACAGTAACCATTCTCTCGTCCGATGTTCAACTGTTTTTTTGAATACTTAATATATACATAGTTTAAGGTATTTGCACATGTACAAATATTTCATATGCTTATCCATATAACCCTTGTATCAATAGACAGTTACATTTAAGTATAATCATTTATTTTGTTGAACGTTAATTGATTCTAAAATCAATCAATTTATCGTCCAGATGAAGATTTGAGAAACATTTATCATTAATTCAAATAGCCAAAATTCTTTATTATAATAAACATTTTATTATTTTACATACAATTTCGATTCAACAAAAGTACACGAATTTTTTGTTTATAATATTGGTGGAATAGTTACACATAACAGAATAAGAATAGGTTGTAAAGCAAACAAATGCACTGGGTATTGGTTCTAATGATTGATTCCGTAATGAAAAATCTATATGATTTACACGTAGAATTCCCCGACTATGCATTGCTAAACTCTTCTGAACCTTTGCTAAACCTTCGTTTGTTTTGGTATGATGTTGGGTTGTATAAAAATGAGGAGTTGTGGTATTAATGCCAATGAAATGGCTATCCAGCCAAGTTACAATGAAGAAAATGTAAACAATTATAGGCAAACGTAGACCATTTAATCAATATATGTTTTCAATGCCATTATAATAGATATAATACCTTTTCTATTTAAACATGTTTTTGTAATATAGTTTGTCATGTAATTAGAAGATAAAACAAAATGTTGTTCAATATTTGGTAAATTTCAAAATATTATTTTCCTTCTTTCTATTTTTGAATGAATATTACTCTTAACGTCTGAATTCCCGTCTCTTTTGACGGTCTGCTTTGAGGCAATATTAATTGATGTAAAACATAAAACTATCAAACGAAAGGCGATGATACAAAATGGAGATTCTTCTTCTTCTTCTTCCTTGCTTAAGACTGGATTCATTAAAAAAAAATGTTATAAGTCCACTAAAAATTAGATCAAAAAAGAAGATTTTCATACATCCTGTGCTTTTAAATTATTCGGCTTTGGGTAGTCCGGATGAAGGTAAATCTGGAAAAGCTTTTCGAACGCATGCAATATATAAATTGCTGTTAATTTTTTTTTGTAACGGGTCAATTCAAAACAATTTTCTTTCATTGTCGAAAATATCAGATTCGTTTTTATTTGATATTCTGTGGGTTCATTATTATCTTTGGATATCTAATTTCGTGGGTGTAGATGGACAATGATTTGAAATGAGGTTTACAAAAACCACGAGGGACGAAAATGTAATGCGGTTCATGGTTTAGATATTTTGTCAATATAATAGACTTCAGAGGTCACGAATGCTATCTCAATAGTTTATTTTGTAATTATGTATAAGATTATATATGGATGTTGTATTTTGTTCACCATGTCTTGCAAACATTGTTCAAAACCCTTGATTTGAGATCAGAGGTCGTAAAAGATATATTATAGATTAATATAAATGAAAATAATACAGGAAAATAAGAAACAGTGTATATAGATATATATATAATTCGTCTTAACATCAGCCCAACATTGTTAAATCTGTAAATTGGCGGAAGTAAAAAAATTTTGTGTTCGTCCCTGGCAGGGATTCGAATTATACTACTGTGATATGGCGGAACCAAATCGCCTTGCATTGTGTCCGACGCGTTAGACCACTCGACCACCTAGGCTCCACTATAACTAAGTTTTCGGTGGCCGGGTGTTACCTTTCGTCGTCGGTTTTTATCTAGCGTCGTATCACAGTATATGGTATATAAGGCATGAAAATAGAAATCTTACAAATCAGCTCAATAAACTATCGTACAGCATCCTACGATTAAATGCAGGATGCAGTTACAGAAATGATTATATTTTAATTACGTCTGAACCACTGACAATTCTACGACAAATTTCATCCGTCGAATCCCAAGTGATGGTTATACAAGACTGAAAACACACTCTGTATATATAATTCGTCTAAACATCAGCTCATCAATGTAAGATCTGTAATTTTTTTTTGTTCTTCCCTGGTCGGGACTCGAACTCATGCTACTGAGATATCGTAGCACCAAATCGCATTGTATTGTGCCCCACGTGCTATTGTATATATGTAAGACTCTGAAACGTGTCCTTCCCCCCAACGTGTCCACATAACGTCACTTAACTGCAAAACATGTATAAGTGTAAAAGGACGCCACAGCGTGTCATTTGTATAAACGCCCAAACGTGTCCAATCCCCAAATGTGTCTATATCAAGATTTTTTTTTCTTTTACTGGAACTATCATTCGTGTCAATTTTATAAATACGTAGGTTATTTGAAAAATTTTCTAAACGTACATGTATACTCATTATACTACTTCGTTATGAAAAATAGAAATAAATTACGTTAGGCAGTGTATCCCTGGTAAAAGTGTCCGTTCGGATATATTTGGAATGTAAATGTAAGAAGCCATGCTCATTTAAATTTTAGATATTAAATCAGATACCTCGTGTAGATGAATGTTTAAACTCTGCGCATAAAAAAACTTTGTAGGATTTAACTCTTTCATTGTTCCATCAGTTGTATTTTGGAAGCCAACACTTTTTTTAAATTTCGCAACTTTTATTTAAAACGGCCTCTATTAAATAACAAATATTGAAGAAGTTTCTTCAAGAGGTCATAACATATCGGTCTTTACTCACTCTTGAATTTTTAAGATGAAAATCCCATTTAGTGTTATTCCGAATAACCGTAAAAATTTAGGCCCAATCCAAAATCCCGGTATGATAATAGAACCTGAAATATTTTGCACTGGACGTTATGTCTTTGTTCTTGTGTATTTAGTGATGCTCGAAACCTAAAGTTTTTTTTTCAAGATAACCAGTTTATGATTTAAAAACCTTTTAAAATACCAGAACTGTTGAAAACATTTTTATGTTCGCTCTTAATGAGCATGAAATACTTGCATCTGGACAATGAGCATATTTAAGCTGAAACACTTTTCGGCCAATAACAGTTATCGGACACGTTTGGGGGTTATGAAATCGGACAGTTTTAGGCAAACTTGAGTATTACGGACACGTTCGGGGAAATCGGACACTTTTGGAGGGAAGAACATGTTTGAGAGTGTTACATATATGTACTAAGGGCAATAAATTGCATGACAGCAAAGGGTTAATTGTGACTCTATTGGTGTGTACACGAGGGCTAAAATGTACCAATCAACTGTGTACCCTGTTTCGTCTTCGCCTGACTCTTTTCTTTCCATCCTAAGTTACAATGCAACATCTGCTTGCATCTGAGATAGTCCCGGCAGTTCATTACTGATGGCGCCAAATTTGATAGTGCAAAATCTACTGCAATCGGTACAGAAGACAATACAATCGATATCTGTCAGAACAGAACAGATATTATTTTATTTTTGTTTCAGCACCAGGAAAAGGAGCGTTACAGTTTTATTTCATATTGATGAAAAGCTTGCACAACTTTGCACATAAAAATTTGATGTTAAATTTTACATATTTGTTTTTGTCCCAAAGGATATCTCTAGCTCAGTAGTCAGCACTATTGTATTGTTATGAGAAATCATTAATATGTTTAAAATAATTATGTCTTTTTTTTCGGCTCTTTGCGCAGATTGCCTACTTCGTATTGAATACAGTTTTCGGTATGTTGGGTTTTTCAAGTTTGTATTCGATTGGGTTTATCATTATTTTAATTCTAGCAATACTGAATTCAATGAGTTTCATGGGGGGGAGGAGGCGCGTCTGACAGACAGACATATTGAGCCCAGTATCATTTATAAATTTAAAAATAATATCAAATTGATAATCGAGTTGATATATATCTACATTTGACATTTTGTCTACGCTATTTCAATGACCCGTTTCTTTTGCAGTTCAGTATATTTAAAGTGCACCGATGAACGTTATACAAACTAAACATTATTTAGGGACAAACAAACTTTTTTGTATAAAACGATGCAAACGACACTTTATCACATCAGAGCACATCAAGAATTATGGTGAAAAGTAGCATCTATACCGATTTAAAAGCAATTTTAGACGGGACAAAAACTATTTCTCAAATAAATGACTCCAAAACTCTTTAACACCACATGCGTAATACAATAATATATGTTAATCACCATGGTTTATTCTAGATTTTTCATCAACATATATTATCAAAATTGTATACTATATCACATAAACTTTTCTTCTCTTATAAACATTGCACATTAAAAATTATATATATTCTTCTTTCTAAACTTTAATTTATATAAATTTTAGCCAACGTCCTAAGTAAGGTGAGAGTAGACATCTTATTGCGAATCATTAAAAATCTTTATCAATCTTTCTGATAATCATAATAGTTGAACACAATATATGATTATATATAATTATAATGTTTGATTCCCTCGGTTATAGTTTGTAACCCGGATTTGTTTTTACTTACTCGATTTATAACTATTATACATCAGTATACTACAGTTTCCTCTATTTCACCCCTTTTTTTAGTCATTGATAATTTTCGGCTTTGAAACATTTTACCATAACATGACAGTGTAAATTTATATCGGAAATTTCTTGGTTCTTTTTATTGTCTTTAGAACCGACATTAGGGGACTCCCAATCTTTTCAATAACATTTAATGCTAACTTTTGTTTCTACAGTAATTCATATTTACATTTAAATGTTTTAAATACAATAGTGGTATACCGCTGTTTGATAGTCAAAAGTCGATTTAACAGAAACAAATCAGGTTCACAATCACAACCGAGGGAAGCCCACTAACTACAAGCAGAAAACAACTGAACAACAGAAACACTAAACTGTTATAAAACAAGGTTACAGTGGTAAAATATGGAGTTAAAAAACTAGGGATTAGAAAACTAAGAGACATACAACATAAATCAGTGAAATGCAATGTACCTTGAATGTTTTACTGAAAGAGGTCTTAGACTACTAAATAATATCAAGGTAGCTATCATCATGGTGCTTTATTGATGTGTGAGCACGTATAAAATACGCTTGATCACAATCCGCATTTCAGTAGTATCATTTGAATATTGATATGTTTTATATTTCTAAATCAATAAAACATTTATGTCATAAATATAATTAGTACATGTAGTAGGATAAACCACGTTTAATCAACCATTTTCCTAATAGAAAAACGTCTGGATCTAATCAAGAATAAGACAGTTGTTATCCAATCGCTTGATGTGCTTCGGTTTTTGATTTTGCTATTTCATTAACAAATGATTAAGGCATTTCCGTTTCGAGATCAGTATTTTGGTATTTCTCTTTTTTCTGTCAAAGATATCACATACCACCTTAACACAGCCTAGTTTTGCTTGATTTTGCATTATAATTGGAAAGATCATATCATAAGGAACGTGTGTACTAAGTTTCAAGTTGATTGGACTTCAACTTCATTAAAACTACCTTGACCAAAATCTTTCACCAAAAACTTTAACCTGAAGCTGGAAAAACGGGCAGAAGAACGGACGGACGAAAGAACGAAAGAACGGACACATCGACCAAAAAACATAATGCCAATAAATGGGGCATAAAAATATGTGATATATCACACTTCAAACATCAATCTACAATACAAAACCTATCTTTCAACTAAGAGGTGTCTAATTGGTTATCATACGTAACAAATGTGACGAATCATAATAATAAATCGTTCATACATTTTAAGCAAGGAGGAAGTAGTAAACATCACGTTGACATTTGTTCATTTATATGTATAATTAATTCTTTAAATAGTCTTTTGTATTTATTTCTAAAGGGAATAATCTAACCATACCACTATGGTCTGTATGGCTAACGCGACAGACCAGATCAAGATTAGTAATATATTTGAAACCTAACATCCTACCAAAACAATAGAATTTACCGAAAATTTCAAAGGTATAGAAAAATTTAGCAAAATGCATATTTGGAAATAGGATGTATAAATGAGAAAAACGTTGTATTGCAGAGTAGCCTATTAGACCCTATAAAGAAACCGGGTGAATGTTTTTGCATCGGGACTCACTATGTTCTCGGAAACTGTATATTGTGGTATTTTATAGCGGAGAAAGCAGTTTTTGTAAAGAGCTGTTTTCAAGGTTCGAGGAATTGGCAAGAATTTCCATTTTGAGGTAACTCGGCATACTGTATCATCAGTTACCTGAAATTGTTCACAAAATCGATTACAACACGATTCATCAGAACGCTTGCATTGTTCTTCTTCTCCGTTGTTTCTACGCGAACTGAACAAGAACGATATATTGAACAATTCAACCCTCAAAAGTATACATTCGGAAACATACTGTCCATACGAAAATTCGTTGTCGGAAACATAGACTTCCCGAATGGAAGATGGAAGTTGATGTACAGCTCCGCTTTCTATCAGCTGTATTTTATTACTGTCGCCATGTATTTCTTCCAAATGTGTATATCGTAAGTGCGACAAATGCCTCTTCAAAACTTTCGTATTCATTTGAAAAGTCTTGTGAGTTTTATTAAATTTCAGAATTTTTATCGAAGTGAATGGAAGGTCAATTGTCACATTTTCTAAACCATCAAACCTTAAACAAGTGATAAAAGAAATGTCTAGACTTAATAAATTTCGCATCAAGCTGAATGAACCATTGCACATGTAATTCACTCTATATGCAGACATATCTAATTATGTACTTTTGGTACAGATCTAAACGTATCCGGTTTCACGGTGTGTATGTCGCATTGTCCAGATGATCCAGAGATATCTAGAGTCTCTAAATGTGCCATATCAGGCAGGTTTTCATGAGACGCATTGTAGTCAATCTTTAATGTGAGTAAAGATGAAGGAAATATAACGTTGTGGCTGCTCCAGCTAATATTATTATTCTTAACATCCAAAAATGATAGAGTTCGTAGATATAAAAACACATCTTTCGTTGCTTTAGAAATAATGTTATTGTTCATTTTAATCTTTAAAACACTGTTCAGCCAATAAAACATTTCCTTGTTGAGAGAGAGTAATCTGTTTTGAGAAAAGTTAATTTCAGTTAAAATATCGTTGTTTTTAAAATGTGTTCCGGTATTTTATGTATATTATTGTAACTTAAATCAACACTGCTCACATTTCGTGACAGTTAAGGTATATCCCTTTGTTTTGCATGTGAACAATCAACCTCGACATATGTTTTATTTGAAATTTTACATCGACATCTTTGATTAAAGAAACGCGTGGTTTTTAACTGTCCACTTACTTCCATCATTATAACAAACATAGCAAAAAAAAAAGAGTAAGTTGCGTATTTGCCATATTTCTGAAATGGAAAAAAAATGCAAAAATTATTAAAGGACAAATTAAAGGGACTAATACATTCATTTGCTTGTCGCTTTTAGACAAATACTTGATTACGTTTTTTGTTAGCGAACTACTAACACGTTTAATTGAATTTTTTTAATCATACACAGATTTGGTTTAGAAAGATTGTTGTGCCTTAAGAATCATTATAACAACGATATATCACTACAATATTTTACTTTTTTTTTATATAGACTGTAAGTTTTAAAACAATCAAGGAGTTTTCATCGATACTTAAAGTTTAAATAATAAATCATCTAAACCAAATACAAATACAAACGAAAGGTATAGGCGTCAAAGCAGTAACCAAATAAAAGACCCACCATATTTTGGAGAGCTATTTGGATTACACTAAAGTTCTGTGCTGTAAATATTGTACCTGGAGTTTTATATTGAATTTTAGGGCTAAAGTTACATTATAAGTTATCATGATTTGACCCAACTAACATGATTAATTAGATAGCGACGAAAATTGTTGAACGGATCGGGCTTTTTATTGATTTTCCATGTAGCGCATAGTTGATGTGTGTTTATACCAACTTAAGATGGAGTCTGTTTAAAGACGATTTTGATTGTTGAAGTATTGAAGATATCGAACAAAAACGTTTGAAAACGAGTGTAGATAGAACAAATTAAACAGAATCTACAGACGGGTGCATTCCTCACCTGTACAGCAATTTAACTTAATAACCCCGTCATTTGGACTGATCAAAGTTAACATGTGACAGCATTAAAGACTGCTGCGGCCAGTCCTAGGACCACAATCTAGTTAACATGAAAAGCTGACTTTTTCCTAGGACTGTTTTTCTGTCTGCCAAAAAAGTTTATTTGCTGACAGGTTCGCTACTGATATAAGTTAACTTCGAACCAGTCCTGCCATAAGTTAACATAAGTTAACTTTTATGTTAACTTCGAAACTAATCCTGCCCTAAAGTTAACATGATTTTGTTTTGATATTTTTTTGTCAGAATAGAATGTATAATACTAATTTCAGCAATATTGGAACACAATGATTACAAAATTTTGTCAGCATAAATTTAGAGTGTCCTTTTGGCGAAGTATGTATGCATACATGTACAGTATGAACATGCACTAGTGTAAAGTACTAGTAAAAATTAGGAGATTATTTATATCTGGTTAAGTAGCTTGCTAAACCTCTTATCTGTATGACAGTTGCATTAAATTCCATTATATTGACGACGCTGTGTGAACAAAACAAACAGACATAATAGGTAAAGATGTCAACAATAGAGGTACAGCATTCAACATTGTATTTAATTATTCACTATAAAAACAAACAAATATGTTAACAAAACTTGGCAAATACGGAATGTTTAAGTACAGAACCCCGTCATATAAGAATTTACACAAAAAGCCATATAGACAAGGCATATTAATAGCAAAAATGAAATGTAACAAATAACAAAACAAAAATTATAAATTCTATCTCCAGTATATTCGTTTTTTGGAATCGGTGTGGTTCTTCACAAAATGATATTGTTAATGACCTATTTTATCGACATTTTCTATTTCAGTGTCGGAAAAACACAAACTGTTTTTGATGGAACTATGTAGTTGATATTTGAATTAATGAGAATAATGTGTAGATGATCGAAGGTTTTGATATTATTATGAATGTTTCTGTAGACTCCCCCATTATTCTACAAGGATACACTGAATACTAGACAACGGGATTAATGTGTCACAACGGTATTTACAAAAACATTATACAATGCTGATCCCCACCCCAATACAAAGGGAGTTCTAGTGGATGTATGTAGGAGGATGATAATCCCCGATCTGGAAATTTTCAGCGCCAAGAGTCAGAATCGTTCCCATGACCTTCAACACTGCAGCTATTGGTCTTCACAACAATACAATGATCGCTATTTGTTTTAATTACGAGAGCATCCATGATCCCACTACAATTATAAATTTCTTCACAGTCAAATAGTCCGATTTTTTTCTTTAAATAATATCGTCGGATTTTTTGTCTGCCTAAACGACAAAGTACTTTTGTACTTGAAAGGTGGATAACGCATCAAGAAATATCTTTATTTTTAAAAGGGTCAGGCACCCGTTAGTACATTGTTTATCATACATATAGAATTCGCTTCTGAATACACGAACGAAAAGCTTTTCCTTTTGTTCTTTTGTTTTCCTTTTATAGTTGTGTTTCTCTCGATTGTAGTTTGTAAGCCGAATTTGTTTTCTCTGAATCGATTTACGACTTTTGAACGCCGGCATACTACTGTTGCTTTACTGGATCCTCCATTTGGATAACGTTCCAGTTTAAGTTAACTGACTCGTGGGTTGCCCATTTTCTGACATATGCCTCAACTGCCCGCCCCAGTTAGCTGAAGCTCCACTTCCAGTTGATAGCCTGGGATTTATACTGATCGACTGATTTTATGTAGTTGGACATCCTGGTAAGAGCAATCTAAAGATGTTAACCCAAGCTTTCAATCGGTACAATTTTGTATATTTACTGCTTAACGTTTATTTTGCACGGCAATATCATCGGAAGACTTTCCCCTCAAATGACACCGATCATGTGTTTGATTTTACTTATTTAGGTTGCTTTTACTTGACCGAGTGTCTGGATGTCCAACCACAGAAAAGGTAATCTGTCGAAAAATTATATAATCCGGACTCAAAAGTCGGTAATATGAAAATAGTCCATTGCTAATACTAGTACGATATGTATTTCCAATTGAAGGTGCAAAAGCTGTAAAATATAAATGGATTTTCTACTGAAACCTTTTTAATAAAAGATTTTGAATAAACATCTTTCGTTGTTCCATGATAAAAATTCTTATTCTTTTATTCTTAAAATACAAGAAATTTAGTCATTCATGTTAAAAGAGGATAGTAGTAAGAACAAAAGAAGAAGTTAAATTATGTACTTTTGGCTATTTAGATAGTAGATCAGTTTTATTTCGTCGATTTTGACGTAATTAATAAACAATATAGAGAGTTTCATTTACATTGATACCATTCCCTATTAACGACTTTACATAGTAAAATGTGGATCCCGAGAGTTTGAGTCTTGCTTTGAGGGAAGGTAAAAGCCATTTTCTGAAGTATTTATACTGCTATAATTATATTCTTAGAATGAAAAACGTGCATGCAAACAGTGACCCAAATAATACCTAATTATTGAAAAGGAGGATAATAAATAAAATCGGTATTTAGTTCCTACTATTTTTTTCAAATTAAACATGAATAATAGCAGTTATAACCAGTCACTCAAGATCAATAGAAAACTAACTTGATCAATAGTATTTGTACCTTTGAGTTCGTGAAACTGATTACAAAGAATTGTAAGATACAATGTTGTGGAATGTTTGAAATGTTATATGTTAAATTGTGAAATGCGTGTTTTCTTTTTCTCATATTTATCTAGTACTAAAAGAATACAAATCACTATCTCGGTCAAGGTTTACAGGAAATATTATGTTACTTCGAGGAAAATAAGAGTAAACTCTTCATGGATACAAGGATTGCAATTATGTACGCCAGACGCGCTATGCGTTCACAACAGAGCTGTAAATGACGCTCGAATCAGAAGCCAGTGTTGATATATATGGATCGAGTTACTTCAGCCATGGATAATTTGATCTATTGTCAGTTTAAGTGTATGTGCGCAGGTGTATTATTATATTTTTGATTTTTTTTTTGTATGTTGTATCTTATATAAATTTGTTTGTCCCCTCGGTTTGACGATTTCATGAGGGGTACCGTTGATGTATATTGACATTTTGTTCATTGTAACTTATTCATACCTTATTTGGTATAACTATATTTGATTCCATTATTATATTAAAACATCTTCCGCCAAACACTATAAGTTGCCAAGTGCATACAATGGGAAGTAGCTCTCATTGTACCTAGTAATTGATAACGCCTTGTGAGGGTTGCCTTTCCTCGATACTTCATCCAGGTTGTGTAATGCTGTTCTAGTAAAAAGCATGTTCCAGCCACTATTCATGATGTAATTGATTTGTTTTTTCTTCTTTACATATTGTTGTTGTTGTTTATTTTCTAATAATGTATAAAGTAAAATTTTAAAAAATCTGAACTCATATGAAAATCAAATTGGAAAGTCCCTAATCAAATGGCAAAATCAAACGACAAAACACATTAAAAACGAATGGACAACAACTGTCATATTCGTGACTTGGTACAGGCATTTTCAGCTGTAGAAAATGGTGGATTATCCTGGTTTTATAGCGCTAAACCTCTCATTTATTATTACCAACATTGGGTTAATGGATTATGTGCTTCATATTGAAACTTTGTTTGTTGTGGATTATTGATACCATATTTGATATAACTATATATGATTGCATTGTTATAATAAAGCCGAACACTATTAGTTGTCAATTTTTACTGCATGATAAAACCTAATCCATCTTTTTCATCTGTAAAATGGTTTTTGCTACATTTTTTCGTACATCTGACGTGTTATACTTAACTGTCTAAGTGCATTTAAATAAAGGCAATAGTAGTATACCGCTGTTCAAAACTCATAAATCTATGGACAAAAAACAAAATCGGAGTAACAAAACTAAAACTGAGGGAAGCGCATTAAATATTAGTGGAGAACAACGACACAACATATATATTTTTTAGATGAAAGTCTAATGGAGAATTAAGTCATGTTCGCTTCACCTGAATCCGTACTTATATTCTCCTGGAGGAAGATTTTCTTTTGAAGTATTGGACAGTCCCGTTCGTCTATGATATGTGAGGACGAGGCACACTGTACTTCGGAATGGTAGAAGATTTTCGGACAGAATCTCAGCAGTTGCATGAACTGAGAAGTTTTTTTAATGCACCCATAATGGTATTGACATCATGGAAACGTTGAAGTTGACAGATTAATATACAGACGTTATATTCAAGACGCCAGACAGACCAAACATCTTCATAGAAATAAGAAAAGGGACAGTACTGATTTTGAAATTTCACTGCAATGAAGTATTGATCATTTTAGGTAAAATAGGATAATTTCATAGAAAAAAGTAGTTTACTGTAGGTCATTTAAAGGTCAATTTATAGGGTGTCTGATTTGATCTTGTGTTTAAAGGGCTTTGAATTACATGTAAATCAGGAAAACAAGGCAAATTACCTGCTGGTGGGAATGTTCCAAAAGAGTACATCCCAACACTTCAAAGAACGCATCCTGAAATAGTTTTAACGTAAAGATAGCAGAATCTGCTGTTTAAATGTTACTGTCGCATTAGGTTTGGGACTGGACATTTAGGGACATAAACCTTATAATACATATCGGATTTCCGAAATTAGTGTTGTCCTATAGGCAAGAAGCTGGCAGATAGGCTAGAGATGGCAGAAATATATTCAGCTTTAATTTATACAACAATTTCACTTTGTGACTTAAACCAACGGGAAATGTATAAGCAAGGTCATAAACGCACCAACAGAACTTGTATCACTCGTCAAATTGTAAATTTATTGACCGTAGATAACTATAAAGAAGAAACCACAGATAAAAGAAATTCAAATAATGCAATTTGCAGCTCTGTCAGTGTCCGTCCTGCAAATGTTGTACAGAGTGTACAAGCAATTGCACTTGTCAAGAAAGGAACAATTTAGTGTTGTAGGGTTTAAACAAGCACCGGGAGTTTAAAAATGTATTTTTTTTCTGTAACTATTCCTTTAACAACTGGCTAACTTTCTTTCTATTTACTCGCATTTTGCAATACAGTTATCGCCTCGCCCTCTCTAATTCATTTCTATTGATACAACATAACTTGGTCCAGAAAACGTTTGGTAAATGAGAATTGACTTGCTCACTACCGTTGTATGAATTCGAATTTTGACAGCAATTATTGCCTCGCCCGCTCTTCCACTTGCACTTGATTTCTGTTCATGCTCAACAGTGTGGACAGGAGAACTTTTGGAGTATGACTTGCTCTTTGTATGAACTCGTGCTTGGAAAATTACTTGTCGCAACGTTTCTAAGTAAAATATTTTCAATAACATTTGTTATTCTCATCGGATTTTGTCTAATACTTAGCCGTTTCTGCGTGTGTTACATTTTAATGTTGTGTCTTTGTTCTCCTCTTATATTTATTGCGTTTCCCTCAGTTTTGGTTTGTTACCCCGATTTTGTTTTTTGTCCATAGATTGACGAGTTTTGAACAGCGGTATACTACTGTTGCCTTTATTTAAAAAAATAACGGGTGAATGAGAAATGGCTTGCTCAACCCCGTTGTACGGACACGTATTTTGAAAGACATTTATCGCTTTTCACGCTCCCACAAATAGCAATTCATTTCGGCTGATGCTTAATAACCGACAAGAGAAAATTGGGTGAATGGCTTGCTCATCCTCGTTGTTTGGTCTCGTATTTTGAAAGACATGTATCGCATTGTCCAATCTTCAAACTGGTAATTTCTGTTGATGCGTAACTACGAATTGGAGAACATTTGGTGAATGAGAATTGGCTCGCTCTACCCCGCTGTATGAATTTGTACTTGGAAAATCAGAAATAGCTCTCACATGGATGTACTCTAATAGAACATTGCAACTACATAAAGTATTAGTTCATGAACCTTCGAATTAATTTTTTGAACGATATTTATCACCTTGTCCGCTAAAAAAATAACAATTGATTCTGTTGATTCATATCAGCTGGGGCAAGAAAATTTTTGGTGCATTGCTCCCTCATCCTCGTTGCGTATTTTGAAAGACATTTATGGACTCGCCAGCTCCGACAACTGATAATTTCTGTTGTTGCTTTTAAACTTCTGGGTAAAGAAGTTTTGGTGAATTATAATTGGCTAGCTCACCCCCGTTGTATGATTTCGTATCCCGTAAGACATTTGTGGCCTTGTCCTTACAACTGACAATTAATTTCTGTTGATGCTTTTACAACCTGGAATAGAGAAACTTTTGGTGATTGACACGCTCACAAGAATTATTGAGAACGAAAGAACTGCTGAATGAATACTTTATACTTCAAATTAAAACCAGTAGCACCTGAAGGTAGGGTTTTCGCTAGGGTCCATCATTTCTGTATTCTTTTTTTTTTCGTTTATCATTTTTTTATTATTTTTACTAATCTGTAAATACATGAGAACTTTATTCTAGACATTGTTCTTTGTCTGTAAACAGTATACTTATACCCCTTATATTTTCTATTTTTGAATACTTTTAGAATTCATGTAGTTACTTTGTACACACATGCAATATATATGTTCTATGACCTCTTGTGAAGGGACATTTAGGCAACATGATTCGACGAGGATAGGAAATATATACTTGAGGGTAATAGTTATAATATTAAATAAAAAGATGTTGATGACAATCCTTTGAAAACATTCTTATTGACTATATTTCAATGGCTAATATCTCTAAAACAAGCACATTGACCTATACATTTTGTTTGGCTCTTTTGATTCGTTTATTAATCCCCTATCAATATAAACTAGTGTTTTGAAAACTAAAGTTAATTATTTTGAAACTGGGAAACGAACTCCCTTAAGTTCCAGATTCGTGGTTGCTGCTATTATCTTAAGATCAGGGCATGTCAGAAAAATTACAGTTTTGAAACTAGTAAATACATAAAATAACACCTAGTTGATGAACTCTCTTTCACAATAGATGTTAAACAAGAAGCCATCAAAATTCTCTAGTTTTATTTACTTAATTGGGTGGGGTTTAATCGGTTCGATTTACATAGACAAGTCCATCTATAGACAGGTTTGTTGGATTACACCAGTAAATAGTGAGACAGAGCCGTTGATTATCCTGTAAAACAGACTTTCAACACATGAAAAATTTCTTTTTTTACGTTGTCGATATGAAAGTATATCTTCGAAGACGGCAATTGCAAAATATGAAAATGTAGTTATTCTACAACGTCTTCAAATGTTTTCTTTTTGTCTTCGTCTTATTTCGAATGCATTTTATTTTGTTGGGGATATGGGGACGAGGATAAGTTACGATTTGCACTTCGACCGTATTGATTTGCCCTTTATTTTTGTATTAATTTATATACTGAAAACTCTTCTATTCATCCTTTATCGTACATTTTTAGTTTTTTAATATACCGTTTGGTGACACTAGAGGTCGGTCATTTAAAGACGTATCAACCGTATCATAGACGTATACGCATCTGCAGATATAAAAAAAAATAGTATTGGATCCCGAACTTTATTTGTATATACTTTCAATAGTGCAACTTCCAAAGAAGATTTATAAAGTTTTGTTTTAATTCAAAGATATCGATGTGCAGAATATTCACGATTCGTAATGAAGTAGTATACATTTCATCTTTACGGGATTTAGAAACAGGACAAATAATCATGGCGTATCTGGTTTTCTCCTGTTTCGTTGTACATGTTGTACAAATATTTATTTTCTCGAAAAATATACATGTATATATTTTTATTCCTTCTAAATTATATCCCTTTCAGGTAAAATAAGCTTATACCTAAATTTCTATTGAACTGATGTCATACTAATAGCTGCACGTGAAACTAACGTACATGATATTTTTTCACGTGAAATTCACTTGAAGAAGAATTTTTGTGGAACATCTCACCTACTTTAAAAGATTTTCCGAATACTAGTAGTTAGAACAGTTTACAGGCACGATAGGCGTGAATACGGTGAAGACAATGTATGTATCTATTACTTATTTATGATAAAATCGCAAATGAACAATATCTATAGTTCCTTACATACATATAAGTAGTACATTTGATTTAAATAAAGGATTTTGTATGAGTTTCGTGTCACTGCCCCACATTCGCTCCTTTTCAAGAGCATGTAGAAGTCGTTGATATACTCCATTTTTTTGCAAAACACTATTATTGCAAATATTGAAAGTTTGTGTTAGATTAATTTGAATAGCATCCAATAAGATTTTTTTTAAATGTCTTCAGCTCGGGATCACATAATATTTTTTGGTATATCTGCAGATGCGTAAACGTTGTTTAATGACGCACCTCTACCAGTAGGTGATTAGAAATCAGTAATAATAATTATAACAGGAATCCTCCTTGTCATACAAATCTGCAATCGTCTGTGCTTATGCATATTAAACATAAGTTCCGACCGATTAGCTTTGCTCATTGTTCAAGGCCGTACGGTGACCTATATTTATTATTGTCTGTGTCATTTGGCCTCTTGGCAATCATACCACATCTTTTTTTTTTATATAAGTCAATTCTGGAGTCTAATTTATTGACATGGCATCTAAACTATAAAACTTTCATTTCAAATTCAAAAGAAGCTACATTTGATATCCTTGACTTTTGTAAACATCAAATTTTCGATAATGGATACAGTAATCATTCCAACAATCAGTGCTTGCCAATAATATTATTGATATCAGTATTAAAAGGTTGTCACATTAAGTGTTCATTGAATTAATAAGATCTATTCAGAAAGGACTAACTTGTTATTGATGTCAAATGAATCACTATATTATCAACATTCTTTATCAAATCATTAATAAGATAAAAGAGTTGAGAAACTAAACGAAAAGCCCTTCCTGAGCATTTTTCCTATATCATATTATCGTGGATTCTTTTATTGACGTGCATACCAATTTTCGTAGGTACACATTTTTGTGGATTGATGAAAAAAATACATATGTTTGTTTAATTGAGTGCTGATTGCGTTGTTTTCCAAATGTTTGCTGACAAACCTTCATTAAATTAAAATTTCGTTGAAAAGTTTAATTCATCATTTATCTATACAAATAAAATACACGAAAATTGATATCAATCGAAAATAATGAATTCATAATATACAGTCCGCCAAAAGTTAAGCACCACCTACTTTTATTGCATCGATTTTTTTTCAAATTTAAAAAATCAATTATTCCTCGAAAAACAGAAAACAAGCATATAACAATTTTGCTAATGTATACCATAAACAAACCACACATATAATTTTGGTCACTTATGAAGGTTCTATGCATGTAGGTTTTTCGTTCATAGAAATAGTGTAAATTACACAATTTAGAAATGGAATTTAAGTTTCACTGTGATTTTATTTTTTTACAACAATTAATCACCCAATATCATTAAAATTTTCTACACATAATCTTAGGTATGTTCGGCAAATTTAATGTCAATATTTGAGTCAAAAGCATGTGTAACAACCTCATTTCCGGTACAGTTTCATAACACGACGTATCTTTCTCGGTACAAGCCTTCAAAACTTTAGTTGGGGAAATCTGTTGCATTAAACAACAAATGCCACTTAAAATCGACAAACTTTTGTAAAGGTGAAACTCTGCGATTGAGATTTCCGACAATGGCATCTCAGACATGTTTGATAAGGTTTATGTATGGAGTCAAGGAAGGCCAAAAACTAGTGTAAATGGCTGGTTGCTCTTTGGACTCGGTTAAAATTCTTGCTTTGTGTGGTATAGCGTTGTTATTCAGATACAAGGGTCTTGACAATGTTGACGCAAGTGGGGGATTATTAAAATGACGGACTACAATGTGTTAAGGAACCAAATCTCTGTATGTCTGTCCGTTTATGTTACCCTGCAAAATATGCATACCCAGCTTATAACGGTATAAGAAGCAACCCCGTACTGGAACACAACCAGCAATGAATGCAGTCCTTGTGCAAACATTGTTTTGGTCATAGGCCGTTTTTTCCCCTGCGAAATTCGTATTATGGCGTCTACTGGCAGGAAAGGAATCTGACTCCCATCTGATCAATGAGTGTTTTGTCAGGTTCTTATGTTCAAGCATAGATGGTCATTATCCCATTTAAACCTGACGGTAGAGTGCCTGCTTGAAGGTACAGGTCTCTATACACCACGACTTGCTCTTCGTTTGCCTCTATGAAGTCGACGGACCAATGTACGAACACTAACACGACCACCTGGAGAAACAGTGTATTTGTAAACGCACAGATGATCTTTGATAAAAGGTTGTTTGACTGGTTTATGGGAATTCAATCTTTTTGGTCGTAATGAATTTTCTTAGTGTATGTTAGGGGTAATTCATAACACCAAAAATTAATATTTTTTTTGCAAAAGTTAAAAAAATATTGCCAGTTATATTTCGGTGGTGCTTAACTTTTGGCGGACTGTATATATCATATTGAATGCGAATATTTTTTACCTCTACATGTAAGGAGTTGAGTAAGTACATTTTATCCAAAATCGGCATATATATCATTGTATATACATAGAAACATATAAAACATAAGCTCTGATGGGCTTTTAATTGACTATCATATAAAACAAATCATGCAACTGCATGCAAATACTAATAAATAGGAATTAAAAAAAGCATTCAATATAATGAAAGAAAATTAATATTGATATATGAACCTTCAGGGTAGCAAATCACTGAAATATCATAAAATACTAATATCATAAAAATACATAAATAAGAAAATTTGATTATATTTAAACTAACGCTTTCAAGGATATCCTTTTCAAATCTCTCTTTTATATCTCCGATTCTCTTTTGTTATCGTTGTGATTTAAAGAAAGAGACTTAAAATCCTTAGTGCATATTATATTCAAATTGGCTTAAAGACTTCGAACATTTATTTGTTTTAAATTCAATCAGACTACTTGATTGTCCTACACTCTAATTAAATTCAAAAATAGCTAATATGAATTAAAGTTTGAAATAATATTCACATGTAAGTATGCGTTACACCATGTATTTCAGTTAATCGTGGGAAAACGAAAACATGGTTACTGCGATAAAACTTCCCTTAATTTATTCCAAAACACTGCATCACCAAATTCATCGTTTGGGTACTCGATGTAAGAGTGGGATTGAACTAGCTCCAAAAACATCATTGGTAAATCCTTTGCTGCCATTTGGTCTAGAAATACTAAAAATAATATATTTGCCTTATTTCTAGAATAAATACTTTCCACTTTCGCCATGTTGTATTCAAACATACACCAATACGAATCCAGATAATTATGGGACATAACAATAACCACTTTACGGCTTGTGTGAATTGCAGATGTGATGTTTGCTGCAATGTTATTTCCAGGTAGAAAATCTCTTTTATGTATACACAGCTCCAACCCAGCCTGGCTTTCTAGACAATGCAAAAGTTTGTCATGAACGAAAAATCGGTCGTTGTTGTCGTAGGATATAAAAGCATCGTACTCATTATGGTTGTCATTATCAAGTTTTTCTTTATTTTGGGCTTGATATTTATTTTTTACTATGTAATACGTATATCGCAAACGCCACCTGTTGCGGTAAACATATGCCCCAAATTAAAACAAACAGAAAAACTACCAATGATGCAACTGTGCCAACAATCAAAGACGAATACGAAGAGCATTCCATCTTAAGCTTCTCATAAATTCTATTTGATTTCCATAGTGATTCTTGGACTCCATTTGACATCAGACAGTAGGTTTTATTTATGCTGTGAAATTTGATTTGCGTAATTGACATCCACTTTACAAATTCTGTTGCTTCGCAATTGCATTTTAACGGATTCCCACTTATATCAATGGTCAAATTGTTTTTCATTTTGAAAACTTCTTCCAGATGATCACGAGCATGTTCATCTAAACTAGAAATTCTGTTATTTGAAAGATCTAAATTTGATAATTGTTTCATGTGATTTATTTGGAAGGTAATGTTTTCCATCATATTCCCTCCTAATTTAATGTCTAGCAAGTTCACCTGAGACTTAAAAAAATTATATGGTAAACTTGGAATCCTATTTTCTGCAAAATTCACAAATTGAAGGGATTGCATATGATGCATTATCTCCCCTTCCGTGTCATCGGGCAGTACAAATCCTAGTAGTTGTGCGAGTAATATTGTCACATTCGGAACGCTTTTAAAAAATACCTTTGACACATTTGAGCATATATTATTAGACAAATCTAAAAAAATGCAAATGATTGAATGTTAAAAGAGGACCTATCCATGAATAGAAAATATTATGACTTAAATCTACATACTCTACTATGTTCTCAGAAACTGTATACTGTGGTAAGTTATACCGAAGAAATCCGTCTTTGTAAAGAGCTGTTTTCAGGTTTCGAGGAATTGGCAATACTTTCAAAGAATTGTTAAATAGGGATATTGTTTTATCGGGTGTATGAATTTGTTCACAAACCTGATTACAACATGATTTATCATGACGCTCACATGTTTCTTCTTCTCCGTTGTTACTTCGCGAATTGAACAGAAACGACGCATTTACAAATTCAACCTGCATAGTAATAAATTCGGAAACATATTGTCCATACGTAAATTCATTGTCGGACACAAAAAGTCTACGAATGGAAGAGGGAAGTTGTCGTACAACTCCAGCTTCTATGAGCTGGATTCTATTACTGTCGCCATGCATTTCTTCCAAGTTTGTATATTTTAAGTGCGATAAATGTTGTTTCAAAATTTGTGTATTCATTTGAAATGTTTTATGAATTTTATTGAATTTCAGAATTTTGATAGACGTGAATGGAAGTTCAATTGTTACATTTTGTAATCCATCAAACTTAAGACATCTGTTAAAAGAAACGTCTAAAGTTGATAAGTTTCTCATAAATCTAAATGAACCATTGTATACGTAATTCACTTTACAAGCAGAAATATCTAATTCATATATTGATGGTACAAATCTAAAGGTGTCCGGTTTCACGATGTGTATGTAGCAGTTACCAGATATTCCAGAGACGTCCAGAATCTGTAAGTTGGGCATTTCCGGTAGTTTTTCCTGAGACGAAATGTAATCAATCTTCAATGTGAGTAAAGATTGGGGAAATGTTACGTTTTTATTGCTCCAGCTTATATCGTTTCTCTTAACATCTAAATATGATAATGTTCGTAGATATAAAAACACATCTTTGGTTGTTTTTGTAATATTATTATTGTTTATCTGAAGCTTTAAAACACTGTCCAGTCCATAAAACATTTCCTTTTTGAGAAAGTGTAGTTTGTTCTTTGAAAGGTTTATTTTCATTAAAACATTGTTATCCTTAAAATGATGTTCCGGTATATTAGATATATTGTTGTTACTCAAATCAACACTGCTTACGTTTCGTGGCAGTTTCGGGATATCATTTAATCTTAGTTTTGAACAGTCAACCTCGACATACGTTTCATTTATAATTTTACATCGACATTTTGTATTAAAGTAACATGTGGTTTTCAACTGTCCGTTAACTTCCATCATCAGAATAAAACACTCAAGAAGGAGAATAAGTTGTGTATTTGTCATATTTCTGAAATGAAATAGTACATTGATTATCACTAAAAGAAAAGTGTAATATATATGTAATGAATTTACTTGAATATTTGGAGCCTTTAAAATAGTACATTACACAATCACAGCTAATACACATATACTTTAATTAGAAATTTGGAGCAAATTACTTAAAATCCTTATTAAATTATTTCATTCTTATAACGATTTTGTCTTTAAATATGAGTTGTGTCTTTAGAATCCGCATTACACGATACCATATACTTTTAATGTTGGTTTGTTGATTTAGACCGAAAATTTCGACATTTCGACATTCAATTTTTTACGTGATGCTCGAAGCCTAAACATTTAAACATACAAACTCAGTCATTTGATATAATCGAAAAGGATGCAAAGAATACACCTTATCGCTATTTGTCCGCCATTGCTGGAAATCACACAGGTTCCCGTAAAATTTTGACGTCATAAAACAAAATGTCTGACGCCACAATGGAAAAGTGATTGTTGTTGACGTCAAAAGTTCAAGCGGACGGGTCAGCCGGGAATAGCGATAAGGTGTATAGGTGTAAAATTGATAAATAGAAATACATAATCAAAAATCGGAATTTGTGAGAAATATTGATTGGTAACACTGAAGTCATGTGCTTCGTATTTTCTACCTATAGATTTACATCAACATTTACGGCTAATGTTACATTAGGTATTCAAATAACCGTTTACTTTCTTCGTCAATAAAAACAAAGAAGTAAACAAATCAGCTGTGTTATTATCATATTTCTGAAATAAAATGTTACACGTAAACTTTCGAGAAAAGGAAGGGAACTTCTCCACTATTTTTATTTCACTTGTGCAACTTTTTAAAGTTTGTTAAATATTATCTGATTTTTACAGTAAAATCGCTGTCATTGTGTTTTATGATTATTGAAACAATATATATAGGGAGTTTTGGGGGTATTAACAAAGAAGACAGAACTTGACAATCTGCCAAAATGCAATTCATATTAAACTACAATTTTTTTCTAAAAAAAACCAAGTAAAACATCCATACAACCGTTTTGTTTTTTTTTTTTATTTGTAGAAGTTGGAATTCCGTTATTGCAATGAATGTCAAACACGAAATATATAATTAAAAGAACTACAAGAATTCCTTATAATATTACCTTGAAAAAAAACTTTGAGTTAAAAGATTTAAACTAGAAAAAAATGTAAGAAATAGTAAAAGTTAGTTAGGAGGTTCAACTCTTACTAAGAAAGTGATTCGGGATCTTGTGAGACTCTTTTTTTGTTTCGTATGTATACACGTATGAACGGATTGATTACATATTTCAAAAAAAAAAGTCATGATTTCTTTTCAAACTTGAGATTTGCATAAATGCTCCAAAAAAACACTTTTATATATCAATATTACAAATTGACCAAACTATAAAACAATAATACTTTCAACAAATATTCTTCTAAGGAGTTGAGAAACAAAATTTATAGACGGCACTTCAAAGTTTGCTGATTCGGATAATTTAAAAAAAAAAAGTAGGTTTAGGCTCCATAGCTATTCAATATCTTTACCCAAACTATCTATTGGTTTGAAATATTTCCTAAATATATATGACGATATTTTTTCTTGTTATTTTAAAATTAGAGCCGAAGTTGCATTTCAATATTTGAGTTTTCTAAAGTCAGACATAATGTTGTCTTTTTATTTTAGATCTTTAATAACCGTCAAGAATTTCTCTCCACCGTGGTAACTTTATGTAATTCTATTATATAGGTTTCAAACTAGACTATTACATATTAAGATTACCAATTTCGAGTGATTTTAAGTGTGTATATACATAAGACGATTTGTTATGAGTGCTAACGCGACAACTCTATATCCAAGTCAAAATATATAAAACATTATGTTATAGGCCTTTAACACGGACCTTTTGCTCTCACCGAACAGCAACCTTAAATCAAATACTATAATTTCCTTTTATGACAAAAATATTATTTGAATTACATCAGATTCAGAAAACAATGGGGTTTTCTTATACATCCCAAAAGGGATACGGGAATTTTAAGTACAGAAAATGATATCGGAGTAATAGAGTACGGGAATACAAAAAAATCAGTAACTGGCTTTCTCTGTAGGTTTTGAAAAGGTTATGATTTTCTATTAGAAGAAAATCCAGGTACAATTTTTTGTTGGTAAAATCTTGTTTAAAATACATTAACTTTATTCAAAATTTCAAAATATCATATGTTTTTAAGTATTTACAGCAAATGACAGACTAAAATCCCACTCAATACAATACTGATCGATATAGGTTAAAACATTTAAAGTGTATAAAGCTCAGGTATGATTTATTTGATGACGTAAACATCTATGTTCTGCACCGAAAAAGAAACAACCATCATCAATCAGGGAATCGCAAACACATTGAGTTTTTAAATTTGCAACAAAGAAATTTATCATTAACCTAAGTCAATAAATAATACTCCTTAGTATATGCAGCATGTTGTTAAATGTTAAGCTGACAAACTAATTACAGAATCGTTTAAACTATATAACATAGGTCAATAAAGAGTAATATATGCACGGGCGATGATGACATAGACGCACATATGCATGATCTGTAAAAGCGAAGTTAAATATTATTGAAATAACAGACAACACTCTCAAGTTAGGTCGTTCTCAGTTTACGTACAGTTTTGATCTTGGTGGTTCTCCGTTCTAACTGCTTTCTTTGCAAATAATTCTGAATATGTTGTGTTGAATTACAATATGTACTAAGGGCAAGAAATGGCGTGAAAACAATGCTATTGTGCTGCAAATTTTTTCTTGTTGATGTAGTTATGTGTGCACGTGTTTGTTTCATGCCGAAACTCATATTTCCTATTAAACCTAAACAACATACTAGAAAACATTCCAACAAAGTTTATGTATATAACGCAATATACCTGTTAGCTGTTTATGAATTTCCTCTTTGCCAGATTCTTGTCTTACCATCCTAAGTTACAATGCAATATCTGCCTTCATCTGAGATACTTACGATCATCCATTGGTGATCGCACAAGATCTGTCGCTGCAACGTCTACTTCAATCTGCCTCGTATTTTCTGTATTTTTCACAGGAACAAATTTTGGCTCACACTATCAGCTCGGGGCAAGCTTAAGATCTCAAGTAAACATGAGTAGTATACATGTTTTTTAAACAGTAACTTTAAATCAGTAATCCGATTAAATTTTAGAATTTACTACATTATTTTATTTTTTATCTAATATTGCGTAGACCTACATCTAGATGTGCAAGGCTTTGTCATCCAATCAAAAAATTGTACTAAAATCAAGGTGAATGTAATTAATGTATACTTGATGCAACTGGCTTAATAATTTCAAATTGAAGCACCCCAAATTATTTTCTGAGACATCAAAGAAAGAGAAAGACTCATTTTAGTTCGACGAGATCAAGAAGGTTTTTTATTTTTTCAATATAAATATATTACAAACGCCATAGCATGTACGGTGGTATTGGATTATTAAAAGTCAAACTTCGCCAGTATTCCTCACAGAAAATTCTTATAACACGTATAACTGTATAATGCAAAAGATCGTCATTGAAGACCCATGGGTGGCCTGTTGTCTGCTCTTTGGTTGGGTTGTTGTCTCTTTGACATATTCCCCATTTCCATTCTCTTTTTTTTTTTAATTCATCGTATTATGAAAACGAACATTTGTAGTGTTCTATAGGCAAGGCTCTCAAACATGAACTAAAACTACCTGTTAACCGGTTAGTCGGTCGAACTACTATCCGAGTAACCGATGAGGCAAAATTGTACGATTTGACAATACTCATATTTAGCCCAGTGTATTTTTTTTTATCCCTTTTTATCCCATCCCGTTTCGGTTTGAGCCATAGATAGATATAAGAAGATGTCATATGTGACAATGAGACAACTCTTCATCCGAGTCACAATTTATAAAAGTAGACCATTATAGGTCAAAATACGGTCTTCAACATGGAGTCTTGGCTCACACCGAACAGCAAGTTATAAAGGTTCCCATGTGTAAAACCTTTAAAACGGAAAAACCAACGGTTTAATACATATATTAAGATGTACGTCATTAGTGATTAAGTGTCATAGAAATGGATAAATAAAACCAAGGATAAAGATCCCTACGATTTATAATTTATAAGAAATTGAATGGAATACATTTGAAATAAATTTTATTTCTATTGAATTTAATAGAGTGTTAAATCAAACTTTCGCCCGTAATTTAAACTTTATCAAATCCTTCTCTTTCTTTATCTATTGTTTGAGCAAGTCGACTAAATTAAGTCTTATAGATAAAAAATAAATAAATCATATATTGAAAATGCACCGCATATACAATACTAATGAATCGCTCTACAGTGAAAATGAAAGTATAGTATTTTTATTTGACAGTAAACATGACTCGCATAAAGAAAGCATCAAAGTGGAATTAAGTTCAATATGAAGAAACTGAATGACAAAACCTATTCTACGTTATACAACTTTAATAATTGTGTTGAAATGAATATTTTTCTACTACAACATCTGCTATTTTTAAATCACCTGTACGGTCTGTTCGTGAAATGTCCTAAATATTCACCTATGTCGGTATATATTTCACAGCTGGATGGCTTCAGGCGCGATTAAACCCCGTTCGCATCTCTTACGTTGTCTCACTACTACTATTTATTTCTAAACATATACATTTCAACTAATTTTCTTCATTTTCTTCAAAAATAAAAATAAAAATCGTCTGTTTATTTATCATTCTACGTCAGAAATTTATGGCATATACAGTGAAAATGATATTTTTGGATCCGCACTTTAATTTTTTATTAATACAGAGATTTCTTTCGTTAAAATCACAAACGTTGTTACGAGCGAATCAAACAAGTTGAGATTTATAAACACCATTAGATGATGACCAGGGAACGTCACCATATAAAAGCGATAATAAACAATGTTTAAGTAATATAGTATCAAAATGACGATTGCTGAAATAGTTTAATTACTTGATGGTGGCGATAAATGATCTTGGTACTAGACAAAACGCCTCACAATCCACTGCCCATATCGGCAAGTCAACAGATCAGAGTACTGAAGATTAAGATCCTATGCAATACGAGAGATAACGTCTTAAAACTTTTAGAACATGGCCCAGTCAGCCAACGCTGATAAAACCCAAATGTCAGTCAATGGATTTTATTACATTTTGAAAATGATGACAAGGTTTTTACTCTTGCCAAACAATGGGAAGAAATGGGGAAAAGAAGATGATATACAGAAGGAATATAGAAAACATGGTCCACTTTGTCCCTATGCTACTGATACAGTACATGGAGGTAGTTTTCCAGTTTGTTTTCAAAGGTTTCATAGTACTGTCCCCGTCACCTTGAGTATCACTATGGACGTATGCGATTCGAGTCATTCCATTAGTGGCATAAAAAAGAAAGAAGACCATGATATATACATGTAAGTTGTGTTCATCTGTTATATTCATTTGTATCTAATACACTTGACCAACTTCTTAATATTAGTCAGATCGTACGCGTACGGTCTGACCGAATGCGTATTTTGAAAAAAATAGTCCAAATACTCATACGGTCTGGAACATATATCTATTATGTATTCATTTTATAAAATTTAGTGTTTGCAAAAGTATGGATTATTCTAAATCGTAAGGATGTACTTGTCCCAGGCGGATAACCCTGGCCGTATTGGTCACATCTTTTTGAAACTTTTGGTCCTCGGTTATCTTCAACTTTGTACTTGTTTTGGCTTTCAAACTTTTTCTCATCTGAGCGTCGCTGGTTTGCCTTGTGTGGACGTGGCTAGCGTCTGGCGTATTATGTTTTTAACCTGGTACCTTTTGTTGGCTATTATTCGTTTGTGTCTCTGTCCTATATTTTCTCCCATTTATTTGTATTGTAGTCCTGTCATGTAATGTGTTCATTCTAAAGTTATAATTAACATTGCCATTAAAGCGGGAGGTTTGGCATGCAACAAAACCAGGTTTAACCCACCATATTTTCCTTAAAATGCCTTGTACCAAGTAAGGAAAATGGTCATTGTTATATTATAGTACGTTTCTGTGCGTGTTACATTTTAACGAGTTCTGTGCCATAGGGCCAATTTATTGGCCTAAGAAATATCTGAAAAATGCCACATGGCCAATATTTTTGCCCTTGATTGGTAAAAATATTATATCATATGTTTAGCACAAATACGGCTTTATGTCTTTTAAAAATGTTGAAAATAAGTTTATTTGATAACTACGACAGTCAAATTCAAATAATTATCGGTTTTATTCCGTACACTGTAAACAATAGTTTGATGTTGACGTTTATTACGTCACTTTCACAAAAACAACAGGTACCCGCGCTGGAACAAACAAAACGTCAGAATACTGCCAAATCTTTACAATTGTAGTCATATATGAAAAATTGATTACTTCCTGATAGACTTGTATTCATAGGTTTTACTGTTGTGATTCCGTTGTGTCGTAGTTCTCTTATATTTGATACGTTTCCTTCAGCTTTAGTTTGTAACTCGGATTTGTTTTTTCTCTATTGATTTATCAATTTCGAAAAGCGGTATACTACTGTTGTCTTTATTTTGGACAGGCATATACAGAATGTGGCGAAGTTAAACATTTTTACTGGAGCGTAACAAAATTAGGACAATGGTGTATCAGTACAAACTAATAAAATCAGTTGAAAAGGGATAAACTTATCAAATCGATACAAAGTATTGTGACAATTCTGGACTGATAATTGTTGTTATTTAACCTATTATTTATTGAATATAACATATATTTATTTGAATATTGCCGGGTGGTCAACTTCTCGGGAGTGCACAAACACTGATAAATGCATTGACTTTCATACTCATGATTTAAACTATTTGTACTTTGTAAGCGATAAGGGACAGTTTTATATGTATATCTTGGTAATGTTTACCTATGAAATACTTTGATTATCCCGTCATATAGTTATTTTGACAAATATTGTCGTGCGATACAACTTGTTTACATCTGCCATGACACCGTTTTGTACTTTCAGTATGCGATCTCATATTATTATTTGTTTAAGTTAACACTTTATCAATGCAGATAAATTGCGTCTTTATTATGTTTGTGCCTCCCTTTTCATTAACATTGCCTATACTTATGATAGAACAGGGTTTGCAATGATCTCATTTAAGCATTATATCTAATGCGTAAGGTTATGTAAATTACACCCAAGTTCATACGCCGTATCGAGAAAGGAAATTACTGTCCGTTTAAAAATAGCATTATGTAGAAATGTCCTTTTAGTTTAATACGCTTTTAAAACATAATTCGGACAAGAAGGACAAAGTTAGGACAACTTAATAATGTTTCTTTATCTAAGAATAAAGAAATATGTTTGTCTTTCTAAACGTTACTAGCCAAAAGACGTAATTAAGAAACGTTGCTTTTGATTTGATGATTTGATGTTTACTCTTACGTCATATTTAGTGCCAAAAGACATAAATAGGAGCCTGTAGATAAACATGGAATTCTAAATTAATCCTTTGAGCTGTCAACTACAATTTATATTGACCACCCGATCTATTGTTTTATTTGTTAAAAGATGAATGTGTATTTGATGTTTATTATATTGAAAGAAGAAGTCAAAATACGACTGCAATAAATACTATTGCTATGTATTACAAATCTTAGTGTTTCTTCACACTGCTGTTGAATTAAGCGATGATTCCACTCTTCCTGGATGAGTTATTAACAAAATGATATCAACCCTAGGTTTGTTACATTTTGGTGTCAGAAGTGGGATGACAAAAATAATTGTCATCCAGTGATCGAATACCTCGCCTGTGATTTTTAAGTTAGAATAGAAAAGAATATTAAATTTTCAACGATTTTAGTGAACTGGTAATAATTTTCAATGTCCAACGAATCTGATTCAGAAATCGAGTTTAATATGGATAAACGTGAAACAGTCGAGAAAAATAATAAGACTCTGCATTAAATACAGCAAAACAGGGCCAAGGTGATATTGAAAGTGAATTTAATAACAACGTACGATACGGCATAGCTAGACAGAGAAATACAGTAGAGATAGAACGGAATTTTGAAGGTGAACCAGGTGTTTCGTATTTTGAAAATAATACCGGTCATGAACCAAAATGGGGAAAAACACCACGATTTTACCGTAAACAGTTGCCGATTGCTAGTCATACTGCTACAATTCGTTCAGATGCTTATAGTGGATCAGATGGTTCGGAGGAATATTTTTCGCATTTTCAAGATTGTGCAGAATTAGGCAGATGGAGTACGGAAGATAGAGTATTGACCCTTGCTGCAAGTTTAAAGGGCCCTGCACGAACGTTTAAATGAGCCTTTCATCCCATGAACGCCGACCTTATAGTATCCTTGTCCGACGCTTAGAAGAAAGATTCGGAAGTGCCCTTCAACAAAACCGATGGGTATCGCGTTATGAAATGAAAACGCGAAATTCCGGTGAAACAGTTGCTGCTCTCGGTGATGGCCTCCGGCAGATGGTACAAAAAGCTTATTGTAATTTAGATTCATTGGCACAAGAAGTGTTGGCACTCAATCAGTTATACAAGTCGATTCCTATAGAAATGAAATGTCGATGCGTAGATCGAGAATGTAAAACGGTCGCTGACGCTTTAGACATAATTGAAAGATATGAGGCTCTTTTAGGGGAGTCAAGTCAAAAGCAAAACCAGTGTCCGCTCGGTTTCTTATGAAAATTGTAGTGAAAATAAGTTAGATATGGAATGGCAAAATAATGGTGACCCAAATGTCAGATTAATTTCTCAACAGCCAAATAATGACAGAACCATTCAAATGCTTTTAAGTAGAATAGATAAGTTAGAAAATCAGACTCGGAATACGAACAACCGATCCAACTTTAGATTTGGCCACACAATTTACCAAAACGGGAGCAATACATAGAATCAAAGGACCTGCTTCATTTGTGACTCGCCTGATAATTTTTAAAGACAATGTTCTATGTATAATGGTCATGCATTTAGGGAGAATATACCCCCGAATTCACAGAATTTTAGAAATTTCAGACCAAATACAACTATGGAAACAGTTCAGGGAGACAACCGTCCGTTTATTCAATAGGTCGGGAGTTGACGGTCACAGAAGTCATATTTTATGTTAATTAAATGAATTTTAAAGATGTTGGAAATGGAATTCATACTCCAATTATAAATAGCAGAATAAATCAAATAGGGGGTCAAGAAAAATAACAGATAATGGATTTAATATGCATAGTTCCGTTGATGGACAAACATAATAGAACTTTGGCAAAATATGTTTCATGAAAATAATGTGATTACTTGTGATATTACCTTGATAAACTTGTAGAACAAAATTCATTACTTAAATTCGTGCAGTGCCAGTAAATTATCGAATGTTGAAGTGACAAAGAAACCAGGAAAAGTATTTCATATAGATAGACTCGCAGAATATAATGGAAACGATATTACAAAAAGGGGTTTAAAGTGACAAAAGAAAGTGTCTCAAATTCTAGCAATAAGTAAAGTTAAAACCAAAGAAGAGGTCAGACGCCATTCAGAATTGATTGTGCTTAATATGTGTTTAAATGTGTATCACTCGTTATTTTTATTATTTTATGAATAAGATTATTCATGTGTTGAGATAAAGTGTATATGAAGACGTATTGGTGAAGTGTTGTGAATGCCTTCAGTAGTTATGTGATATTTCTAGAAACGCAGCCCAGATTTGTCTAAAGGGATTTGATTACCCCAGAGATCGTTGAAAAGAAGGAGTTTACTAGAAAATTTGGTGGAATTTGGAAGTTTATTGTGATAATTCCAAAGGTGGTTAATAATTAAAGTTGCAGCGTCAACATAAGTTATTATTTGATGTTAAAGTGAAACTGTGTTTTTGAAGATAAGTGGAAGAAATTTGAAAATGGCTCTGGTGTTTCTCTACGGTTTTTAAATGTGTCCTATCAGAAATTGCTATGAGTGAAATAAATTAAAATTATCTACAGATGATAGAAAGATGCTTTCCCCAAAGAGACAGAAGTGTGGATGAAACAATTAAACAGTGTGAATATATTCCGTTAAGACTGAAGAATATAGAGACTTAATAAAGAATAAAAGTACTGGTATACTGTTACCTCCAGAAAATAGAGGAGTATTTTAAGACTTAGGTGGGGGAAGTTGTGACAATTCTGGACTGATAATTGTTGTTATTTAACCTATTATTTATTGTATATAACATATATTTATTTGAATATTGCCGGGTGGTCAACTTCTTGGGAGTGCACAAACACTGATAAATGCATTGACTTTCATACTCATGATTTATACTATTTGTACTTTGCAAACGATAAGGGACAGTTTTATATGTATATCTTGGTAATGTTTACCTATGAAATACTTTGATTATCCCGTCGTATAGTTATTTATTTTGACAAATATTGTCGTGAGATAAAACTTGTTAACATCTGCCATGACACCGTTTTGTACTTTCAGTTTGCGATCTCAAATTATTATTGGTTTAAGTTAACACTTTATCAATGAAGATAAATTGCGTATTTATTATGTTTGTGCCTCCCTTTTCATTAACATGGCCTATACTTATGATAGAACAGGGTTTTCAATGATCTCATTTAAGCATTATATTTAATGCGTAAGGTTATGTAAATTACACCAAGTTCATACGCCGTATCGAGAAAGGAATTTACTGTCCGTTTAAAAATAGCATTATGTAGAAATGTCCTTTTAGTTTCATACGCTTTTAAACATAATTCGGACAAGAAGGACAAAGTTAGGACAACTTAATAATGTTTCTTTATCTAAGAATAACGAAATCTGTTTGTCTTTCTAAACGTTACTAGCCAAAAGACGTTAGACCCGTTGCTTTTGATTGGATGATTTGATGTTTACTCTTACGTCATAGTTAGTGCCAAAAGACAGAAATAGGAGGCTGTAGACAAACATGGCATTCTAAATCAATCCTTTGAGCTGTCAACTACAATTTATATTGGCCACCCGATTTATTGTTTTATTTGTTAAAGGATGAATGTGTATTTGATGTTTTTTATATTGAAAGAAGAAGTCAAAATACGACTGATATAAATACTTTTGCTATGTATTACAAATCTTAGTGTTTCTTCACACTACTGTTGAGTTAAGCGATGATTCCACTCCTCCTGAATGAGTTATTAACAGAGTTATATCAACCCTAGGTTTGTTACAGTATAATAAAACGACACACAATATAGACCTGAGAGTTCACGCAGTTAGTATTTCAGTTAGTCTATGATGTAACGTTGTATCGTTGACAATCATACCTTATTTATTTCGTGATGATTAAATATGAAGCTCAAATGAGCATACAAAATATAATCACCCGGCATTTTCCACTTCAATTACTTTCAAAAAATTGAGTATTATTATAAAAAAGTTCCAAAGAATAAAGATATAAAAAATCAACCTTTACCGAACGACACATTATGGAATTCACGAATGCGCGAAGTGTAATTATGATGCTGTTCTAAAACTATTTTTGAAAATAACACAAAACCCCCATTAAGAACCTGTAAGTGAAATGATAATTGTCTCGGGTCATAAATGAGTGTTCAGGTATGGTAACGTGTAATTTTTAAAACGTAAAGAAGGTTGATTTTTAACATGTGTTCGTTTTTATATCCATGCAGATTTTGTAATATTTTCTACTGGCCATTACGCTTAAATACACACTGATCAACATTTTTTTTTTAATTATTGTGGTTTCTTCTTTTTGAAAACAAAACTCCGTATAAATGTATAATTTATTAAAAGCAACGATAACAGGGACATTTTCCATTGAGAAAATTCAATATATGTGAGTTTATTCATGAAAACCCATCTGCTGTTACAGCTGCTTTAAACATCTCTAAATATTTGTCTTGATTTGTTTGCTGTTTTATATAAATAGTTCAAGCCGCCACAAATTTGCACCCCGACAAGTCAAAAAAAATAATGTAAATTTTGAAAATAAACATTGTAATCCAATTTTCATACATCCGTTATGGCAGATGTCTGTTTTCTCGTTTTCAAAATGTCAAGATGGTATACAATATAATTATAATATATCAATGAAGAAATATTTGGATATTGATCTGATTATTTTTTGACCTTCGATGCGTCTTTATTGTTCTGTGTTATTCGGCTGCAGTCACCATTGGCGTATACAAACATCTTCTTTTAATGAAAAATCTCAACGAAATTTACAGAAATATAACAAAAATTGAGACAATCATGTCCACAAACATTTAATGGTTAGATAATAGGGCAAGGAAACCTGAGTTCGTTTATTAGAATAAAGTAAAATCACAAAATTACTGAACTCAGAGGAAAATTCCATCGGAAAGTCCCTAAACACATGGCAAAATCAAATGACAAAACACATCAAACGAATGGACAACAACTGTTATATGCCTTACTTGGTACAGGCATTTCAAAATGTATAAAATTGTAGATTGAACCTGGTTATATAGCGCTAAACCTCTCACTTTTACAACAGTATCATCAAATTCCGTGATATTTGCAATTATGTGTGAACACAACAGACATAATAAATAAAAAATATTCGAAAGGGATTCATACAATTTTGATAAATATTATAATAGTTCGAAAGAGAAAAATACAAAACGCACTAAAAAAGGCGGTTGTTAAGTATACGTAAGACCGTTTGTATTTTAAATCGTAAAGCAGTTGTTTTCCCGAATTCCTTTGTTACATGAAGTAAAAATGAGTTCATGGTATCTATGATGTGATCATTTACAACCACTGGGTCGATGCCATTGTTGGTGGACTTTTAATTCCCTGAGGGTATCACCAGCCCAGTAGTCAGCATTTATATGTTGACTTGTTCAGTTATCATTGATATCTTCATAGTTATAAATTAACTGTTGATAAATTTTGATTTTTTGAAATACTAAGGTTTTTCTATATAAGGAATGGGTTACCTTAGCTGTATTTGGCAAAACTTTTAGGAATCGTTGGTCCTAAATGCTCTTCAACTTCGTACTTTATTTGGCCTTTAAACAATTTTTTTCGAGCGTCAATGATGAGTGTTTGGTAGACGAAACGCGCGTCTGGCGCAAATATAAAATTTTATTCATAGTATCTATGATGAATTTATTTCCTTTTAAGCGTACCATTTGCCTCTTTCACTTTCTCTAGATCTGTTACGGATTTTGTTTACAAGTTTACAGATTACCAGCTTGTATATATATAGTCAATTGCAATCATCCGTTAATAACTCGTCATACCTAGCGTACACTCTTAAGGGGATATGAAACGAGAGGCAACGTTATTGTCAAGTGAAAAATCTTCTTACGATTGAAACGGATTAACTTTTCCGTAGACAACTCGAAACAATCCGTAAATACCATTAACCGCTAGTTTACAGTCTCCAACAACGTGTGAACATTCGTAAACTGCTCGCAAGAATTCGGAAATTGTTCGTAACAATTTTATATTAAGTATTACTGTTAGTTTACTAAGTGTTTACGGATTATTTCTGTATTTCTGTATTATTACGATTACTTAAGTATTGCGTACGATTTTATTTGAGGCCATTGCTGGTGGACTTTTAATTCCCTGAGGGTATCACCAGCCCAGTAGTCAGCATTTATATGTTGACTTGTGCAGTTATCATTGATATCTTCATAGTTATAAATTAACTGTTGATAAATTTTGATTTTTTGAAATACTAAGGTTTTTCTATATAAGGAATGGGTTACCTTAGCTGTATTTGGCAAAACTTTTAGGAATCGTTGGTCCTTAATGCTCTTCAACTTCGTACTTTTTTTGGCCTTTAAACAATTTTTTTCGAGCGTCAATGATGAGTGTTTGGTAGACGAAACGCGCGTCTGGCGCAAATATAAAATTTTATTCATAGTATCTATGATGAATTTATTTCCTTTTAAGCGTACCATTTGCCTCTTTCACTTTCTCTAGATCTGTTACGGATTTTGTTTACAAGTTTACAGATTACCAGCTTGTATATATATAGTCAATTGCAATCATCCGTTAATAACTCGTCATACCTAGCGTACACTCTTAAGGGGATATGAAACGAGAGGCAACGTTATTGTCAAGTGAAAAATCTTCTTACGATTGAAACGGATTAACTTTTCCGTAGACAACTCGAAACAATCCGTAAATACCATTAAGCGCTAGTTTACAGTCTCCAACAACGTGTGAACATTCGTAAATTGCTCGCAAGAATTCGGAAATTGTTCGTAACAATTTTATATTAAGTATTACTGTTAGTTTACTAAGTGTTTACGGATTATTTCTGTATTTCTGTATTATTACGATTACTTAAGTAATGCGTACGATTTTATTTGAGGCATGTTACGTTGCTTTACGTATATATTGTAACTAGCTATGTTGAGCACTTTACGTATAGAAACAAGTACTTTCCCAACATATATGATTGTATACTTTACGATTTAGGGAAAGGTATAAAAGGTGCAGAACAGACGGACTCTAAAATACTCGTAACTTACTCGTAACTATTCGTAACCATTCGTAAACAGGTCGATACAAACACCTTAAAGGCATTCAGGTTGCCTCCACCAGTACTAACTGACCTCCCCGAAATAGCCATAATGCTGAAATTGGCAAAACAATTCCATCAATTAACCAATCAAATTATTAGACATAAAAGAATATTTTTTTTTATAAAGTACGAAGATTGTCTCAAATTTAGATCTACCAATACATATCAAGATATGCGCAGTTATTTCATTTTACAAAAATTCTATCACCAAATGTCTAACAATGAGATGAAAGTGCGTAAAAAGGCGCCCTTGAATGTCTCCGTTTTAATATGTTGACGTACATCCTTCTACAGGTTCCTTTTAAAACTAATTGTAACTTTACTTACTTTCAGTAGTCATAATATCGAGGTCAATCCATTTGCACGTTAATTGAAGGTAAATATGATTTCATCTATAAGACTATTATAAAATAAATTAAAGTCCGTTTAAAAAACAAAACGCACTAAAAAAGGCGGTTGTTAAGTATACGTAAGACCGTTTGTATTTTAAATCGTAAAGCAGTTGTTTTCACGAATTCCTTTGTTACATGAAGTAAAAATTAGTTCATGGTATCTATGATGTGATCATTTACAACCACTGGGTCGATGCCACTGCTGGTGGACTCTTAATTCCCTGAGGGTATCACCAGCCCAGAAGTCAGCATTTATATGTTGACTTGTTCAGTTTTCATTGATATCTTCATAGTTATAAATTAACTGTTGATAAAATTTTGATTTTTTGAAATACTAAGGTTTTTCTATATAAGGAATGGGTTACCTTAGCTGTATTTGGCAAAACTTTTAGGAATCGTTGGTCATAAATGCTCTTCAACTTCGTACTTTATTTGGCCTTTAAACAAATTTTTTCGAGCGTCAATGATGAGTGTTTGGTAGACGAAACGCGCGTCTGGCGCAAATATAAAATTTTAATCCTAGTATCTATGATGAATTTATTTCCTTTTAAGCGTACCATTTGCCTCTTTCACTTTCTCTAGATCTGTTACGGATTTTGTTTACAAGTTTACAGATTACCAGCTTGTATATATATAGTCAATTGCAATCATCCGTTAATAACTCGTCATACCTAGCGTACACTCTTAAGGGGATATGAAACGAGAGGCAACGTTATTGTCAAGTGAAAAATCTTCTTACGATTGAAACGGATTAACTTTTCCGTAGACAACTCGAAACAATCCGTAAATACCATTAAGGGCTAGTTTACAGTCTCCAACAACGTGTGAACATTCGTAAACTGCTCGCAAGAATTTGGAAATTGTTCGTAACAATTTTATATTAAGTATTACTGTTAGTTTACTAAGTGTTTACGGATTATTTCTGTATTTCTGTATCATTACAATTACTTAAGTATTGCGTACGATTTTATTTGAGGCATGTTACGTTGCTTTACGTATGTATTGTAACTAGCTATGTTGAGCACTTTACGTATAGAAACAAGTACTTTCCCAACATATATGATTGTATACTTTACGATTTAGGGAAAGGTATAAAAGGTGCAGAACAGACAGACTATAAAATACTCGTAACTTACTCGTAACTATTCGTAACCATGCGTAAACAGGTCGATACAAACACCTTAAAGGCATTCAGGTTGCCTCCACCAGTACTAACTGACCTCCCCGAAATAGCCATAATGCTGAAATTGGCAAAACAATTCCATCAATTAACCAATCAAATTATTAGACATACAAGAATTTTTTTTTTTAAAGTACGAAGATTGTCTCAAATTTAGATCTACCAATACACATCACGATATGCGCAGTTATTTCATTTTACAAAAATCCTATCACCAAATGTCCAACAATGAGATGAAAGTGCGTAAAAAGGCGCCCTTGAATGTCTCCGTTTTAATATGTTGACGTACATCCTTCTACAGTTTCCTTTTAAAACTAATTGTAACTTTACTTACTTTCAGTAGTCATAATATCGAGGTCAATCCATTTGCACGTTAATTGAAGGTAAATATGATTTTATCTATAAAACTATTATAAAATAAATTAGGTTCCGTTTAAAAAACACGATTTAGAGTTTGTTTGATCAGAAAATTACCTCTCCGGAGCATCTCGCATCATTTTTGCTTAATTTTGTTTAATGTGTAATTAGTATACTGCTTTGTTGGCGGTTGTATCTTATTTAAGCCCTTTCAGTTGGCCTTGGCAATTTCTGTCTGCTTCCAATTACATTTCCTGTAAAAAAAGAATTAATTTTGTAAATGATTAAGAAATGAGGCTAAACGAGGTTATAAAAATATGTTATTTTGCGGTTTCATTTTTAATCACTAAACGGTTTGGCAACCTCAAAGGCAATTCCTTCAAATAGTTTGAGGTCTTAAAAACCGTCGTATTCGAAAAGAAACTTCTATTACTACGCAAAACTTGAAATTTTGAATTCCAATGCTGAAAAACGAATGATTAATGTTGAAAACAGATTTTGATTGAATGTAAATTTCTCAGGCGCATGTTTACAGTTTGTATTTTGAAACTAACCATGGAAATGACGTCAGAAAACCAAGTGGTCCCGAACTGTTCCAGACAAACTTTAACAGAAGAAAGCTCTCAATTTCCAAATTGAATAAAAATATTGTATTTATCTCATAATCTTTTACCTCACACGTCCTTTTCATTTCATTTTGCAAACATATCGCTTGCTTAAAATTGCAAGCAAAAACGGGATATCCATGATTATTTGAAGCATCATTCGCATATGGAAAAGCATTTGGTTATAACCCATACAATACACACACAAAAAAGAATTCCTTCCAAAGGTCGGTGGTTCTCTTCGGGCATTCAGGGTTCTTCCACAATGTACAAACTGACAGCCCCGAAATAGCCAAAAGCGCTGAAATTGACCTTCAAATTTCAATCAATCAAATCATTACAAATAAAAGAAAAAGTTTCTCAAAATACTAAGAGTGTCTCAAGTTTATATCTATTCATAACTTTTGAGATATGCGCAGCAACTTTATTTAAAAAAATCCTATCACCAAATGTCCAACAATGAGATGAAAGTGCGTAAAAAGGCGCCCTTGAATGTCTCCGTTTTAAACTGTTGACGTACATCCCTCTATAGTTTCCTTTTAAAACTAATTGTAAATTCACTTACTTTCAGTATTCGCAATATCATCACGTTGATTGAAGGTAAATATGATTTAATCTGTTAAACTATTGTAAGATAAATTAAGATCTGTTTAAAATGTACGATTTTGAAGAGTTAGCCTTTGCTAGCTATAATTCGTGTGTTTCTCTGTCCTTTATGTTCTCCCATTTTTTTGTATTGTAGTCCTGTCATGTAATGTTGTCATTTTAATGTTATATGTAACATTGCCATAAAAGCGGGAGGTTTGGCATGCCACAAAATCAGGTTAAACCGACCATTTTGTTCTTAAAAAGTCAGGAAATGGACATTTTTATAGTTTAGTGTGTTTCTGTTGTGTCGTAGTTCTCCACTGATATTTAATGTGTTTCCCTCAGTTTGAGTTTGTAACCCGGATTTGTTTTTTTTTCTCAATCGATTTATGAATTTCGAACAGCGGTATAATACTGTTGCTTTTATTTGCCACTCTTTTCTTAGCACTTCACATCATGGTTTGCTTCATTGTTTGCAATGTCTTATTATTGTACTGTTTTGTTTGTGGTTGTGTGTTATCTAATTAGTTATCAAAGGTACAAGGATTATAATTTAATACGCCAGACTCCTCAATGACGCTCAGATCAAAATAGTTATAAAGCCAGACAAGACCTTTCATTTGGCCTAGGTACTTTCTGTAATTGGATATGCATAAGAATTGAGGTTATAAAACATATGTTATTAAGATGTTTGATATTTTTAAATTTATAAGCGTGAAGAATTGGCAATCACACAAGCCAAATCTTTTAAATGGTTTGAGGTCTTAAAACAGTTTTATTCGTGAACATTATTTTGTTATAAAGCAAGCCATAGAATAATGACAATACTTCATTTTAAATTTTAAACCAGCACCCGAAAACACGTTTGAACCTGCCAAATTTATTATGTCTTTTTCCCCAAATCTGGAGCATGCAATTAAGTGATCGCCGTTTGATAATGTATATCATATATATTGTCAATGTGTATTTATTTTTTGTTTGTTTTATATTTCGTAATATTCTTACATTTTATAGCTTATTATGCTAGTTTAAACATATTTTATTGTTCAAAATGACAAAAGGATCAGACACAAGTTTTACAACTTAGTAACGTCTTCTCCAAGCTTATTATGCTGTATGGGCTTTAATCATTAGTAAATTGTTGAAGGCCTGGTCTATAGTTTTTTCTATAGATCTTAGTCTCTGGTGGATAAAAGTCTTGTTATCAATCATAACACATTTCCTTATATTCTAATTTGTTACCTCAAACGAATATAAAATATTGATGAAATAAAAACGAACACTTGTTTCATAGGAACAGCTCGCCAGCATGAGCAGCTTACTTAAAGTTTGATTATTTTATTAAATAAAATGAAATAATTTTATCAGGATACGGCGACATCGCTGAGAAGCAAAGTAGACAATCAAAGTGAGAACTTATATAATATAAATACACATTTAAAGGTCTTGAATTAATCAAAGAATGGCATACCGGTAGTTAATGTCTATGCGTAAAAACATATAAACTTTAATCGGGGAGGGGGAACTCCTTCATCAAAGTTTAACTGCACTGTTCTGTATATGAGCTTAGAATGACAATATTCTTTAACTTACTTTAACAAGAAAACTATTCGCGCTAAAAATATCCCGTGCTATTGACATATATAATATCAAACTCAATATATTCATACACTGCGAAAAATATTGGCTAATCCGAAATATTTATTTAAAACACAAACCTTTTTGTCTAATATGAAACACTAATAGATTACCACTATAAATACACACGCTAAAGTGTGTTTTTTTTCACATTAACAGAAACACGTGAATGCTCAACTTTGATAAAAACATTTATGTCAGACAATACTTAATAAAAAACACAAAGCCACGGTGCATCATTGATATGTCATAATACGAGTTATTGATATACTATTATGTTATATGGTTTATCTACTAAGTCGAAAAAAGGCTTTTGAGAAAACTCCATACACCATTAAAATCGATAAACAAAATCACATCAAAGATACCAAACTTAAGATTTGGTACGACAAGGACGCGTTAAGTTTATTATATAAGACTCGTAAGTGGGATCGAATATAAATGAAAATGGTTTGAACCTTATTATGTCTTAATAAGGCGTCATCGAACAAAAATAGCCGTCCATTGTTGAGACGTTTTTATAGATGAATTCAAGCTGCAATTTGATAAAATTATTTTAGATATTGGTATTGTGAAAGAACAAAGGCTTTTAAATATGTACTTAACATTTAATTCTGAGATTTTTACTTGTTTTCAGTCTCTGTATATAGGTTTAGAAAAATGAAATAAAAAGTTATCGCTTTATAAAAAAAAAAAAAAAAAATATTAAAAAAAATATGGTTATATATCAAAAACTTTAATAACAGCAAATCATACTCAAACATTAACATAGAAGTCATACTAAACTCTACAAACTTGATATCAGATTATACAATACATCACGTAGTAAACTTTTAATAAGGGGGTAGATCATACACTCACCAATTCCGTTCATACAATAAAATAGAAGGTGTGCACTATAATCACTATATCAATATATTGTATATGTGCTAAACATAGAAACAAAAATGTCATTTTGATTTTCGATGACGGAAACATTGAATGTTGAGAAAGGTTTGAAAATACATGATGTCATTACCAAATACATTGATTATAACTTTGATTATTTTCCAGATGGGATTAAAACTAAGGACAAGTGTTACCATGGTTTGTATCGTCTTGATATTGATAGGCGGAACATCTGCTGTTATCTGCACAAAGCAATGTATTACGACTGCTCTTGGATGTTCTAAAGAATGTATATCCGGTTATTATCGTCCCAGTGATGATCACGAAAAAGAGTACAGGAGATGTACGAATTACTGTCGAGTGATATGTTTTGAGTGTGCGCATAAATGCGATGACTCTACCTCTTCGTGCAAAGATTACTTTAATCTTATTTGAAACTGGTTATAATTATTTCTTTGATTCATTTGTATATCTTGACTCTGACTATATAAGTTTTATCAAGCTTGTCTTCATAGATGTATCATAAAAATGCCGATATTCAATTAATTAATAAGAATAGGATATTAATATAATGATAAATATTTGTATATACTTTTGTATGAATCTTTTTTATTGGTTCTCTTGACATGTATGCTTTTAAATTCGCCAGCTTCCGTTATAGGTGACAAAAAATATGACACTCATAGTAAATACATTCCATATCTAATTAAGTATACAGGATCTCATCTTAAATTCTTTGTTATCGACCTGTCGACACTTGAAATAAGGTTGCTTACAAAATGACCGAGATGTCCAACAGTAACACCATCACATTACTATTTGAAAAAAACGATGGAAAGACGAAAAAATAAACAATACATTGCTCCGAAAATAAAGGACCCCATAAAAAAACAAGGGTGAATTCGTGTGCTCCTGAACGCTCACAATTTGTGTTCCACTAGCGATTAAGAATTGCCCAAGGTCTTATCATACAACAAAGGCAAATACAAACACAAAACATCGATACATATTATTTATGTAACACAACGTTTTGACACACTGTTAGTTCGAACAAGCTTGTACAGGGCGAGGATAAACGAGATTTTTACCTTTACATACTTCGGATGATAATCCAATTGTATTGCACAAGAATTAACGGTTTCAATGAAAACCAACACTAACCGCGATAAAGCAAAACAAACAGCTGCCATGGCAACAATTTCCTGTTCTACCGGTGACACACGTCGTGTCGTTCATACAAAATTTTACTCACCAACAATATTGTCACAATCGATACGGTATTGTGGGTCTGACAAGTAAAAACTATCCGTGGCATCGGATTTTAAAAATAAAGTGATTGTAAAGGTTAAATAGAAGACGACGGGCGCCATGTTGTTGCGAGCTCAGGGTTAATTGTATCTGTCAGTAGAAACATAACAACAACATGTTTGTAATTTACATAACAGAGAAAAAGATCAGATGGTTTTACATCCGAACCTTACAGGATATGTGTGATAACTCGCAATCATACCACATATCTTATTGATTTTATATTGTGAGCACTTATCCCTCCATAACAAATGTGTAACATTCAACCTAAGAAGGATAATTATCTGTTGTTGATTGTTTTTTTCTCCGGACAACGACGGATGCAAGGTTATTGCAAGAGTTCTTTGGACTAGACTATAATAAAAATCTGTCAAAATTACTTTTAAACAGCTAGCATTTCTTAAAAACCAGACACCACATGAATAAATAAAAAAACCGAAATATGATTTTCAGCAACCACTTAATTACAGGATCCTGACTTGGGACAGGCATCATGTGTCAAAGCTTAACTTGTTTGATGGCGCCAAAATTAAAGGGGACAATGGTGCAAGAGAAAAAAACTATAAAAGTCAGCTGAAACGGGCTTAATTCATCAGATCAATACAAAGTATAAAAAACTAACAAAAAGACACACAATATAGACCCGAGAGTGCACGCCGTTGCTGACAGCTAGTTCAAGGCATTCGAAACATGATAACAACATAGGTTTAATTTAAAAAACAGAGAAAATATAAATTTATTTTAATTTAAAACCTTAAATTTGCAATTGGGATACTGCAGTATACACATCCAAGCTTAATAATAATTGATTGACGATGATCTATGATTGATAACATCAAGCTTTATATTAGTTATCTCTGATGATCAGTTGTTTCATTGGCAATCATACCGCATTTTTTTTTATGTTAAAAATGTAGCTTCAATGAGCTTAAAATAGATAGGCCCCTGCTTTTTCCATTTCCATTTACTTTTTAAAAAGTGAATATTAAATAAAATATTAAAAGTAAAATCACAAAATACTGAACTTCAAGGAATAAAAATATCGAAATATTATTCAACTACTACCGAATCACACATGACTGTATTCACGAATGCGCGTACCGTGTTTATGATGCTATTCTGAAACTAGTTTTGGAAATTATACAATACCACATTACGACCCACATACATGTACCTGTAAGTGCCATGTTAATTTTCTCAGGTCCAGAATTATGTGTCCAGTTAGGGTAACCTGGAAATTTTATAGCATATTGAAGGTTCATTTTTAACGTGTGTTCATTTTGATATTATGCAGATTTTTTTATATTTTCTACAGACCGTTACGCTTTTTTCTCCAATATATACACGGTCAAAAATCGCATACTGGAAATACGTACATTATTAAAACAAGATTACTCTTACGCACAAACTTTGTAGAATACATATTTTGGTAATACAAGTACGAAAAAAAGGTGAAACACTGGTGATCCTTGCAGAACAAAAATACAGAATCTACAATGGAGAGCAGATATTGATTGTTTCTCAGATATTAAGTTTCTGGTTTGGTATATCTGAAGTTCTAGTAACCAGTACAGTATAGAAATACATCGGATAGAATTAAGTTCTAGTTGAGAATATCTTTATATTTATTTTTGATACTCCAATTTTGCTCGTAATCCGTGAATATTGTCATCTAGGTTAACTATGCTTCAACGAACATGATGGAGGACATTTTTTTTATAGATTCTGTAATAGAATAAATTCTCATCCATTGGTCTTACTTGGTGGATACTTTTCTTTTTGGCAGTCATATAATCTCTTTATTTTTATCATGTTTAATTTTTTATCTCGGGCTAGAATGTATGATGAGATAACAACCAACAAGTCTTAGAGTTCGAATGATGTGGATATAGGTGTTATACATTGTAATGGCTGATTCATAACGATACAATTACAAAACTAAAATACAGATGAAATGAACTAAACACACGCACAAAACTACATGATGGGTGTTTTACTGGCAATCATACCACATCTTCTTAATTTTATATTGTGAGCACTCATCCCTCATTTACAAATTTGTAACATCATCATCCTAAGAACACCGGTATTATCTGTTGATGATTGGTTTTGTTCCGAGCGGGCGATGGATTTCAGAGAATAAGATACAATTGTAAAAGTTAACGAATAACGGCGGATGCAGGGTTAATGGAAGAGTACTTTGGGCTAGATTATAATAAAATCTGTCCAAAGGTATTTTAACAGCTAGCATTTATATTACTCAAAAATTAGAAACCAAATGACAATACGTCATCGTACGGCCTTCAAAAAAAACACCGGATAAGCTATAAAAAGGGAAGTGTAAAACAATCGAAACGGAAAAACTTACGACCTTATATGAGTTTAAAACTACAAACTGAAACTAAATATGATGTTCAGCAACAAACTACAAAAAACGTAAATGACAACAACTTAATTACAGGCTCCTAAATTAGAACAAGCACATACAGAATGTGGCGAAGTTAAACTAAATTAAGATAATAGTGACTCAGTACAAACTAAAAAAATCAGTGGAAAAGGGATAAACTCCTCAGATCGGTACAAAGTATATAAATTGACACACACTATAGACATGAGAGTACACACAGTTACTGACAGCTAGTTCAAAGCCCTTTACAACTGACAAAACAAATCATATTTTCCTGCCATTAGAAACATGAGAACAACATAGGCTTAGTTTTAAGAGAAGAAAAAATATAAGATGGTTATTACTTTCAGATCTTACGTTTTCAGTTTTGATACTGCAGTGCACGCATTCAAAGCTTCATTAGTGATTTACGGTGACCTATAGTTGGTGATCTTAAGCTTTATTTCAGTTATTCTATCATGTAAAGTTGTCCCATTGGTTATCATACCACATTTTACTTGATGATTAAATATGTAGCTCAAATGAGCTAAAAAAAAAAAGATAAGCCCTGGCATTTTCCACTTCAAATACTTCAAAAAGAGTGAGCATTAAAAAAAGTTACCAAAAAAATAAAGGTATCATTTTTTTAACCTTTACCGAACAACACATGGTAGTATTCAAGAATGCACGTAGCATATTTATGATGCTGTTCTAAAACTCATGTTTTTCTCCGACTGTTTATGACTCTTTACACTAAATCCATTGGATGCTTGATGTGTACTGCTTGATAATTTAGTCTTAGATGCATGATTTTTTATAAGGTGTTAGTGGCTTTGAACTAGCTGTCAGAAACTGTGAGTTCTCTCAGATCTGTACTAATGGTCTTTTTGTTGTTGGGATATACAAGTACCCGGTAACGTACATTTATGTAGTTGTTGTATTTGTATCCATCTGATGAGTTAAGCCTTTTGTAACTGATTTTTATAGTTCGTTCTTATGTTTTACTGATACACAACAGGCCCAGGCTAGGGGAGGGTTAATATCCCGCTAAAATGTTGAACCCCGAAACATTCTGTATACATGTGCCTGTCCCAAGTCAGGAGCCTGTAATTCAGTGGTTGTCGTTTGTTCGTGTGTTACATATTTGTTTCTCATTTATTTTTGTACATAAACTATGCCGTTTGTTTTCTCGTTTTAATTGTTTTACATTGTCATTCGAGGCCTTTTATAACTGACTATGCGGTATGGGCTTTACTCATTGTTGAAGGCCGTACGGTGACCTATAGTTGTTAATTTCTGTGTCATTTTGGTATCTTCTGGAGATTTGTCTCATCGGCAATCATACAACATTATATTTAAATAAGAGCAAATGTTTGACATTATATGCATACTCATACAATATATTTACGTGTGCAGTGACTTGGATAATAAAAATGTTCATGATGGAAAATGTTCTCGTATGTAGATTGGGCTGGATAACAACCCCGGCTGAAAATTTGGACTCAGTTTAGTCAATGTGTAAGACTGGTTTCGTACTTACATTTCAAAAAGCAAGCAAGACCCGGTTTTGTCATAGAAAATAATACATATAGCGTACATTAAAATGCGTTTTTCAACAGGAGCTTGATCGCCTGTTGGGAAACGGTTTTTAACGAGGACATTTTTTGAATCCACAAACACTTATATTCCTACTTTATCGAAAAAACTTTGCTTTGTATAAAACTAATATTCGAACGACGAAACACACTATGAAATAAAAAAGAAATAAATTAAAGGTTGTAACATGTCAAGATGGTATACTTTATAGTTAAAAATATATCAATGACGAAGTATTTGGATATTTATTTCATTAAGCAGACCATATTTTGACCTTTTAGACGTCCTTTCTTTTTCTGTGTAATTCGGTTGCGCATACACATATTGTCTTTTTTTAGGAAAAGTGTCAATGTAATTTACAGAAATATAACATGAATTGAGACAACTATGCACACAAAAAAATATTTATTAGATTATCTGAAAACATTAATAAATTAATAGGAAGGAATCACACAATTTTGAAAATATTATTATAATAAAATAATAAAAAGATGGTCTTCGAGAAAAACTGTTTGTATTTGTAGAATTTTAAATCCTTAAACGGTTGTTTTTCCAGAACTCTTTTGTTCCATGAAATCAAAATGAGTTCATTTTAACGTACCATGTGCCCCCTTCACATACATGGATTTTGTTTACAAGTCCTTACAGATCGCCAACTTATATATATATATATATATAATAGATAATCAATCGCAATCATCTAGTTAAATAACTGTTAGGAGACTGGAAACCAGAGGGCAACGTTTTTGCCATGCACAACCCTCTTCTTACGATTGTAAACGAATTTACTTTTCTGTGAATAATTCGAAACAACCGCTAAGTATAATAAAGCGCATAAAGCATCGTTAACCGTTCGCAACAACGCGTTAGCATTCGTAAACTGCTCTCAATAATTCAGAATTCTTTCGTAACTATTTTATAATAAGATGTATTACTGTTAGTTTACGGATTATTTATGCATCAGCATTAGTGCTTACGTGTTTCTTACTATTTCTTATGAGGCATGTTACGATGCTTTACGTATCGTGACTAATTATTTTCAGCATTTAACGTATAGTAACGAGTACTTTTTTAAATTTAAAATCATTGTTTTTAATTTAACCTACTTCCGTCTTGTTTCCTTTTCTAATTAATTGTAACGTTATTTGATTATAGCAGTTACAACATCGTCATTCCATTAAAATTTCAATTCAAATTAAATCTTTTACACCATTAGTTAAATATAATGTACGATATTGACGAGTTTATCTAGCAGAGCAAATTGTTCATCTTTCCAGGGCACTAGACTGCAACTATTGCCTCATGTTGCTATAACAATTGTATTGTTTTTTTCCAGAGGTTGGGTTTGGTTCTCTACGGACATTCAGGCTTCCTCCACCAGGTCAAACTGACCGCAACAAAATAGCCCAAATGATGACATTGGCGTAAACATCCCATCAACCAATCAATCAAATAATTAGACATAAAAAGAAAAAGTTTCTGAAATTGTCAAGATTGTCTCAATAATTTTAGATCTACCAATAAATATTAAGACATGCGCAGCAATTTTATTATATAAAAACCCTGTCACCAAATGTCCAACAATAAGATGAAAGTGCGTAAAAAGCCTGCCTTGAATTTCTCCGTTTTAAACTGTTGACGTTCATCCTTCTTCAGTTTCCTTTTAAAACTAATTGTAACTTTACTTACTTTCCGTACTCGCAATATCATCAATCCATTAACACTTTTATTGAAGGTAAATATGATTTAATCTATTAGACTATTGTGAGATAAATAAGGATTCGTTTAAAATACACGATTTTGAAGATTTTGTTTGATCAGAAAATTGCCTCTTTCCGGAACATTTCGCATCAATGTTTGCCTTATTTTGTTCAGTGTGTAATAAGGGTACTGTTTTGTTGGCGGTTGTGTGTTACTTAAGCCATTTCAGTTGGCCTTGGAATTTTCTGTCTTCATCCAATTATGGATTTTTTTTTCCTTAAATATTTTTTTTATGTTTTTTTTTTACTTCCTCCTTGTTGAAATTGGAGTAAAAGTAATACATTGTAAGAATATGTAGTTAAAAATGGGGATTTAATAAAACGATTACTTGGAGGTGTGTTTTTTTCTTACTTATCTATCGTCTAAGGGAATGAGAGAAACCTCCACAAGCCCAATACGTTTTTAAATTAGATTTAAGTCAAAAGTCTTGAAAAACTAATAGTTCATTATAAGAAAAGAAAGTTCTTTATTAAACTATAAGACATGCTTTGATTAAATACTCCATTAACCTTTTGTTTTAAATATTTAATTTACCATATAATTACGTTTCAAACCCGAAAGATTAAAAGCAGAGAAAAACTTATAATCGGATGACTTAATAATGTACATACTAGCTTGCGCAATATATCTTAATTCTACCTATCATTTTTTTGAAAAAAGTTTGTTATCTAGAATTCTAGAATAATGCGATACATCATTTTGATTTGAATTACTCCATTTGATTTAAATAATTAATCTTTACTTCTTATTGTAAACTTTTTGAAACTAGCAAAATATCATGTAATTTGTGTTTTATCACCAAATGTTAGATTATGATGATGTTTCATATTTGTAAATTGTACTATATAATAGTTGCTTGGACAAATATGCTAAAAACAATTATCAAAAAACGTTTTTGTTATAGTCTGAATTTGCGGTATTCATAAAAGTCATTATGAAGAATTAGTCTGGAAGTATTTCTTAATTTCTAAATCATGAAATATATAGTATGCAACTAGATGTCAAACATAAACAAGTTAATTAAGATTGAAATGTAGTGACTCCATATTTAACAAAATTGACTAAAAGTGTCTAGTTGTAATATAACACAACTAAATTTATTACTGTTCCCTGTAAGGAAGGGTTGGGCGCCCGCACACATATTTAAATCCGCCTAATTCTTTAGTGTCCGTCCAAAGTCGGAGATGTCATTCGGTGTCGTCGTATGATGCTCCATATCATTTGTCGTATATTTCTTTTTGAAGAGTTTTATATTTTTTTATATCGGGACCTTATATAGCTTACTATGATGTATGAGCTTTGCTAATTGTTGAATTGTTAAAGGCAGTATGGTGACATATAGTTGTTTGCATTAACGTCATGTGGTTTTTGGTGGATACATGTAGTTCAGGCGCGGATCCAGAGGGGGGGGGGGGGGGGGGGTTCCGGGGGTTGGAACCCCCCTTTTTTTTGGACGATCAATGCATTTGAATGGGGACATGTAATTGGAACCCCCCCTTTGTCCTGGGTTAGGAACCCCCCTTTTTAAAATGGCTGGATCCGCCCCTGATGTAGTTGCCTTGTTATCAATCATACCACATCTCATTCTGTTATACAATACTTGAAAAAAGACTGAAAGCCATAATGTATCATAGTATGTCATAATAATTTATTGACATACTATTATTTTATATGGTTTATCTACTAAGTCCATAATAGGCTTTAATAAAACTCAAGTCACCATTAACATCGATGAAAAAACTCTCATCAAAGAAATCAAACTTAAAATCTAGTACTACAAGGACGCGTTTAGTATATTTCATAAGACTCATCAGTAACGCTCGAATAAAAAATGAAAAGGCTTCAGCCTTATGATGTCTTAGGAAGACGTCACATAACAAAAATTGCCTACCATGACGTCATTAACTATGTCAACTTCAGTTGATACATGAGGTTCTTTTCTTTTTGAACTTTTCTTTTTTTGTCGTCAACGGGTCATTGTAAACATTTTGTCAAAAATTTTATTAAGATTAAACCAAATTAATTGTAGTCAAGGTACTTGAAAAATGGTCAAAGTCAATTTCAAATATATACTTCATATCATTTTATTATTTTCCAGATGGAATTAAAACTAAGGACAAGTGTTGTCATAGTTTGTATCGTCTCGATTTTGATAGGAGGAACATCCGCTGTTATCTGCACAAAGCAATGTATTAAGACTGCCTTTGGATGTTCTCTTAGATGTAAATCCAATAATGTTCGGTATGATAATTACAGAAGATGTGCGGTTTACTGTCGAGTGAAATGTTTTGAGTGTGCACTAGAATGCAGAGACTCTACCTACTCGTGCAAAGATTACTTTAATCTTATTTGAAACATAAATTTCTATTGGTTATAATTATTTCTTTGATAGATTTGTATATCTGGACTCTGAATATATGCTAGTTGTATCAAGTTTGTCTTCATAGCTGCATAATAAGATTTTGATATTAACTTACTTAACCAGATAAGATATTTAGATAATAATAAATACTTTTATGTACATTTGTACAATCTTTTTTATTAGTTCTCTCAGGTGACAAAAAATATGACCCTAATAGTAAATACATTCGATATCTAATTTATTATTCAGGATCTCATCTTAAATTCTTTGTTATCGACCTGACGAAGAGAGACACTTGAATTAAGGTTGCTTACAAAACGTGCGAGATGTCCTACAGTAACACCATTAACATAAGAAAACCGACGGAAAGACGAAACAAATAACCAAAACATGCTCCGAACATAAAGGACCCTTTAAAAAAAACGTGTGCTCCTGAGAACACAATTTGTGTCCCACAAGTAATTAAAAAATGCCTAAGGCCTTATCCGCCGACAAAGGCAAATACAAACACAAAACATCGATACATTTTATTTATGTAAAACAACGTTTTGACACACTATTAGATGAAACAAGCTTTTACAGGGCTAGGATAAATGAGATGTTTACCTTTACATACTTTAGATGATAATACATTGTTTTGCACAAAAAATAACTGTTTCAATGAAAAACAAAACACTAACCGCGTTAAAGCAAAACAAACAGCTGCCATGGCAACAGTTTCCTGTTCTACCAGTTACACAAGTCGTGTCGTTCATACAAGATTTGACTCAGCTACAATACTGTCACAATCGATATGGTATTGTGGTTCTGGCAAATGAAAACTATCCGTGGCATCGGATTTTAAACATTAAGTGTTTGAAAAGGTAAATGGAAGACGACGGACACCAAGTTGTTGTGAGCTCAGGATTAATAGTATCTGTCAATAGAAACATGACAACAAAAAATTTTGTGGTTTACATAACAGAGAAAAAGATAAGATGGTTTTACATTGAACATTTAAATGATAGGTGTCTTATTCGCATTCATACCACATCTTTTTGGGGTTTTTTTTCATATTGTGAGCGCTCATCTTCCATTACAAGTTTACAGATAACATCCAACCTTAGAAGGATAATTATGTGTTGTTGATTGTTTTTTCACCGAACATGCGAGGGATTTTAGAGAATACGATAAATCTGTAAAAGTTAACGGACAACGACAAATGCAAGGTTATTGCAAGAGTTCTTTGGGCTAGATTATAATAAAATCTGTCAAAAGTAATTTAAAACAGCTAGCATTCCTTAAAAACCAGAGACAAAACGAATAAATTAAAAGCAAAAATGTGATTTTTAATAACTACTTAATTACAGGATCCTGACTTGGGACATACATCATGTGTCGAAGCTAAAAATGTTTGCTGGCACTAAAATGATGAGGACAATGGTGTACCAGAAAAAAAACCTATGAAAATCAGCTGGAGAGGGCTTAACTCATCAGATCGATAAAAAGTATAAAAAAAAAGACACACAATAAAGACCCGAGAGTGCACCCCGTTGCTGATAACAAGTTCAAAGCATTCGAAACAAGATAACAACATAGGTTTAATTTAGAGAACAGAGAAAATATTTTTTTTTATTTTAAAACCTTAAATTTTCAAATCGGATACTGCAGTAAACGCATCCAAAGCTTAATAATAATTGGTTGACGATGATCTATGATTGATAATATCAAGCTTTATATTAGTTATCTCTGATGATCAGTTGTTTCATTTAACTGTTTAAAAAGTGAATATTAAAAAAAATATAGTAATTAAAATCACTAAATACTGAACTCCAAGGAATAAAAATATCGAAATATTATTCAACCACTACCGAATCACAAATGATTGTATGCACGAATGCGCGTAGCGTGTTTATGACGCTATTCTGAAACTAGTTTTGGATATTATACAGCACCACATTAAGACCCAAATACATGTACCTGTGAGTGCAATGTTAATTTTCTTGGGTCCAGAAATATGTGTCCAGTTAGGGTAACCTGGAATTTTTATAACGTAAAGAAGGTTCATTTTTAACGTGTTCATTTTGATATCCATTCAGATTTTGTAATATTTTCTACTGGCCGTTACGCTTTTTCTATCGTGCCCTTTTTGCTTTTGATGCAAAAAGTATGTTTAAATAAGTACTTAAACATTGTATCTTATATAATTGAGAATGATTGACATTATATGCATACGTATACCATGCATTTATGTGTGCAGTTACTTGGATAATGAAAGTAGTCAAAACATTTTCTAAATTTTATCATCGGTATAAGGACATCATTCGTAAATATAGCTCAATATGGTTACAGCTTCTGACATCAGACTCGGACTTCTCTTGAACTGAATTTTAATGTGCGTTTGTTATGCGTTTACTTTTCTACATTGGCTGGTATAGGGGGAGGGTTGAGATCTCACAAACAGACTTCTTATACGTTCAGGTATTTCACATCTAATTTTTTATGGAAATATTCTTTATAAAGCACAAAGGTGTCAGTATTCACCTCAAAAACTAACAAAACCTTTGAATAGACTTATTAAGAAGGGATATAGTTACGATACTGTTGTCAGGTCATTAAAGATTGCATATTTTGGCGTTAATATTGATTCACTTATAGGGTCTTTGCATCGGAACTAAACACATTTATTCAAAAACCAGTTGTTGGCATGACACGGGTTATGTTCTTCTCATATATGTTATGATGGTATGATACTAAACCCCATAACGGGAAGGATTGTGCCTGATGTTCATATGATGAAATCATAATCTTTCAGTCAGTTTAATGGAAGTCTGGAGCTGGCATGTCAGTTAACTGCTAGTAGTCTGTTGTTATTTATGTATTATTGTCATTTTGTTTATTTTCTTTGGTTACAGCTTCTGACATCAGACTCGGACTTCTCATGAACTGAATTTTAATGTGCGTTTGTTATGCGTTTACTTTTCTACATTGGCTGGTATAGGGGGAGGTTTGAGATCTCACAAACATGTTTAACCCCGCCGCATTTTTGCGCCTGTTCCAAGTCAGGAGCCTCTGGCCTTTGTTAGTCTTGTATTATTTTAATTTTAGTTTCTTGCGTACAATTTGGAAATTAGTATGGCGTTCATTTTCACTGCACTAGTATATATTTGTTTAGGGGCCAGTTGAAGGACGCCTCCGGGTGCGGGAATTTTTCGCTACATTGAAGACCTGTTGGTGACCTTCTGCTGTTGTGTTTTTTTCTATGGTCGGGTTGTTGTCTCTGTGGCACATTCCCCATTTCCATTCTCAATTTTATGATTGAAAATGTTCTGGTATATTGTGTAGATCAGGAGGTAAACTACCTCGGCAAAAAATGTTTCAATAGTCTATAGTATCCGGTACGGTGACGGATCACCAACAAACAGAGAACAGGTAGGATGTCTGTTTATTTATTTGTTACTTTTATGATATAGAAAAATATAAATAATCATATAACAACTTTCAATTGTGAGATGTAATATGTTCTAAAACTGTTCAAGATCAACGGAGAATTAATAAGTATAAAGGCATGTCAAAATGATGAATTGAGTGTACCTTGCAAACTAGTGACTTTGAGCAGCTCAATATGGGTATTAATGTGCATGGAACAAAAGAAATTGGCTATTCAAAATTGAAGGTCCCGGTTTTGTCAATGTGTAGACATACTTTTGTAAAAACAGACGCGTATAACGAAAAGTAAAATCCTTTGTTCATCAAGAGCTTGATCGCCCGTGAGGAAACGGTTTGTCTTAAATGACATTTGTTCGAATCCAAAAACCCTTGAATTCCCTCTTAATTAAGAAAAAAGTGCTTTGTCTAAAACCAATACGTTTACGACAAAATAAAAAAAAACGAACTTAATAGTTGTAAAACAATTTGTGGAGTTTAAACTCTCTTTGATATTTTCTATATGAGTTATTTCTTCAAGCTTGGACAATATATATGAACGGCCTTGCAAGTAGTTGATATGTGATTTTCTTCGGCATCATGATGGTTATGCAAATGACGCCAGAAATCATATGGTCCTTACCTGTTCCAGTCGAACTTCGACCAAAACAAAACGTCAGAAATTTCCAATTAGAATCTAAATATTGTTTTTAGTCTCATTAACTTTTACCTCACACCACCTTTTTATTTACTTTTTACGAAAAAGTCGAACACTTAATATATTTTTAGCAAAATACAGGGTGTCGATGATAATCTTACCTTCTATACATTTCTAGGAATAAATTATGATTGGCAACCGCAAGAAGAACGTGTATATTCTATACCAGGTTTGTAGGGTTCCATATTAGGTGTACTTAGTAGGCGAGGCTTATTTAATACACGGTTATCGGTTCAGTGTAGTGGTATATCCATTTCTACACACAACTAGGTGTTGATGATGTTATTGACAATGAACGATTGATAAAACACATTTAAGGCTAACAAATTGTTATTGTTGGCATTTGTTTTTGTATAGACCAATGGAAGTAGGTTCCTTATTCTAAAACAGTATAATATTGAAGAATTAAACACTTTATATGCCACTAGTCTAAACAGTGTTAAGATACATATGTAGTTGGTAGGACAAATTCGTTACATAGTGAGCTAATGACCTAATACGATATATTTCAGGTCAGTAAATTCCATATGGGGATTCGAGCTTCGCTCAGACCCCATATTTATCGTATAAGGTCACTATCACACTATTTAACAAATAATATTTGAAGCGCTATTCGCATATGGAAAAACAGTTGATCATAACCCATACAGTAACCAACAAAGAATAATTACTTTCGAAAGTCGGTGATTCTTTTCGGAAATTCAGGTTTCCTAAAGCACTACAAAATGAACGCCATAAAATATCCAAAAGTGCTGAAATTGGCGTAAACATCCCAAATCAAACAATCAATGGAATAAGTAGAAATAAAAGAAAAAAAATCTAAAAGTGTCATGACTGTCTCAACTTTAAATCTTCCCCGCAATTTCATGTTTTAAAGATCCTATCACCAAACGTCCAACAATGAGATGAAAGTGCGTAAAAGAGCGCCCTTGAGTGTCCCCGTTTTAAACTTTTGACGTTCATCCGTTTATAGTTTCCGTTTAAAACTAGTTGTAACATGTGTAACGTTACTTACTTTCAGAGGTCACAATATCGTCACTCCATCGACATTTTTATTGAAGGTAAATATGATTTAATCTTTTAGACTATTATGTGTAAAATTAATTTGAAATGTACGCTTTTGAAGAGTTTGACTAGAAAATTAAAGGTCTTACATTGTAATTAATAGAATTTTTTAATAATTTCTCAAAATGAAGTAGTTATCGTGCTTTTTTCAAAAATATATTAAAAAGTATGAGTAACCTGATTTTTTTTTCACCCTACAGGTGAATTGTCAGATTTTGTATAGATCATGCATGGTAATCAAATTTTGTGTAATAAAAGAAAACTACATGATAGAATAGTTAGATAAAATGTGGGAAGATGGGTCTTATAACATGCTTTCAGATACGAAAAAGAACAAATGAGATCGCCGAATTTTTTTTCTTGCTACAGATTAAAATAGGTAAATTCATAACACTTTCTAATAATTAAATTTTGGATGTAACACGTCTTCTGATTGGCTTCCGTCGTTTTGTTTATCATATCATAGACACAATTTTGTCATGTGACCATGAAGTCATTAACGTTTTTTCAGGTTTTACGCCGGTTTAAAATGGAATTTAGAATTAAATTATAAGAAATAACTGTAATAATTTGTCAGTCTATTCGAAATAACATTAAAAAAAATGTGGTGCACACTGTTAAATAACCCGTTACACGCGTTATTCAGTATGCACCACATTTTTTATGTTATTTCTTCATAGACAGAAAAAATATTACAGTCATTCCTCAATTATAAACAATACTTTTTCTGAGCTATCTCCCCTTATTTGGGAAAGTTGAAAAAAAATAATCGAACAATAATAAGGTGTTTTTGAGAAATTACAGCCGTAATTATGATAAAACACACAATTTTCTATATCTATTTATAACAAAAGTCTTACACATCAATTATATACTACTTTCAAAATTTGCACATTTCATCAAATATCTAGCTAGACCAATGTTATCTGCTACTTCAAAATCCAAAATGGAGGAAGACACCCGAGTCACCTTTATTGTGATTCTTTCCATATTTTAGGTTTCCCATATCAACGTTAAGATGGAACATATGTACCAAAATGTTTCTTCACTCTCTATTAATCTATTAATCAAGATAAAACATCTGTCCACAGTGCTTTCGAATCACGGAAACATTGGACGTTGAGAGACGTGTGATAATACTAGATGTCAATTTTAAATACATTGATTATAACTTTAATTATTTTCCAGATGGAATTGAAACTGAGGACAAGTGTTACCATAGTTTGTATCGCCTTGGTATTGATAGAAGGAGCATCCACTGTTATATGCACAAAGCAATGTATTACGACTACCGTTGCTGGATGTTCTGAAAATTGTAGATTTGTCAATCCTTATGATAATTACAAGCGTTGTGTGGATATCTGTCGAGTGAAATGTTTTAAGTGTGTGCTAGAATGCAATGAATCTAGCTACTCGTGCAAGGATTACTTTTATCTTATTTGAAACTTTAATTTCTATCTGTTAAAATTATTTCGTTTATACATCTTGACTCTGACTATACTACTTTTATCAAGCTTGGCTTCATAGATGCATAATACACATTTTGAAATCAGATTAATCAACCAATGGGATATTTAGATAAAAGACTGGTTCGCTGTCTTTTACCTGTTTGGCTTTGACGGTTGACAACAAGAGTGTTTGAGATACCTTTACGTTGCAAGAAAGATGACTAGCCTATTTAGATTACAATAAATATTTTTATTTACTCTTGTGTGAATCTTTTTCGTTGGATTTCTGGACGTATATGCTTTTAAATTCGTCAGCTTCCGTTACAGGAGGAACAAATTGCCATACCAATAGTAAATACACTCACTTGATACCTAGTTCAGTATGTATATTCATTGTTATTGACTTGACGGAAGGGGGACTCTTAAGTTATGCTTGGGGAGAAAACATACGAGAAGTCCAACCATAACACCATTATCACGAAACACAAAGAAGAAAAGACAAACAAATTAACAAAACATTGCTGAGTAAAAAGTATTGACAACACAAAAGGCCAAGGGTGAACGCGTACGGTCCTGTAGGGCCACCAGTGCTTATTAAAATATATATGTGGTCTTATCCTACGATATAAGCAATACAAAAACAAAACATCGAAACATGTTAATTATGTAACACAAAGTGTTTACAGAATATAAAAGTTTTAAATACTATAAGATTGTACAAACCATTCTTTTACCTGTTGAAAAAAACACATACTTTGAAAAGTTATGTTTCAAAAACTATAATTGTTAGACTGAACAAACAAGCAAAACCAAAACAAACTCCGTACAAACAAACAAAATCTAAGGTTAACACAGTTGCCATGGAAACAATTTCCTGCTCCTGTGGTTCTGACAAGAGAAATTTATCCGTGGTCATCTCCAATATAATTGTAAAACGTCGTTGTTGCTTAGTTTTGATCTGATTGGGCAATGCATTTTAAAGAATCAGAGTTTGTAAAGGGTTATTGAAGACGACGGGCGCCATGTTGTTGCAAGAGTACTTTGGGATATAGTCTAATGTAGTATACTGTAGTGTAGTATTTGTATCTGTATCAGTAGGAACTTTACACCAACATTATAGTGATTTACATGGCAGAGAAAAACAAGATTTAGGCAAACATGTATATCGCTGTTTCTCTGTTTTCAATCTCTGTTTATACGTTTTAGATAATGACTGAATAAAGTATCGCTTCGTAAAAAAACCACGAAAGATATTTAAAAAAAGTACTGTAAAACTATAACACAGAAAACATATTAATCTCTACAAACTTGTTATCGTATAATAAAATTCGTGCCGTAGTACCCTTACAACAAGCTTAAGGAGGTAGATCACTTATTTTAAATCATACCGCATTTTTCTGTTTGTGATGATTAATTGGTTGCAATATATTTCTCTGATTTTTCTAAATAAAATCCATATTTTCACTTGTCTAAAGTCATAACAAGCAGGATATTGTTAAGGTCTTTCCTTTTTCTATAAGGAAAGACCTTACTGTATTTCTTCTGATTATTATTAAGGTCTTTCCTTTCTTAAATGGAAAGACCTTACTGTATTTCGTTTGTTTATTATTATTATTAGGTCTTTCCACTTTTCTGTGGAAAGACCTATTGTTTTTCTTCTGATTATTTTTTTTTTTCTTCCGCCAAATTTTGTTCTTGCGATAAACATTTGTTTCGCAATATGTCGCTTAGATATTTGGTATATGATATCGAACAGTTTATGCGCTTTTGAAATTTACCCTGCGTAACCGAATACTTTTCTTTGTAGGAGTTATCTCCCCAAACACTGTTTTCTTTGTGCTCACATCTCCTTCGCAACCGTAAAAGATTACGACAAATTTATTTTATAAAATTGCTCGTTATATCCTTCGCATGATTTGTCCAATTTCGACCGAAGCAATATGAACGCTCCATATGAGAGTTATTTCCCTTTTTGTATTTGAAATTTTAAAATGTATTTTAAACTGGAACACCATAAGTGATAGAGACCTAGGATCTTTTGATTTGAGGTCCTTGGTCCATAAAATGAAAATTAGGTCAAGGTCAAAGGTCAAGGTCATATTCTAATTTTTGAATTTGTCTTATTTTCACTCATTTTCATTAACCTTATAAGATATCGACAAACTATTTTGTATAAATTGTTAGTTGCGATATGTTGTAACTAAATAATTTTAGTTGAAAGGGTGCGTAAACAATGAATGGGAGTTTTAGCCCCTATCATATATTAAATTATGTTTAAAGTGATATAACTTATTAACCATACATATTAGAGACTAGGGTCTTTTGATTTGAAATCCTCAGTTTGTGACCTTGAAATTGAGGTCAAGGTCATAGGTTAATTTGACGTTCTAGATTTTGACCTTTGCTTTAAATTCATATCTATACATCATAAAGCCATATGAACTGACATTTTAGACTGATTTTATATATTTTAATATCAAAATAGATATTAACTGGTGGAAAGACCTTCAATTGTTCTCTGAACAATTGGTTTTTAATTATTATTATTATTATTATTATTCTTTTTCCTCGTCCGTTTTCAAAGTCAAAAATCAAGAAAAGTACGCAACATATCCAAATGATCTTTGGTATCATGTATCAGGGGTATAATATCTATCTTGTATTAGAATAACCAAGGTTTACTGTTTACCTTATAGGAGTTATCTTCCCAATTACAAAACACACTGTTATCGCTATAACTCATTAACTATAAGACTTAGCGGCAAATGTTTTTTTTTAAATGTTCCTTGCCAAAAGTTACAACTTCAAATAACTTTAACCGAAGCGATCCAGTGACTTTTTATAGGAGTTATTTCCCCTTAAATATTTTAATTTTCGGTATGCATATAAATCTCATGAACCGTAAGTTATAAAGACTGCGGGTCTACAGATTTGAGTTCATTAGATCATACCTTGAAAATATAGGTCAAGGTCAAAGGTCAAGGTCATATTTTAGATTTTTATAAGTTTTTCATTTCCCTATAATTCTTGAACGGTTATAGATACAAAAAAAATAAGCAGTGATAAATGCTTGGTACTTCAAGGGGCAACTTTTTTATATTATGACTATATTGATTTTACCATCATGTAAGGGACATAACTCCCACTGATGGTTTTCAAAAAGCCATTTTTAGGCAAAACTCTTAAACAAAAGGTCCTTGACCCTTAGGGTCTTTTGCAATAACATTATGGAGCAATGACCTTCACGAAAGTCACAAGGTCAAAGGTCAAGGTCATCAAATTATGTGATTTGGCACTATGTAAGCAGTTTTATGTGTGTTTGAATTCCAACCAACCAACCAACCAACCAATCAACCAACCAACCAGCCAACTAATCAATCAATCAAGCAAGCAAGCAAGCAATCAATGGATGTTTCCGTTTCATGTGTTTCATACGGGATCCAATTTCTTTTTTTTTCCGCTTGTTTAACCAACCAACATGTTTAACCAACATTATTAACCAACGTGTTTAATCAACATGTTTAACCAACGTGTTTAACCAAAGTGTTTAACCAACCAACCAACCAACCAACCAACCAATCAATCGATCAATCAATTAGTGCGTGTTTCCGTTTCATGTGTTAAATACGGGATCCAAGATGTTTTTTCGCTTGTTTTAATTGAGCCTATCCAACGTGTTTAACCAACCAACATGTTTAACCAACGTGTTTAAACAACCCACGTGTTTAACCAACCAACCAAACAATCAATGCATGTTTCCGTTTCATGTGTTTCATACGGGATCGAAGGTTTTTTTTTCGCTTGTTTTAATTGAGCCTATCCAACCAACGTGTTTAACCAACATGTTTAACCAACGTGTTTAACCAACCAACCAACCAATCAATCAATGCATGTTTCCGTTTCATGTGTTTCATACGGGATCCATGATGGGTTTTTTCGCTCGTTTTAATTGAGCCTATCCAACGTGTTTTACCAACCAACGTGTTTAACAAACCAACATGTTTAACCAACGTGTTTAACCAACCAAAGTGTTTAACCAACCAACAAACCAACCAACCAACCAACCAATCGATCAATAAATGCATGTTTCCGTTACATGTGTTTCATACGGGATCCAAGGTTTTTTTTCTCGTTTGTTTTAATTAAGCATATCCAACGTGTGTAACCAACGTGTTTAAACAGCATGATTAACCAACATGTTTAACCAACGTGTTTAACCAACCAACCAACCAATCAATCAATGCATGTTTCCGTTTCATGTGTTGAATACGGGATCCAATGTCTTTTTTTTCGTTTGTTCTAATTGAGTCTGTCCAACGTGTTTAATCAACATGTTTAACCAACGTGTTCAACCAACCAACCAACCAACCAATCAATTAATCAATCAATCAATCAATCAATGCATGCATGTTTCCGTTTCATGTGTTAAATACTTGGTTCAAGGTCTCTTTTTTCTTTTCTTTTTTTTTTTGCTCGATTAAATTGACCCTTTCCAACGTGTTTAACCAACGTGTTTAACCAACGTGTTTAACCAACATGTTTAATCAACGTGTTTAACCAACCAATCAATCAATCAATGCATGTTTCCGTTTCATGTGTTATATACGGGATCCAAGGTTGTTTTTTTCTCGCTTGTTTTAATTGAGCATATCCAACGTGTTTATCCAACCAACATGTTTAGCCAACATGTTGAACCAACGTGTTTAACCAACCATTCAATCAATCAACCAATCAATCAATTAATGCATGTTTCCGTTTTATGTGTTTAATACTGGATCCAAGGCCTCTTTTTTGGCTTGTTTTAATTGAGCCTATCCAACATGTTTAACCAACCAACGTGTTTGACCAACATGTTTAACCAACGTGTTTAACCAGCCACCCAATAAATCAATCAATGCATGTTTCCATTTCATGTGTTTAATACGGGATCCAAGGTGGGTTTTTTCGCTTGTTTTAATTGAGTCTATCCAACGTGTTTTACCAACCAAAGTGTTTAACCAACCAACATGTTTAACCAACCAACGTGTTAAACAAACCAACCAATCAATCAATCAATCAATCAATCAATCAATCAATCAATCAATGCATGTTTCCGTTTCATGTGTTTCATACGGGATCCAAGGTTTTTTCCCGCTTGTTTTAATTGAGCCTATCCAACGTGTTTTACCAACCAACGTGTTTAACCAACCAACATGTTTAACCAACCAACGTGTTTAACCAACCAACCAATCAATCAATGCATTTTTCCATTTCATGTGTTTCATACGGGATCCAATTTTTTTTTTGCTTGCTTTAATTGAGCCTATCCAACCAACGTGTTTAACCAACATGTTTAACTAACCAACCAACGTGTTTAACCAATCAATCCATTCCATTAATTAATGCATGTTTCCGTTTCATGAGTTAAATACGCAATCCAAGGTCTCTTTTTTTTCTCGCTTGTTTCAAGAGACCCTATATCAAGTGTTTAATTAATAAACCAACCAACCAACCAACCAACTAATCAATAAATTAATCAATCAATATATATGATATATTTATTTATGACAGTATAATTAAAAGAAAATGGAAGGAAAGACCTATCAATTATTCAAGAAGAATTGAACTTTAATTATTATTATTATTATTATTCTTTCCGCCAAACTTTAACGAAATTTCCCCAAAAAAGTACGCGACATGTTGAAATGATATTAGGTATCTAGTATCGGTTGACCAAAAGCTATCTTGTGGTGAGGGCACGACCCCGTAACATTTCATGTAAAGGGGTTATCTCCCCTAACACCTAAACACTTGTTATCATTCTAACTCCATTACCAAAATAGGGAGAAAAAAAAACAAAGGGTGGAATTTGTTCAGGAACAGACCTTGGTGCTTTGATACATTAAATCGAAAAGATTCAACGACTCATTGGTAGGGTTATGCCCCTTTGAAAATTAACAAATGTCGGTTGGCCACTAAAACTCAAAAACTGTAAGTTGTAGCCACCTAGGATCATCACCAATGATCATCAATTCACATGAACATGAAAATTGACCTAAGGTCAAAGGTCAAGGTCATGACCTAGATTTTGACCTTAGCTTGTTATCGGATTTACTAAATAACCGTAAAAGATGGCTGATAAAATGTAACCGAGAAAATATGTGTCTTGTCGAGATCTACATTTGTTATGTTGGGTTGAAAATCATTGGACCAAAAGAGGGGACGAAAGATACCAAAGGGACAGACCAACTGTTATGGAACTAGGGCACCAAAACTGTTTTTTGAGTCCGAAATGATGATTGTTTGCTTATAACTCAAAAGTGGTTAGAGATAGAAAGAAACTTTGAATTGCAAAAATGATCAGCATAATAAGATCTACAAAGTTAGGTCAAGGTCAGAGGTCAAGTTCCTAGCAACGACATAAAACACCATAGCAACCATATATTTTTGAACTTAGAAGGCTATGAATAATATAAATATGACATTTTATTACTGAAAATGACATTTTTGTCCCTAGCAACGACATACAAGTCCTTAGAAATCACTTATCTTTTAAACTTTAAATACTATGAATAGTACATATGACATTTTTAATAACTTATTTTAATATATTTATCCTTAGGAATGATTTTTGCCCTAAGCAACCACTTATGAACATAAAAATCCTTAGAAACCATATATTTTTTAACTAAGAAGGCAATTAATAAAAGAAAAAAGGAAAGACCATTCAATTGTTCATGAACAATTGACTTTTTAATTATTTATGCTGTTCATAAAAATAAATACATAAACTCACATATCGAAATACATTCGAAGAGTAGCCGAGCGAGTAGTGTAATAAAGAGGTTTTTCAGTAACTAGTCTTGCAAATACGGCAAAACCAATACTAAAACTGTATGCTATGTTTCCTGCTTGACTTATTCTTCGGCTGTTTTGCGTATCAAAAGCAACAGTCAAAACCAGATGATCCCTGATTTGGTAGCATGTGTTTACTTATATTGAAATGATATTAAAAATCACGAATGTCAATTATATGGTACATTTTATTGAAATCATTAAACACACATTTATTTAATTGTTTGTAAGTTTAACAAAATATATTATCCTTTAATGTTACTGTTCTTTGCTACTAAGTCTTTATTGGTAAGCGTATGAAATATCTATATATGCGCAAATACCTCCATATTTAGTATTCAAGTAAGTAGTTGAACATCGGAAGAGAGAATGATTACTGGGATAAAACTTCCTTTAATTTATTCCAAAACACTGTATCACCAAATTCATCGTTTGGATATTCGATGTAAGAGCTGGATTGAACTAACTCTAATACCATCAATGGTAAATCTTTTGGTGACATGTGCTCGAGAAATACTAGAAATAATATGTTTTCCTTATTTCTGGAATAAATGCTTTCCACTTTTGCCATGTTGTATTCAAACATACACCAATACGAATCCAGATAATTATGTGACATAACAATAACCACTTTTCGGCTGTTGTGAATTGCAGATGTGATGTTTCCTGCAATGTCATTTCCAGGTAAAAAATCTCTATTATGGATACAAAGCTTCAACTCAGCATCGCGTTCGAGACAAGTTAAAAGTTTGTCATGAACGAAAAATCTATCGTTGTTGTCGTATGATACAAAAGCATCGTACTCATATTGGCCATCATTGTTGTAGTTTTCTTTATTTTGCACTTGATATTTATTTTTCACCATGTAATACATATATCGTAAGCGCCATCTATTGCGGTAACATATACCCCAAATTAGAATAAACAAGAAAACGACCAATGATGCTAATGTGCCAACAATCAAAGAAGAATACGACGAACATTCCTTCTGAAGCTTCTCAAAAACTCTATTCGGTTTCTGTAATGATTCAGAGTTCCCATGAGACGTCAGACATGATGTTTTATTTTTATTGTGAATCCTGATTTTTGTAGTTGACATCCACTTAATAAAGTTCATTGTATCACAACTACATTTTAACGGATTCCCACTTATATCAATAGAAAAATTGTTGTTGACTTTGTACACTTTTTCTAATTGAAAACGAGCATGTTCATCTAAATTTGAAATTCTATTATTAGAAAGGTCTAAATTGGACAACTGTGTCATGTGATTAATTTGAAAAGTAATATTATCTATCATATTTCCAGCTAATTTTATGTATTTCAAATTTGCCTGAGAATTGAAAAATGCATACGATAAACTTGGAATCCTATTATCTGCCAAATTGATCGTTTGAAGGGCTGGCATATGTGGCATTATTTTCCCTTCAGTGTCATCCGGGAGTACAAATCCAAGTAGATTATTTTGTAGGAGTAATGTTATTACATTTGGAACGCTTTTAAAAAATACCTTTGACACATTTGAGCAAATATTATTCGATAAATCTAAATATTGAACATGATCAAAAGTAAGAAGTGGACCAATCCACGAATAGAAAATATTATAACTTAGATCTATATATTCTACAATATTTTCTGCAACTGAAAACTTTGGAATTTCATAGCGGAGAAAGCATTCTTTGTAAAGAGCTTTTTTTAATTTTCGAGGAATTGGCAATACTCTCCAAGACGTGTTATATCGGAATATTTTATCAGGTGTATGAATTGGTTTACAAACTTGATTACAACAGGGTTCGTCAGGACGCTCGCATATTTCTTCGTGTTCATTGTTCCTTCGCGAACTGAACAAAAACGAAGTATTGACAAATTCAATCTGCAAAGTTATCAACTCGAAAAGATATTGGCCATACGAAAATTCATTGTCGGACATAAAGATTTTTCGAATGGAAAATGGAAGCTGTTTTATGGCTCCATCTTCGAAGAGCTGGATTCTATTACTATCACCATGCATTTCTTGCAAGTTGGTATATCTTAAATGGTAAAAATGCCGCTTCAAAACTTTCGTATTCATTTGAAATGTCTTATGAATTTTATTAAATTTCAGAATCTTTATCGACGTAAAGGGAAGGTCAACTGTCACATTTTCCAAACCATCAAACCTTAGACATGTGTTAAAAGAAACGTCTAGAGTTGATAAATTTCTCATAAAACTAAATGAACCAATGTACATGTAATTCACTTTACAAGCAGACATATCTAATTCATGTATTGCTGGTACAGACCTAAACGTGTCTGGTTTTACGGTGTGTATGTAGCACTGTCCAGATAATCCAGAAACGTCTAGTGTCTTTAAATGAGGCATTTCAGGCAGGTTTTCATGAGACGAATTGTAATCAATTTTCAATGTAAGTAAAGATTGAGGGAAGGTAACGTTGTGATTGCTCCAGCTAATATTGTTCTCCTTTACATCTAAATATGATAGTGTTCGTAGATATAAAAACACATCTTTTGTTGTTTTTGTTATATTATTATTGTTCATCTGAAGCTTGAAGACACTATTTAGTCCATAAAACATTTCCTTATTCAGAAAGTGTAATCTATTAAGTGAAAGGTTTATTTCAGTTAAGATATCGTTGTCTTTAAAATGATGTTCCGGTATATTAGATATATTGTTATTACTTAGATCTACACTGCTTACATTTCTTGGCAGGAACGGTATTTTTGATAGATTTACGTGTGAACAATCAACCTCGACATATGTTTTATTTGTAGTTCTACATCCACATCTTTGATCAAAGAAACATGTGGTTTTCGTCTGTACACTAACTGTCATCATTAATACAAAACAAGCGAAAAAGAGAATGACCAATGAATTTGCCATATTTCTGAAATAAAAGTGCATAAATTATCACAAGACAAAGAGACCAATATATATTTAATTTCTTGAAATTTTTTAGCTCTTAAAATAGGTCTTTTGTTTGCGGATTTTACAATTACACCTTATATATGCATACTTTTGTTATGATGTTTTCACAAAGTACTTAAAAGGTTCACTAAATTATTTCATTCATATAGTTGGTTTGGAATGATTGTTGTGTCTGTAGAATTATTACAACGAATAACAACCCTTTTAAAGGTAGTTTAGTATAGAATTGTTTGTGATTGTCATCTAAGTGAGAGGTTTATCTAGCTATAAAACCAGGTTTAATCCACCATTTTCTACATATAATAATGCCTATAGCAAGTCAGGAATATTACAATTGTTATCCATTCGTTTGATGTGTATGAGCTTTTAATTTTTTTCGTTTGCTAAGGGACTTTCCGTTTAGAATATCCTCCGAGTTCGGCATTATTGTTATTTTAGTATATTTTAATAAAGACAATAAATTTTTAAATTTCGACAATCAATCTGTCAATTCGTTATGATCAAAGCCGAAGAATGGAAACCATATGCAAACTTGATAATCTGATATAATCGAAAAGGACGAATATTAAATAGCGATACAATATCAAAGACCGCTCATTTCTGGATAAAACTGAATTCCTGTTCACCATCTTTTATACTTGGAGTTGTTCATTGACATTTAATGCTAAAGCAACATCTTGTTTTCAAATAACCGTCAAAACATAACAAACAAGTACACAAATCAGCTGATTGATTGCCTATTGCTAAAATTAAAAAAAAAATGTAATACAAGAATACTAGGAGATTTCTGCAGGATTTATATTTCATCCTAGTGCATGTTACTTAAAATGTCCTAGGCAATTAAAGCAATTCCCTTCATCATAAAGTAGTGCAATTAAAATTACCTCCATATGTAAAAGATCAGTCTGTACCAATTATTTCTTATACCTATACCAAACTAATTGCAACTTTCAATTACGAACACGCTTTACAGGATCTCAATATTAACGACTTTCAGTGTCAACCTCTGGATTTTACCTGTGCTACTTCCCCATTCATATTTAATACGGTTGACCTCACGTTCTAACTTTTGACCTCAACATAATCAATAATACTTCCCTACGAAATGTGTTATCCAAAGGTAAAAAATGTCGTCATCCTAAATCCCTCAATTGGAAACACATCTTCATAAAACTGATGAATATGGTCGAGGAATATGTCAGGGAAGGGGTTAAACGCGAGAAAGAAGTGTGTTATACTCTTTCCAAATGGATTAAGGCATTTAGGTCGTTGATACAAATAAGAATAAAGAAACTACATGGGTCTGTCAATACCCATGCTCCGTCAATCTTTAAAGACCTAGATATTGCAATACACCTACCTTTATGACAATTTTATTGTCGTCCCCAAATATAAAGCCCCAAACAATATCATTTTTGTGTGTAAATCACATTTTATTAACTGCTTGATAAATGAATACGATATTAATAATTTACTTGGAAAATCAACATATACCCCTACCACACTTAACAAGGAGGACATCCTGGATAATCATAGGTCTGTTCTATGTTCCTTTGGAATTTTAACCAAAGATGGAAAAAAAATCCATCACTGTATTTGATACCTGATCTATATATGCGTCCTTACAAACAACGGTATATTGTTGAGTTTTCCTAGTGCTCCAGGCAACCTCTTTCTAAATTATTAACAAGCCGGGCTTGAAAGTTATTGTGAAACTGCCTATTCCAGAGATGGCGTAATTCAGATTTGGATACTAAAAAACTTTAAAGATCTATTAGAGTACATACAATCCAAGACTCTTTCATCTTGCAATAGTATAAAAACGTTTGACATTTCTACAGTTTACACAAGTATCCCATTCCAATTTTATTAAAAAGAAAGATCTCGAGTTGGTACTGAGTGCTTTCATAAAAAAGAATGGCTAACGTATATACAAGTATCTATACTATTAAACGAGAAGACCTCATTTTGGGTGTCGTTTCTCTTCTTTCCACAATAAATTAATCAACACGCCTCTGTGTCCTATAGGTACAGTGCATAGTCGCATTTGTCATCCATTCAAATGATTATTCAGATTGAGTTATTTTAGGAGAAAATCGAGAAAAAGGGCATCCGGATATTGTCCCGTCATTGGACAAAATTTTAAGTCAGATTATACTTCCGGTTTGCGTTGTTCTGTATACTTTGAACATACATATACTACGAATAAAGTGTATTTTCAGAATTCTATCTGCTATCATTTTCAAGTTTACTATCCACGGTGGTCACAGAGTTTATTAAATAGAGAGGGTCTGTATACTATATCAATGACCACCATGGATCGATTAGAAAACTTAGAATTGAAAGTAAATACACTTTATTTATATAGTGAATGTTCATAATATACAGATAAGCGCTAAAATTATTCATGTGCACTTTTGATACCTTTTCTGAAATTCTCCAGTCATAAAATCTTTTACAAAATTCATTGATTACAAAAAAAAAAGAAGATGTGGTATGATTGCCATGTTGACAACCCTCCACAAGAGACCAAAATGACACAGAAATTACCAACTATAGGTCATCGTACGGCCTTCAACAACGTGCAAAGACCATACCGCATACTCAGCTTTAAAAGGCACCGAAATGAAAATGTAAAACAATTCAAACAAGAAAACTAGCGGCCTTATTTATGTACAAACAATGAACGAAAAACAAATATGTAACGCATAAACAAACGACAACCACTGAAGTACAGGCTCCTTACTTAAATGTTCATAACATACTAAATGTATATTCATATTGAAATTGATAGAAAACCACACATTGGGAATTTTGGAAATAAAGGAGGAGGGATTAAAAAAAAATTTCCTGTCCCCAATAACCTATGATTTATGATAATTTTGCTGAAATTCTCCAGTCATTCAATATTTCACAAAATTCTTCCAACAACACTTTACATACTTTAAACTACGCTCAGAATGCCCGCGATTTCGCGGGTGTGTTCTAGTATTCTATTAAAATAGGGGCGAAAGATACCAAAGGGACATTCAAACTCATAGATCGAAAATAAAATTGACAACGTCATGGCTAAAAAAGGAAAGGCAAACAGACAAATAATAGAACACAATACGCAACATAGAAAACTAAAGACTAAGCAACACGAATCCCACAAAAAAACTGGGGGGTTATCCGGTACTCCGGATGGATGAGGGAGGTTTAAATTATACTTTGTAAAAATAACTCTGATTCAAACAAATAATTATTTGAAACTTACATTATTAAGATTCTTGACTTCTTGATTGACAATATATGTGTTACGTTTGGAGAACGTGTTTTTGAATAGACTATCAGCATTTCCATGAGAACCTACTGTGTCACTTATCTTGTCGACGTGTTCCTTTATTTAAATGAGTCTGGCGTCATACAGGAACTTCTTAGGAAGAACAAAAATAAGTTGGCAATATTTTTTAACTTTACTTTCCATCGTAAATTTAACGGACGCAATCACGAGTTGGTTGACCGTTGTTGAATATCCTTTGCATATATGGCATCGGATATGCTCCTTGTGTCGTAACTACAATCTCGTTTCCCTTTCACGAATGTGGCCTACCAAATTAGACTATTTATCGGATTTGTAATGACATGAGCAACACGACAGGATCTATTTAACCTTTCGGAGCACCTAGATCCTCCCAGTGTTTGGTGGTGTTCGTGTTGCTTGGTCTTTAGTTTTCTATGTACTTATGTGTGTCTTTCTCTTTTCTTATTTAGCCATGACGTTGTCAGTTTATAATCGTTCTATGAGTTTGAATGTCCCTCTGGTATCTTTCGCCATTCTGTCAAACGTTCTTTTAAATATTTTTATTTACCACAACGGTAGTTTTCGTGCTTGGATTATAAATCATTTAATGATTTTAATTCTTTAGTTTTATTTTTGGCGTGAGTATGAATAAGTGTCTGGATGGGGTTTACAGAATAGGCACGAATGGACCAATAATATGAAATCATGACACACAAAATAGAAAATAAAATCATAAAAATTATAGAGAATACTGGGGGGAGGGGGCTAAACTATGATAAAGAATAGAGAATAACGAATAATTGGCAACATCAAAAAGAGACAAGAGATTTATGGACAAAATAAAAGAAGAACAGAGTGAAATGGGTAAAATAAAAAAAATTAAAAAAATTGCTACAAAAATAAGAGAACATAGGATAAAGGGACCCCATCCAGACCCTCACGAACGAATAAAAGGGAAATCTGTAATATTCTATTCTTTATTGCTAAAGATGAGATTTAAGCTATGTTCAGCGAGCAAAAAAAAATGTGTAAATACTATGTAAACAGACAATTATTTTATAACTTTCGACATAGTCGGCACATCTCTATAAACAGACCGTTATTTGCCTCGGATGCCTTCATAATGAATGCACTTTACACTTAGCAGGGTTTAAGACAGGAAAATAGGCAAGACAAATACTTTATTAAATTCTCACCTATTGTCACATATGAAATATACAGCTTTTTAAAACACAAGTTAACAACAAGAGCCACTCTATAAAGAGTTATGAGATACTATAAAACAATTTTTCTTAAATTATTATACAAATACAAGTCAACTATAATGAGTATAAAATACCTTTTCGCTTCACTAAAATTTCATATCAGATTTTCCGGATTTTCATTTGTAAAGAGAAAATATAAATTTTTCATTTTCAGACATATGCAAAAATTTCTCATCAACGTTTCCAGCATTGTTAGAAATAACATTACGAATATCTGAATATACAGGCAGTTTAAAAAAAAAACATGTTTTTCATTTTTTTAGATGGACGTGCCACGAATGATTAAAGACATAAAATCACATAATGAAACACCTAAACAAGGTTAGAAGCACCGCGTGATATCTTCAATAGTAGGAAAATATGTACCAAGCCGCAAATCGGAACGGCTATAACAAAACAAAAAGAGAAAAATAATATCGTGAACTTAAAATTCTACCTTTGATCAACATATTCCGGGGTTGGAAAAGAGGCATGACATATGCAGCGAATTGAAGTAGAACTTTGATCACGCAAGTGGTCCGGCAGGCTAGGCTTAGCAGTTCAAATTTCTTACAACACATTAGACGTGTCTTCAATTGTGATTATGCCCGGGAATGGAGAAAATGTTTCTAAAACAAAGGGACAGAATTAATTCATTCGGCACGAAGACAACTAATAAAGGTCAATTATATTCAATATGTTCAGAATCAACTTCTACAATGTCCATACGTGTGCTTCGAACACGTTACAGTCATGCAGATGGTCCCGTTGTAATGTCTTATCTGTAATTATGTTACTATGGGGATGATAAAATGTCATGTCATATCAAATAACATTCAAAACACGAGTCGCCGGCAATTGGCAAGCGAATTAGGCTTCCATTGTGCGTTGAAAAATCACACAACTAGATGTCAATAATCATATTACCGAAGATGCCATTGTTTCGGATGTGAATAGGTTGAAGTGGAAGTTAAATGCTTTATATTTTTTTAACATGCGATAAGTATTATACGAAAGAAAGTGGAAAATACAGAAAATCCACAATAGCTTATTGCAAAATATTAGTTTTTTTATGATATCGTAGTAACATGGTTATGTTACATGCATGTTATACATAAATGATTTTTATCTTTGATATGACCCCACTGTTTCTCCTGTAAACTGTAGGTGTTATAAAAGTCGGTGTAGAGAGTTGTTGAAAAGGTCTATTAAGGGTCTTTGAGTGAATGAACAGAACAAAAATGCAGAATTGGAAGATTCTTGTTACATCTGTATATATCTGAATAGAAGGATACCATATTTCCAAAATAATAGTCATGTCAGAAGACATTTTTTATTTTCATAATATAAATAATATATAGTTTTTAAGTTTTAAATTTTTAGTAAAAATGTTTACCATTTATTTGAGATATACAATTGCCTCCAAGAATTTCCTTCCACAAAATAACCGTCATATCTAACAGCATGTAATTAAATTATATATGTTCCAAGGCAGTCTGATTAAAATCATACCTCTCAACGCTTCCGTTTTCTGGTATGTCTCGCGATATTTAAATAAACAATAACAAGTGAGAGGTTTTATTTAGTTAGTCTGGTTCAAAGATAGCCTTAAACAGATTAAGATTATAGGGTTATTGTATGAATATTGGGGAATATTGTCACGGTAGAATTATATATTGCTTGAGCTTCGAGTGCATTATATGTTCTACGAGGGACAACATTCCCCAATACTCATGCAATAACCCTTTTATTGTATAGCAATATAATATTTAAAAGTAAAAATTGGTTTTAAACTAAGATTTTGTCGTTGAAGACGTCATGAATTTTGAAGATTTATTACACTAGTGCAATATTGGAATTTATTGCACATTAACTTTTGGTTACTTTCTGTGGGAAATATTATATTGCTATGTAATAATACCAATTATGATGATTTTCAACTGTTTAATAATGAATACGAAGGATAATCTAATTAAAGCCAACAGCCAGTCGGAAATAACCCTTGTTTTGGGTTTCACGAATATTCCCTTATTGTTTATTATGTTTTGATACCAGTTTTAAAGAAACACATTAGAATAATATATGTTTATCAAATTAAGGTATTACACGTACAGTTACGCTGTACCCGAAATTACAAAAGATGTAACGAGGAAAGAAAAAAGCATTTCTCGTTGATTGCGTTTATCTGTTAGTTTTGGAGATTTATGGTTTTTGATTTTTGATGTTTTAATTATTCGCGAAAATCATAACGAGTTGATTCCATGAATATCTATTCATAAATTACGTATGTTACGTATGTTACTGACGAGGCATTGCATTAAATACTATCATAAGTGAACTTTGTACGACAACACAAAATATTATCACTCTTCAGAATTATAGAACGCTTAGCAAACTACGAGTTTAGCTAAAACATGGCCTACTATGAACTAAAGGATGAGGAAATATAAGGAGTAGTGGTGGGCAATACTTTAGTTGCATTTCATTTCTTAAGAATTGATACGATAAATGATTTTGTCGAAAAAATTATTTGTTTTACAGTAATCCTTTTCAAGTGCTTAAAAAATATTTAACTTTGTTTCAAATTTGTAGTTTTTATGATTTTAAATACTTACTGCAAATAACAGACTAAAATGGCACCCAATACAGTAATGATCGATAAAGTTTAAAACATTCCTATAAATCTAGATATGGGTTATCTAAGGACGAAAACATTTATATACTGAACCGAACAAAAAATGACACATTAAATCAAGGTATCTTAAATATTACAAGTTTTGAAATTTAGAACAAATACATTATAATTGATTATAAAGTCAAACAAATGAATGATACTCTTTGGTGTATGGACAATGTTCGTAAATGTTAAGTGCACACACTATTACAGATTCATTCAACCAATATAAAATATATCATTAAATGATAGTACCTTCAAAGGCAACCAGGACATATACGCACAAATGAACTATATGTATCTGTATTAATAATTATCAAAGGTACCAGGCTTATAATTTGTTACGCCAGACGCGCGTTTTGTCTTCATGATACTTATCAGTGACGCTCAGATCAAAAAAGTTAAAAGCCAAACAAGTATAAAGTTGAAAATCATTGAAGACCCAAATTCCACAAAAGTTGTGCCAAATACGGCTAAGATAATCTTTGCCTGGGAAAAGAAAATCCTTAGTATTTCAAATAATTTACACTTTTGCAAACAGTAAATTTATAAAAATTGACCATACAATTGATATTAATGTTAGCATGGAAGTGCTGACTACTTGGTTTGTGATACCCTCGAGGACGAAACGTCCACAAGCAGTGGCATCAACCCAGTGGTGTTAATAGTTATCAAAGTACCAGGTTTTGTGAATATCATTGAAATAACAGTCAGCACTTTCAAAAAAGTGTCATTAGTTTATTTGCAGATTTTGGTCTCATCAGTCTCCATTTTTCCTACTTTGTAATTCATCCTATATATTGTTTTTGGATTATAAATGAACTAAGGCAAAGAAATTGCATGGCAGAAAATAGTTAATTGTGACTCTAGTGATATGCAGACGGGCGTTAACATGCTAAAAAGTATATGCCTTGTGAGACCAAAAATTATGACAAAATATGGCAACTAAAAATATATTTACATAACTACATATACTAAACAAGCAGCTGTTTCCTTTAACCAGATTCTTGTTCTTCCATTCTCAATTACATTACATTCTTACTGCACCCCTTACAATGCTTTAATCTAAGATAGTAATGGCCATCCATTACTGATGGCCCCAAAATTTGATGTGCAAATCTACTGCAATCGGTCTGGATACAAATTGTCAGGAAAGGACCCTACGCCTGACGACGTCATCTCCTATTGTTTCATTGTCTATAGCAAGTCTATGACGCTCGTTTGTGGCATTTATTCGCCGAAAAATTTTGTTGTTAATAGGTGGTGTTGCTAATTAAAATCGATTTTGTAAATGGCGCAGAGATCACATATCCGTTTCCGTTCATTACTTTGTTACACTCATATTAAGTGCAGTAATTGCGGATCATGTATGGAACGGATATGAACTCTGCGCCGGAGATTGATGGACTATCATTTATTATGTCTAATTGTTACCCATTTGCTCCAACTGCGCGGATTGATCTTTTCGGTGTTATAGTCGCATTCATGTAAAACAAATTAATAAGGACACTGGTGTTAAACGAGTCTCCAGTCAATTGGGATCGGTGTATTGCATTGTGGTGTTCCATAACCTGTTCCCGTTAGCAGGAACTTAGTCGTGGCACTCTGTCGCATCCGAATCAAGGCCATCAGTAATGTTTTTAGATTTTATTTATTCCTGTTTCAGCACCCATTTGCAGTATTTTAATTCCTATTTATGTAAAACTTGCACCAATTTGCACCAAAGACTGAGATGTTAAGAAGTTGCTAACGATGTTTATTTATACAAAAATGTATATGTGATTGGCTATCAATACTGAAATCTATGAATTTTATTGAAAAAAAGAAAGGCGACGCTAGCCTGGAACACAGATACATTGAGTCCAATATCATTAATGAGTTTTAATATATCAATTTAAAATCGAGTAGATTTGTACCATATTTGACATTTTATCTACGATCATTCAATGGTACGATTCTTCTGCGTTTTAGTATTTTTAAAGTGCAACAATTGATCGTTATGCAAACTATACAAAATCAATATTGAAAGATAACTAAACCATTTATATAGGGACAGACAAAATTTTATATAAATAGATCAAACGAAAGTTCATCTCAATGCGCATGAATAGTTCTGTTAATGTTCGCATCTAGATAGAAACAAAAGGTGAATTAGACAGGGGGGGGGGGGCACTGTTGTTGATGATAAAATTGTCGTTTACATTATCAATGCTTTAGCTTTATCAATTTATACTTTTCCGCCTTTCATATTAATAGGAAAAAAAAACAAAACAAAACAAAAAAACATTTTTCGATAGCTACAATAAGTCGAAAATAAAGGCAACAGTAGTATACGGCTGTTCGACATTCATAAATCGACTGAGAAAAAAAACAAATCCGGGTTACAAACTAAAACTGAGGGAAACACATCAAATATAAGAGAACTCTTACCCAATGGCCTTTTTTCTAACTTAAGTACAGGACATTTAAAAAAAACATTATGGGTTGAATCTTGTTTTGTGGCTAGCTAAACCTCGCACTTTTATGGCAATGTTAAACATAACACTAAAAGACACCATTAAATTGCATGAATACAGTACAAGTAAATGCAAAAGCATTCAGGACAGAGAAAACATAAATAAACAATACAAGATATAGTACATTTGACAGCGAAACAACAGAAACACTGAAGTGAACAATAAATAAACGACGATGCAACACACACAGAAACAAGCTATACGATAACAATTGCAATTTTCCTGACTTGGTACAGGACATTTTGTAGAAAAAAAATGGTGGGTTGAACCTGGTTTTGTGGCTAGCCAAACTTTCTGTTTTTATGGCAATGTTAAATATAACCTCAAAATGACAGAACTACAATACAAATAAATGGGTGAACGTATAGGACAGAGAAACACACGAATAATAGCTAACAAAATGTATCAGGTTTAAAATAAGATACTGTTCGTCCACACAAGACTAACCAGTGACGCTCAAATAAAAAAAGTTCGAAAGTACAAAGTTGAAAGAGCATTGAGGACCAAAAGTTCATTTTTTTTTTTTAGAAATAATTCATACTTTTACATACAGTAAATTTATAAATTTATAAATTATTTGTAAATTAAATACATCGTTTTAATTTAGTTAACCCACACTAAAATATAATATATTGAACTATATTTACCTTAATACACGAATACAAGAAGAACAAATTCAAATTAACGACTACAAACGATAACACAGAGTTGGTACAATATTTACCGCAAATATTGCTGACTAATTATAACACGAAAACAATTTCAAACTAAGTCCTTGACGATACTAAAAGTGTGGTAGAGTAGTAGGTACTATTTGTATATTGTATATTAATCAACTTTGGGCATTCCTGGTGCATATGGGTCAATATATGTAATAGAATTCTCATAGACGGTAAACATAACGTTTTCTTCTATACTCAATCTATATCGTAAATTTGGATATGTATAATGTCTCGTTTCGAAGCTGAAACATTTTCACATATGTGGTTAAATTTTTGGTGGATGAAGTGATATTACTTTTGCCGTAAACTTAGCATACCCCTAAATTATTTTGTGATGCGGCTCTTTGTAGTAACAAATCCATTATTTCACACAATTAGTTCTTTAAATTTAATACTTAGAATACATTTAATAGCTCCATAGTTTTTACACAATATTCCATGGTCATCTACTTTCAAAAAATCAAAATAAATAGTTAAGCTCAGTCACTTGTTGAATATAGACCAATATCCAGTATAACTACATAAATTTGTTTTTGTTACACAGAACTCTTCAATAAGAGGCCCATTATGAATATTGACCCATGTGGGTCTGAGCAGCGTTTCGGCCAGAAAGAGTTTCTACAATGCTGATTAAGTTGTGTTTCTGGATTAGCTTCATCTGTTACGTATAGGTCTCTAGAATTTTCTTGATTTTTTTAATAGTGTTGTGTAGGTGTTTTAAATGACAGATGTAGCTTTTACCTTTGATATAAACGAGTTGTGTTAACCAAAAATATTTGTCAGACAATAGTGCTGATTTTGTTAGCATCTAAAATCTTGTAAAAATAAATCTACATGAAAATACTACGTTCATTATGATATTTTGAAGTTTTTGTACTGGTTTGATTAGCATAAGGCTAGCAATATCAATAATGATTGCAACCAATCTCTTCTTTATATCAATGCAGAAATTGTGCAGGCCTCTTGAAATCGTGAAATGTACTTAGATAATAAAATAAAAAACTTTATCTATATAACCTAACTGATTTCTTTAATGTTCTGCATGAAGGATAAAATAAAACATCTTTAAAATAAGTAATCAAAAGAAACTGACATATAATGACTATAATAGATAAATTTTTAATTTTGACTATTTAGATCTGAGCGTCACTGATGAGTTTTATGTTGACGAAACGCGCGATTTGCGTACCAAATAATAAGCCTGATACATTTGATAACTAAATGGTGACGCTTTTAATTGCACCAAAAATGAAATTAATCGATCTTCAGATATCTATATAAAGTGTATATATGTATATATGTATATGGGCAGGAATTTACTAGGGTCAATAGTGTTTATCCAATAAAAAAATAAAGAAATCATGCAAATAGGGAGAATAAACATTGTTTAAATATCAAAGTGGGTTAATCTTTATTGCCACATGCAACAAATATGGATCCAATTAAAAAAATCAACAAGAAATCAGCACTTGTTATGTGCCGGAAGTGGAAAACTTAGACAAAAAGTGTGACATTTCTGCAGTGGGAAAACCCATGTCATATTTAGAATATGACTGAAGAATTGTTCTACTGTAATAGTTGAAAATTAACTGCAAAATGATCGGTCTATTAATTAGAAACCCCATTTTGTACAGAATCAAATTATTGCTGCAAATAAAATACGATTGAAAATGGACAATTGCATGTAACTTTTCCCGTCAACAAATGTTACATGCACCTTTTCCTCAGCTAATTAGCTTTGGAAACAAGTTATTGTTCTAGCTTTGCAAGTTTTGAAAGGTGTCAATAATGGGTACAATTTGGATTTCATCATTTTCATCAATCAACTGAAGTTTGAAATACACAGAAGGTAAGAAAATTAATTTCATTTTCGTGTCAATACTGCCCAATAATATTCATCTTTTTATAACAGTTGTATATTTTTTATAGTAAGCATTACCATAATTATTTTTTCCACATTTCAACACGCTGACAATTATATTAAAAGATGGCTTTTTCATCTTTCACACTTGGCATCTACAGTGATCAAGCAGATGATAAGAGAGTGGGACCAGGTTAATTTTACCTCACAATGAAGTGTTACATGCACTTTCTGAGTAAATTAGGTTCTTTGACAATGATGTGTGACTTGCTTTGCTTTGCATCAATTTTGTCAAAAAATATAAGTTTATCTTGTATTTAAACAGGTTTGACCCTTACGATATTCATTTTATTGCTGGAGAGATTTCTGTACATAACATTGACACGGAAATATTTACCAAGGAAAGGTGTCTATGATACATGCAAGACCTTTTTTGTACGGTTTGTCTTATCAATCTATTTTTTACATGAAATACACAAATTAATTGCCAATTTGATTAACTAGTACTTGTATTCTTTCTCAGCATTATAAAGATAACTGGCCACTTAATTTGAAAACATAAAATGTAACATTGACACCAGAATAAAAACAATATAACTTTATTACACTGAGTGCATAATTGGCCAGTGCATAATATTAAATAAAATATAAATGTATGCTGAATTCTTAACAGAGAAGTTGTTTATCTTAGAAATAAATGAGTTTTAATTATTTGCGTTTATTTTTTCCTTGATTGACTAGCAATTTTTCCTCATCATTTGTTGGTGTTCCTGTCAATGTTACACGCATAACCCAGAATTATTAAATAATGTTTAAAAGCATTGATTTCCAAACCTCTGTTATGAGCTTTAAAAAAAATTTATCTGAGTTTATAAATGACTAACATCTGAAATATTGTCATCACACGTTTTCTTTGATGCTTATATGATAACTTTATAAGTAACATGGATAGCAATTTTCATGTCAGGTCTTTTATGTGTTAAATGAGAAGATTTTACTGTGTTGAAATCAACAGTTAATCTAATTTTTAATATTCAAAGTTATTATTATGATACTTATTTTAAAAAATAATGTATAAAGTAAACCCAAATTAATTTTTTTTTCATTAAGAAATTGTGTATGTAACATTGACAGAGTCTATTTTCTAGACTTTTACATGTTCAGGCCAGTGTTACATGCGTAAACAAAACTTACTGCCATATGGAGCTATTATTTTATTTTTATTTTTCAAAATTAAAGCGTTTTCATGTTTTCCTGTTTAATGTGTCTTTTAACACTAGTTAGTAACATTGACAACAATATTTTGTGTCAAGATTTTTTTTTATGTTACATGCAAAGGTATTACTTCCTTAAAGTCAGACTTTTATATAACATTTTATAACCTAAATGATTAATTAGATATTACTGGGCAGCAATAATATTATTTCTCCAAAGTTGACTATTAAGCACACCACTTTCATCTTATGGTCTTCATGTACGTAACATTGACAAACAACCTTTTACTTTTCTGTCAATGTTACACGCATGTCAGCCTGGAAGATGGTGATGTACATATCAGTCATTCAGTCAGTTGGGGATGTTCTTGTCAGTCAGTCAGTCTGTGATGTTCGTGTATGCCTGTCAGAGGGTAATGTCCCTGTCAGCCAACAGATGGTGATGTTCTAGTCAGCCTGGCAGATGGTGATGTTCATATCAGTCAGTCAGGTGGTGATGTTCCTGTCAGTCAGTCATATGGTGATGTTCCTGTCACCCAGTCAGATGGTGATGTCCCTGTCAGCCAGTCAGATGGTGATGTACATATCAGTTAATCAGTCAGTTGGGGATGTTCTTGTCAGTCAGTCAGTCTGTGATGTTCTTGTATGCATCACCATCTGCCAGGCTGACTAGGACATCACCATCTGTTGACTGACAGGGACATTACCCTCTGACTGGCATACAAGAACATCACAGACTGACTGACTGACAAGAACATCCCTAAATGACTGATTGACTGATATGTACATCACCATACAGACGATGATGTCGAGGTTTGGCATGCCACAAAACCAAGTTCAACCCACCATTTTTTCCTTTACAAATGTCCTGTACCAAGTCAGGAATATGGCCATTGTTATATTATAGTTCGTTTCTGTGTGTGTTACAATTTAACGTTGCGTCGTTTGTTTTCTCTTATTTTTGAGTGTAAATTGACATTGCGATAAGACGTGTCACGGTTCTTGTCTATTTGTCCGTTTCTGTGTGTGTTAGTTACATTGTAGTGTTGTGTCGTTGTTCTCCTCTTATATTTATGCGTTTCCCTCAGTTTTAGTTTGTTACCCCGATTTTGTTTTTTGTCCATGGATTTATGAGTTTAAACAGCGGTATACTACTATTGCCTTTATGCCAGTCAGAGGGTAATGTCCCTGTCAGCCAACAGATGGTGATGTCCTAGTCAGCCTGGCAGATGGTGATGTTCATATCAGTCAGTCAGTTGGTGATGTTCCTGTCAGTCAGTCACATGGTGATGTTCCTGTCACCCAGTCAGATGGTTATGTCCCTGTCAGCAAGTCAGATGGTGATGTCCCTGTCAGCCAGTCAGATGGTGATATCCCTGTCAGCCTGACAGATGGTGATGTCCCTGTCAGCCTGGAAGATGGTAATGTACATATCAGTCAATCAGTCAGTTGGAGATGTTCCTGTCAGTCAGTCAGTCTGTGATGTTCTTGTAAGCCAGTCAGAGGGTAATGTACCTGTCAGCCAACAGATGGTGATGTCCTAGTCAGCCTGAAAGATGGTGATGTTCATATCAGTCAGTCAGTTGGTGATGTTCTTGTCAGCCAGTCAGATGGTGATGTCCCTGTCAGCCAGTCAGATGGTGATATCCCTGTCAGCCTGTCAGATGGTGATGTCCCTGTCAGCTTGGCAGATTATGATGTTTGTGTTAGCCAGTCTGATAAGGTCCCTGTTAGTGAGTCAGGTGGTGACGGTCCTTTCAGCCAGTCAGATAGTAGTGTTTGTCTGTGTCAGAAAACCAGACGATGATGACTGTGTATGCAGACATACTAGTGATCTACCATTTGACCATTCTACAGCAGTGTAGAAGATAGTTATTTCAAAATCTTGTTTATTTATCCCTTTTCAATCACCAGTCAACACATGTATTTACTGATGCTCATTAAAGAGAAATCATGAGGAATTCAATTTGTAACATTTGTTTTTAATTTGTTATGCCAATTATTGACATTCCAGAATTTCTATTGCATTATAAGAGGTTCAGGCTCCTTCTGATTTCAAAATAATAATAATAAACTCATCATGGATACCAGAATTGAAATTTTGTAGGCCAGACACGCTTTTCGTCTACAAAAGACTCTTCAGAGACGCGAATGAATCAAAAAAGTAAAAGAAGGCCAAAACAAGTTGAAAACAGGACTGTGACATTGAAAAATTGAAACAAGAAATTTGAGAGTTTGTATATTATTGTAAAAATTATAATCTATGCAAGGATTTTGGTTCTGAAGAATAGAACAACATACAGTGAATTTCTTATCGCCTACACAAAAAGAATATATAGATAAAAAATGTTTGCCATTACAATCTGTCCTAGGTGATTTAAATATTTCATAACTAGTACGAAAAATATAGTTATATTTTTGCTTTATGTCTAGCTATTTAGAGTTGAAGTAATATGATAATATCTTTAAGACCATATTCAAAACTGTATATATGTGTTATCCTGCTTGTTTTCTGTCTTTATGTCAAAAATAAACAAATTACAAAAAAAAATGTCTTTAAGTGCCATTGAGCTCATCATTTTCATTCTCTTTCATAATTTTATACGATGAAATCTGTGCTTTACATTATCAAATAATTATGGTTGTTTAAAATAATTATGTCCTATTGTTTCTTTGGCACATTTCCATTCTCAATTTCAATTGTAAAAGTTAACAAACAATAGCAGATGCAATGTTATTGCAAAAGTACTGTGGACTAGATTATGATAAAAATCGGTCATTAGGTACTTTTAGAAAAGCGCTTTGGACGCATTGAAATTATTAAACGTGTTGTTTTCAATTTTTTACATCACTGGGTCGATACCTCTGCTTGTGGACTATCAGTCCCCGAGGGTATCATCAGCTCAGTAGTCAGTACTTCGGTACTGACATGATTTAACAAACTTTTCGAAAATTGTCCGTTTATAAATTTTGAAATTATTAAGAAACTAAGGTTTCAACTCCCTCTGGCAAAATTGACTTATTTTAAGTTAAGATGAATTTGGCTTTCAATTTTTGATAATTTTGTCATAAAGTTCTTAATCGGTTTCGGTACTTATACATCCTCGGATTTCAAATATTTGGCTTCGAGCGTTCCTGATGAAGGTAAATCCAGAAAAGCGCTTCGGACGCATTGAAATTATTAAACGTGTTCTTTTCAATTTTTTAACAGCTAGACTTACTCAAAAAAAACAGAGACGTTTAGAGACCAAATGACGTAGAAATCATTATAACAGCTATAGGTAATCGTACGGCCTTCAACAGATATCAAAACCACACCTAAACAAACAAGGAAAATTTAAAACAATCTAAACGGAAATAAATTACGACCTTATCTAAGGTCAAAACAACAAACTAAAACTAAATATGATGTTCAGCAACACAATTAATGACAACAATCTAATTACAGGCTTCTGACTTTGGACAGGCATATTAAAGAATATGGCGAAGTTAAATATGTTTACTGGCGCCAAACTAAATTATGACAATGATGTAACAGTACAAACTAAAAACAAATCAGTTGAACAGTGATAAGTTCATCAGATCGATACAAAGTATATAAAAACGACACACATTAAAGACAGGAGAGTGCACGCAGTTACTGACAGCTAGTTCAAAGCCAATAAAAACTGTATAAAAAATCATGGTTTTTTTTCTGTAATTAGAAACATGACTTAGTATAAAAAGCAGAAAAGATATAAGATGGTTTTTACATTTGGATCTTGAATTTTCAATTTTTTTGCATACTGCATTATACGTATTCAAAGCTTAATGATTGGTAACCGGTGACCTATCGTTGGTGACCAAAATCCAATGGATTTAGTCTCATGGTCTCATTGGCAATCGCACAACATTATATTCAAATAAGAGAGAATGTTTGACATTATATGAATACTCATACAATATATTTAATCTTTATATCCGTAACTCTATGATGTAAAGTTGTCCCATTGGCTATCATACCACATTTTTACGTGATGATTATATATGTAGCTCAAATGAAATTAAAAAAGATAAGCCCCGGCATTTTCCACTTCAAATACTTTTAAATAAAAAAGTGAGTATTTAAAAAAAGTAACCATAAAATAAAGATATCATTTTTTTTTAACCTTTACCTAACAACACATGTAGTATTAGTGCACGTAGCATATTAACGATGCTGTTCTAAAATTTAGTCTTAAATGGATGATTTTTTATAAGGTCTTAGTGGCTTTGAACTAGATGTCAGAAACTGTGAGTTCTCTCAGATCTGTACTGATGATCTTTTTGTTGTTGGGATATATAAGTACCCGGTCACTTACATTTATGTAGTTGTTGTATTTGTATCCATCTGATGAGTTATGCCTTTTTTACCTGATTTTTATAGTTCGTTCTTATGTTTTACTGTTACACCACTGGCCGAGGCTATGGGAGGGTTAATATTCCGCTAACATGATGAACCCCGACATACTCATTTTGTATGCTAGTCAGGAGCCTGTAATTCAGTGGTTGTCGTTTGTTTATGTGTTACTTTTTGGTTTTTATTTTTATATGTACATAAATTAGGCCGTTTTTTTTCTCGTTTTAATTGTTTAACATTGTCATTCGGGGCCTTTTATAACTGACTATGCGGTATGGGTTTTACTCATTGTTGAAGGCCGTACGGTGACCTATAGTTGTTAATTTCTGTGTCATTTGGTCTCTTTTTGAGATTTGTCTCATTGGCAATCGCACAACATTATATTTAAATAAGAGACAATGTTTGACATTATATACATACTCATACAATATATTTTCGTGTGCGGTGACTTGGATAATAAAAATATTTACAATGGAAAGTGTTTTAGTATGTAGATTGGGCTGGTAAACTACCCCGGCAAAAATGTTTGCATACGGTTTTGTCAATGGGTAAGACCCGGTTCCGCCCTAACATTTCACAAAGCAGGACACGGTTTTGTCAAAGAGAATAATGCATACGGGTAAACTATTAGCATAAATCAAAATCCGATGTTCAACAGGAGCTTGGTCGCCTGTGGGGAAACCTTTTTTTTCAGAGGACATTTATTTGAATCCATAAACCCTTGAGTTCCTGCTTTATTGCTCAAGAGAAAAACATGGATTTGTAAAAACAGGTACTTTAACGACAAAGTACAAAGAAATGAAATTAAAAGTTGTAACGTAATTTTAGGGGTTTAAAATCTCAATACAAGTTTTTATATATGAATTATGTAAATTTAAGTTAGCGAACTTTGATTATGTAATTATTCGTGTGTGTGCGGCTTTGAAAATTGAAGGACGCACATTTGAGTTATTTTCATGGACAACAGGACGGTTATCTTCCACACTACTTAGAGAGTGTACTCTTTCCCATGATCGTTTTAAATCGCAAAACAGTTGTGTTTTAGAATTCTTTTGTTACATAGAGTAAAAATGAGTTTCTGGTATCTATGACGTGTTTATTTACAACCACTGGATCGATGCTACTACTGGTGGGGTTTTTATTCCCTGAGGGTATCACCAGCCTAGTAGTCAGCACTTACGTTTTGAATTGATCAGTTATCATTGATATGTTCATAGTTAAAAATTAACTGATGATAAAATGTTGATTTTTTGAAATACTAAGGCTTTTCTAACTCAGGAATAGATTAACCTTAGCTGTATTTGACAAAACTTTTAGGATTTTTTTGGTCCTCAATGCTCTTCAACTGCGTACTTTATTTGGCCTTTTAACATTTTTGCGAGCGTCACTGATGGGTATTTTGTAGACGAAACGCGTGTCTGGCGCAAATCTAAAATTTCAATCCTGGAATCTGTGATGAATTTATTTTCTTTTAAGCGTGCCATTTGCCTCTTTCACATTTACCGATTTAGTTAACAAGTCCTTACTGATCGCAAACACGTAGCTATATATATAGTCAATTGCAATCATCCGTTAATAACTCGTCATACACTCTTAAGTGGATATAAAACGAGAGGCAACGTAATTGTAAAGTAAAAAATCTTCTTACGTTTGAAACAGATTTACTTTTCCTGAAATAACTCGAAACAATGCGTAAATACCGTTAAGCGCTAGTTAACAGGCTCCAACTCGGAAATTGTTGAAATTATTGTAACAATTTCAAATTAAGTATTACTGTCAGTTTACTAAGTAATCCTGGTACCTTTGATAACTATTTACACCACGTGGTCGATGCCACTGCTGGTGGACGTTTCGTCCCCCAGGGTATCACCAGCCCAGTAGTCAACACTTCGGTGTTGACATGAATATCAATAATGTGATCATTTTAATAAATTTCCTGTTACAAAACATTGAATTTTACGAAAAATTAAGGATTTTCTTATCCCAGGCATAGATTACCTTAGCCGTATTTGGCACAACTTTTTGGAATTTTGGATCCTCAATGCTCTTCAACTTTGTACTTGTTTGGCTTTATAAATATTTTGATATGAGCGTCACTGATGAGTCTTATGTAGACGAAACGCGCGTCTGGCGTACTAAATTATAATCCTGGTACCTTTGACAACTATTTACACCACTGGGTCGATGCCACTGCTGGTGGACGTTTCGTCCCCGAGGGTATCACCAGCCCAGTAGTCAACACTTCGGTGTTGACATGAATATCAATAATGTGATCATTTTAATAAATTTCCTGTTACAAAACTTTGAATTTTACGAAAAATTAAGGATTTTCTTATCCCAGGCATAGATTACCTTAGCCGTATTTGGCACAACTTTTTGGAATTTTGGATCCTCAATGCTCTTCAACTTTGTACTTGTTTGGCTTTATAAATATTTTGATATGAGCGTCACTGATGAGTCTTATGTAGACGAAACGCGCGTCTGGCGTACTAAATTATAATCCTGGTACCTTTGATAACTATTTACACCACTGGGTCGATGCCACTGCTGGTGGACGTTTCGTCCCCGAGGGTATCACCAGCCCAGTAGTCAACACTTCGGTGTTGACATGAATATCAATAATGTGATCATTTTAATAAATTTCCTGTTACAAAACTTTGAATTTTACGAAAAATTAAGGATTTTCTTATCCCAGGCATAGATTACCTTAGCCGTATTTGGCACAACTTTTTGGAATTTTGGATCCTCAATGCTCTTCAACTTTGTACTTGTTTGGCTTTATAAATATTTTGATATGAGCGTCACTGATGAGTCTTATGAAGACGAAACGCGCGTCTGGCGTACTAAATTATAATCCTGGTACCTTTGATAACTATTTACACCACTGGGTCGATGCCACTGCTGGTGGACGTTTCGTCCCCGAGGGTATCACCAGCCCAGTAGTCAACACTTCGGTGTTGACATGAATATCAATAATGTGATCATTTTAATAAATTTCCTGTTACAAAACTTTGAATTTTACGAAAAATTAAGGATTTTCTTATCCCAGGCATAGATTACCTTAGCCGTATTTGGCACAACTTTTTGGAATTTTGGATCCTCAATGCTCTTCAACTTTGTACTTGTTTGGCTTTATAAATATTTTGATATGAGCGTCACTGATGAGTCTTATGTAGACGAAACGCGCGTCTGGCGTACTAAATTATAATCCTGGTACCTTTGATAACTATTTACGGATCATTTATGTATTTATGTATTATTACGATTACTAACGACGTATTGCTTACGATTTCATTTGAGGCATGTTAGGATGCTTCACGTATATATCGTAACTAGCTATGTTGAACACTTATCGTGTAGTAACAAGTACTTTCCCAACATATATGATTGTATACTTTAAGATGTAGGGAAAGGTATAAAAGGTGCAGATCAGAAAGACTCTTAAATTAATTTCTCGTAACTTACTCTAACTATTCTTTACCACATTAAACAAGTCGGTACTAGCACCTTAAAGCGTCGATGAATAGTAACCTTTGGTTTTACGGTCGTAACAATTCGTAAGATACAGTTAACAAACACTCAGTAGCCGAGTTTATTTTACTCTTCCGGAAACGTATTTGACTTAAACCTACATGTATATAACAAACATCAAAGAAAATATATTAAACGTTTCAAGATTGTCTAAATACTAAAGATCTACCCATGAAAGAAACATATGAGCAACAATTTTGATTCATGAAAATGATATCGCCAAATTTTATAACAAGGAAATGTGTGTAAGAAGGTGACAATTTAATTTAACCTACTACAGTACCGTCTTGTTTCCTTTTCTAATTAATTGTAAATCTAGTAGAGCAACATTCGTCCTCAACATTCAACATTTGTTTTCAACATTCAACATTAAACATTCAACATTCAACATTCAACCATTTAACCTTCGTTTTCAACATTCAACTTTCGTTTATAACATTCAACATCCGATTTAAACATTCACCATTTGTTTTTCTACATTGAACATTGAACATTGTTTTTGTCTTTTAGAAACTACTATACAATTAACGTCAGAAATGAAGTTGTCCCGACCTGTTCCAGACGAACTTCGGACGAAAAAAGTTTTGAATTTTCCTTTTAGAAACAAAATGTGTTTCGTCTCGTTAAGTTTACCAGTGGCGCATCCAGAGGGGGCGTAGAGGGCGTACCCTCCCCCCCCCACCCCCACCTTTTTGCCTGGACTTTTTTTAATATGATTAATCAGACTAGACTTCGTGAACTTTGTCGTTTTCCGTGTATTTGATTTTTATACGACAATTCTTTACTTATAAAGATATGTTTCGCTGGTATTTACTGATTATGTCAAAGTCATGTGATTCGCTATGGTGGAGTTGACCAGTGCGTCAAAAAAACGTCACTCAGTCATTCTAAAATTCAAATTACATTAACACATTGCTTAAGCTGAGAATGACAACCATGATACCTTCAAAGCGACACAGGATTGAGCAAGAACATAGCGACTTCTATTTCACAGTTCAACCAAACAGAAAATAATATTCTATTACACTCTCATGAAAAAAAATCCACAGCAATATTATTTACCTACGAAAAGATGTTTAACCCCACACGCCAAAGCACCCGACCATATTTTAAAATAACATGACAGCTGAATATTGATCCCCAGTTAGTATAAGCTCTAGATATATTTAAATTCTAAGGTACGAACCGTTTGATTTAAGGAGGCAGTTTAAGGTATTTGAGAGAGAAAAATCTGACTCTGATTTTTGCATTAGATAAAAAATATCTGGCCGTATTTGTATCAAAACAATAATCTTGTCCACTTTTTATCTATTAGAAACAAACATTTCCAACAGAATTATTTAGCATCAAATAAGCATGATGGAAAAAAAACAGTTGTTTTTTGTTTTTTGTTAGGCCGGGGCTTGCATGTCTGACCGGAATGTCTGTTTCGTCGAACTGATATATTGAATACTTTTTTCAAGACCAGACTGCAACCGGACTGCTGAGTATGACCTTTATGTCTCCGTTTGTCGACCATTCATAAAGTCGTTGCCATTTCAGACTCATTCGTAGCCTTTGGTTGATTTGGAACCCCTCACCTCCCTTAATTTTGTTGGGTGAAACATATCAACCAAACATTTGGATTAAAATTGCTTGTTTGACTTTTTTAACTCGTGTCGCTCGTATTGTAAATTTCATCGAATTACAACAAGAAATCTGTGAGGTTATGCTAACTTAACATACATCAAACGAGAATTTTCCATGTCTATTTTTTACTGACAGGTCCCACATCAAATATATAAGTACATAGCTTTGGATCCATTCTATCATTTTATGATAGACAATCAATAAGGAGAATACAGCATCAAACATGTCCAACCCTTACACTTTTCAGCAACTATAGAATATACATGCCCCTTTGCCAGGAGCCGTTTAAAAAGTGCATTTTACACTTATTTTATGTTTTTCTTGCCCCAAAAAGATCCCAAAATTTGTTCGACTATCTCCGCTCGGCGATCTTTAAAACTTCACCCCGTCTTTTCAAATTCCAGGATCCGCCCCTGTTTACACCAAACCTCCTTTCATTTATATTTTCCGAAAATGTATCCATATAATAAACAACAAAGAAGTATTCTTTTCAGAGGTCGGTGGTTCTCTATGGACATGCAGGCTTCCTCACCAGTACAAACTGACCACACAAAAATAGCCAAAGTGATGACATTGGCGTAAACATCCCATCAACCAATCAATCAAATAATAAGACATAAAAAGAAAAAGTGTCTGAAAGTGTCAATATTGTCTCATTTTAGATCTATCAATAAAAATTAAGATGTGTGCAGCAATTTTATTATATTAAAACCCTGTCACCCTGAAAGTGCGTAAAAAGGCGACCTTGAATGTTTCCTTTTCCGGCTGCTGACGTTTATCCGTTTATAGTTTCCTTTTTAAAACTACTTGTAACTTCACCTACATTTAGTAGTCACAATATCGAAGTGACTTCATTAGCACTTTGATTGAAGGTAAATATGATTTAATCTTTTAGACTATTATGAGATAAATTAAGATCTGTTTAAAATGTACGATTTTAAACAGTTTGACTAGAATATTACATTGCAATTCTTTCCAGAGCACTACACATCAATTTTTGCATCATTTTAATCAATGTCTAATTATTGTACTGTTTTGGTGGCGGTGGTGTGTTAGTTGTGCCTTTTAACTTGGCCTTGGTATTTTCTATCTTCTTCCAATAAAGATTGCTGTATTTAAAAAAAAAGAACATTTACTTTTTGTAATTGGATATGAATAAGAAATGAGGTCACATGAGGAGGTTTTATTTTTTTTCATTTATCAGAAAGGGCATCTCACGACCCAATACTTTTAAATGGTGTGAAGTCTTGAAACACAGTCAGTCTTATTCGATAAAATAATTTTATTGTAAGTAAAAGTATTTTTAGCAGTAAATTTTAGTTCTCTTGTTAATTTGATCATCACAGTGGGTAACCCCTTATCAATATCGTATTATGAAACTTGGAAATTTCATTAGCCACTGTCTATGTATTATGCAATTCTTAATCAAATGCAATTAAGGTCAACATGGTCATCTGTGGTATTATATTAGTTGCAATTGGCAATTTATAATAAGTGTGACCAATCAGGAAACCGCGTATGATAGCATCATTGCATGTGAGGGGACGCTTGGTCATTTACGATTTCGTTTCGAAAGCTGCCAGACGCCATTTTGTGATTTCAAGAGAGAAAGCCAATTCTGATAACTTAGAAGTTTTCCTATAAGCTGAAGACGATTTCAAGTATGGAAAAGAGTATAGAGAGATACAGACTTCATTTTAAAAGGTATGAGGCCATCTTCTTTATATTTTAATATCTTAATTTGCGTCATAGACGTATATCATATATAGAAAATAATGATTCTTATTTAAAGAGATTGAATACATTTGCAAGTTTGGGTGAAGGTACTTCACGACTGGGACCTAATTAATGTATTGGAAATGAAAATTTTTTGCTCTTAAATTTTTTAAACAAAACACAGTTTTTATTCAGATTCATTATTGCCGAGGTATTCCAGAAGTTCCGGACATGACTATAACGAAAAAGTTAACAAAGTGAATAGTTGGTTAAATTCATCATTGAAATGCCGGTAAAATATTTCTTTCTGGCATCATCGAGGACTTTGGAATAATACTGATCATACTGCATCGTTATTAATAGATGAAGTTCATTTAAACAATACAGGTATGCAGTTTTATGCCAAAAACGTGCGTGCAGCAGTTGGAAGTTCAAAACGAAAGTAACTTTTTCTTTGTTACATACACATTATATTACTTTTTTAGTACTCACACACACAGTGCCACATATTATGGTTACAAACTATCACACATACTAGTGTATTCAAAACAATTAATCTGTACATTTATTGTTTTATTAAATTTAAATCTTCGATCATTAATAATTAAGGCCTTTCCTTTTTCAAAAGGGAAAGACCTTACTGTATTTCTTCTGTTTATTATTATTATTATTATTAGGTCTTTCCACTTTTCCGTGGAAAGACCTATTAGATTTCTTCTGATTATTTTTTTTTTTCTTCCGCCTAATTTTTTTCCTTCGCTGTTTTTTTGTTTCACAAGATGTCGCTTAGATTTTTGGAATATGATATCGAACAGTTTATATGCTTTTGAAACCAACTCTGCTTAACCAAATACTTTCCCAAATAAGAGTTATCTCCCCGAACACTGTTTTCCTTGTTATCTCTAAGGCTTCGCAACCGTATAAGAAACCGATGAATTTATTTTTCCAAATTGCTCGTTACATCCTCAGGATGTTCTGTTTTTTTTTTACCGAAGCCGTATATAGATTCCATATGAGAGTTTTCCCCCCTTTTATGTTTGATATTAGAATATGCATTTCTAACTGGTAAACCATAAGTGATAGAGGCCTAGGGTCTTTTGATTTGAGGTCCTTGGTTAAAAAAAATGAAAATTAGGTCAAGGTCAAAGGTCAAGGTCATGTTCAAAATTTTGAATTTGGCTTGTTATCTCTCATTTTTAGAAATCTTATAAGATATCGACAAAATATTTTCACACAATTGTTAGTCGCGACATGTAGTTACACATAAATTTTAGTCGAAAGGATAAGTAGATGTTTGATGCGAGTTTTTCCCCTTTTATATCTAATATCAGTTGTATGGTAATATAACTCATAAACAATATAAAGTAAATACCTAGAGTCTTTTGATTTGAGGTCCTTGGTTTATGACCTTGAAATTGAGCTCAAGGTCATATGTTAATTTAACGTTCTAGATTTTGACCTTTGCTTTTACCTCATATGTATTCATGTTAAAGCTATCAGACTTTTTGCATTAGGTTGCAAGCAATATGACGTTGAAAAAGCTAACCGGAAGTGACCTTTTGTAAACCGGAAGTAGCTAATTTTTGTAATAAATTGTTGTAAAAGTATGTAAAACCATATATTTTTGGAATCAGCGTCAAGTAAACTATAAGACAATACTGGAAGTAACATATTTTGAACCGGAAGTAGAAAATTATCTCCCTTATTTATATCTTCTTGTGTAGAAACCTTATATTTTTTGAATCAGCGTACAATAAGTTGTCATTTGACGTTGAAATTGACATTTAAAACCAAATTTAAATATTTTCATATAAAAAAAATCATTACTGGTGGAAAGACCATCAATGGTTCTCTGAACAATTGGTTTTTAATTATTATTATTATTATTATTATTATTATTATTATTATTAGGTCTTTCCACTTTTCCGTGGAAAGACCTATTGGATTTCTTCTGATTATTATTTTTTTTTTTTCTTCCGCCTAATTTTTTTCCTTCGCTGTTTTTTTGTTTCGCAAGATGTCGCTTACATTTTTGGAATATGATATCGAACAGTTTATACGCTTTTGAAACCAACTCGTTTTAACCGAATACTTTCCCAAATAAGAGTTATCTCCCCGAACACTGTTTTTCTTGTTATCTCTAAGGCTTCGCAACCGTATTAGAAACCGACAAATTTATTTTTCCAAATTGCTCGTTATATCCTCAGGATGTTCTGTTTTATTTTGACCGAAGCCGTATATAGATTCCATATGACAGTTATCCCCCCTTTTATGTTTGATATAAGAATTTGCATTTCTAACTGGTAAACCATAAGTGATAGAGACCTAGGGTCTTTTGATTTGAGGTCCTTGGTCCAAAAAAATGAAAATTAGGTCAAGGTCAAAGGTCAAGGTCATATTCTAAATTTTGATTTTTGCTTATTTTCACTCATTTTCATCAACCTTGTAAGATATCGACAAATTATTTTTACTAAATTGTAAGTTGCGACATGTCGTAACATAATAATTTTCGTTGAAAGGGTATGTAGACAATAAATGGGAGTTTTAGCCCCTATCACATCTAAAACTATGCGTAAAGTGATATAACTTATTAACCATACATATTACAGACCTAGGGTCTTTTGATTTGAGATCCTTGGTCCAAAAAATTGAAAATTATGTCAAGGTCAAAGGTCAAGGTCATATTCTAAATTTTTGATTTTGGCTTATTTTCACTAATTTTCATTTACCTTATAAGATATCAACAAATTATTTTTACTAAATTGTTAGTTGTGACATGTCATTACTTAAATAATTTTGGTTGAAAGGGTGCGTAGTCAATAAACAGGAGTTTTAGCCCCTATCATATCTAAAATTATGCGTAAAGTGATATAACTTATTTACCATTCATATTAGAGACCTAGGGTCTTTTGATTTGAGATCCTCAGTTTGTGACCTTGAAATTGAGGTCAAGGTCATAGGTAAATTTGACGTTCTAGATTATGACCTTTGCTTAAAATTCATATCTGTACATCATAAAGCCATATGAACTGTCATTTTAGACTGATCTTTAATATTTTAATATCAAAATAGATATTTACTGGTGGAAAGACCTTCAATTGTTCTCTGAACAATTGGTTTTTAATTATTATTATATTATTATTATTATTTTTATTATTATTATTAGGTCTTTCTACTTTAAAGTGGAAAGACCTATTGGATTTCTTCTGATTATTATTAGGTCTTTCCACTTTTCCGTGGAAAGACCTATTGGATTTCTTCTGATTATTTTTTTTTTTCTTCCGCTTAATTTTTTTCCTTCGCTGTTTTTTTGTTTCGCAAGATGTTGCTTAGATTTTTGGAATATGATATCGAACAGTTTATACGCTTTTGAAACCAACTCTGCTCAACCGAATACTTTCCCAAATAAGAGTTATCTCCCCGAACACTGTTTTTCTTGTTATCTCTAAGGCTTCGCAACCGTATAAGAAACCGACAAATTTATTTTTCCAAATTGCTCGTTATATCCTTAGGATGTTCTGTTTTATTTTGACCGAAGCCGTATAAAGATTCCATATGAGAGTTATCCCCCCTTTTATGTTTGATATAGGAATTTGCATTTCTAACTGGTAAACCATAAGTGATAGAGACCTAGGGTCTTTTGATTTGAGGTCCTTGGTCCAAAAAAATGAAAATAAGGTCAAGGTCAAAGGTCAAGGTCATATTATAAATTGTGATTTTGGCTTATTTTCACTCATTTTCAAAAGCCGTATAACTTATCGACTAATTATTTTTACTAAATTGTTAGTTGCGACATGTGGTAACACGTAGATTTTAGTCGAAAGAGTACGTAGACATTTGATGCCAGTTTTGCCCCCTTTTATATCTAATATTAGTTGTAAGGTAAGACAACTTATTAACTATATATAGTAGAGGCCTAGAGTCTTTTGATTTGAGGTCCTTGGTTGATGACCTCGAAATTGAGCTCAAGGTCATAGGTAAATGTAACGTTCTACATTTTGACCTTTGCTTTTACCTCATATGTATACATGATCAAGACTTGAGACTTTTTAAATTAGGTTGCAAGCAATGTGATCTAGAAAAACACAACCGGAAGTGACCTTTTGTAAACCGGAAGTAGCTATATTTTGTACTTCATTAATGAAAAAGTATATAGAACCATATATTTTTGGAATCAGTGTCAAGTAAAGAATAAAAAAATTACCGGAAGTAACATATTTTAAACCGGAAGTAAAAAATGATCTCCCTTATTTATATCTTTTTGTATAGAAACCATATATTTTATGAATAAGCGTTCAATAAGCTGTCATTTGACACTAAAATTGACATTTAAAACCAAATTTTAATATTTTCATATAAAAAAAAGGTCTTAACTGGTGGAAAGACCATCAATGGTTCTCTGAACAATTGGTTTTTAATTTTTTTTTTTCTTCCGCCTAATTTTCTTCCTTCGCTGTTTTTTTGTTTCGCAAGATGTCGCTAAGATTTTTGGAATATGATATCGAACAGTTTATACGCTTTTGAAACCAACTCGTTTTAACCGAATACTTTCCCAAATAAGAGTTATCTCCCCGAACACTGTTTTTCTTGTTATCTCTAAGGCTTCGCAACCGTATAAGAAACCAACAAATTTATTTTTCCAAATTGCTCGTTATATCCTCAGGATGTTCTGTTTTATTTTGACCGAAGCCGTATATAGATTCCATATGAGAGTTAACCCCCCTTTTATGTTTGATATAAGAATTTGCATTTCTAACTGGTAAACCATAAGTGATAGAGACCTAGGGTCTTTTGATTTGAGGTCCTTGGTCCAAAAAAATGAAAATAAGGTCAAGGTCAAAGGTCAAGGTCATATTATAAATTTTGATTTTGGCTTATTTTCACTCATTTTCAAAAGCCGTATAACTTTTCGACAAATTATTTTTACTAAATTGTTAGTTGCGACATGTGGTAACACGTAGATTTTAGTCGAAATAGTACGTAGACATTTGATGCCAGTTTTGCCCCCTTTTATATCTAATATTAGTTGTAAGGTAATACAACTCATTAACTATATATAGTAGAGGCCTAGAGTCTTTTGATTTGAGGTCCTTGGTTGATGACCTCGAAATTGAGCTCAAGGTCATAGGTAAATGTAACGTTCTAGATTTTGACCTTTGCTTTTACCTCATATGTATACATGATCAAGACTTCGGACTTTTTAAATTAGGTTGCAAGCAATGTGATCTAGAAAAAGACAACCGGAAGTGACCTTTTGTAAACCGGAAGTAGCTATATTTTGTACTTCATTAATGAAAAAGTATATAGAACCATATATTTTTTTAATCAGTGTCACTTAAACTATCAAACTATACCGGAAATAACATCGTTTGAACCGGAAGTAAACAATTATCTCCCTTATCTATATCTTTTTCCATAGAAACCATACATTTTTGGAATAAGCGTTCAATAAGCTGTCATTTGACGGTACAATTGACATTTAAAACCAAATTTTAATATTTTCGTATAAAAAATGGTCTTAACTGGTGGAAACACCATCAATGGTTATCTGAACAATTGGTTTTTAATTTTTTTTTTTTTTCTTCCGCCTAATTTTTTTCCTTCGCTGTTTTTTTGTTTCGCAAGATGTCGCTTAGAAATTTGGAATATGATATCGAACAGTTTATACGCTTTTGAAACCAACTCTGTTTTACCGAATACTTTACCATATAAGAGTTATCTCCCCAAACACTGTTTTTCTTGTTATCTCTAAGGCTTCGCAACCGTATAAGAAACCGACAAATTTATTTTTCCAAATTGCTCGTTACATCCTCAGGATGTTCTGTTTTATTTTGACCGAAGCCGTATCGAGATTCCATATGAGAGTTATTTCCCCTTTTGTATTTGAAATTTTGAAATGTATTTTAAACTGGAAAACCATAAGTGATAGAGACCTAGGGTGTTTTGATTTGAGATCCTTGGTCCAAAAAAAATGAAAATTAGGTCAAAGTCAAAGGTCAAGGTCATATTCTAAATTTTGATTTTGGCTTATTTTCACTCATTTTCATAAACCTTATAAGATATCAACAAATTATTTTTACTAAATTGTTAGTTGCGACATGTCGTAACATAATAATTTTGGTTGAAAGGGTGCGTAGACAATGACTGGGAGTTTTAGCCCCTATCATATCTAAAATTATGCGTAAAGTGATATAACTTATTAACCATACATATTAGAGACCTAGGGTCTTTTGATTTCAGATCCTCAGTTTGTGACCTTGAAATTGAGGTCAAGGTCATAGGTAAATTTGACGTTCTAGATTATGACCTTTGTTTAAAATTCATATCTTTACATCATAAAGCCATAGGAACTGACATTTTAGGCTGATTTTTAATATTCTAATATTATCAAAATAGATATTTACTGGTGGAAAGACCTTCAATTGTTCTCTGAACAATTGGTTTTTAATTATTATTATTATTCTTTTTCCGCCAAACTTTGACAAAGTTAGCAGCCTTAACCGTAAGACGTGTTGCTTTCATGTTCACACTTTGTATCGATGTCATGAATACCTATCCGGAACTCACATTTTGAGTCGAAAAATTTTGTCGTTTCGGAGTTATCCCTCCGAAACTAAAAAGCCTTAATTGTTATCGTTCCAACACCATAACCGTAATAGGTAGAAAAAAACGAAGAGTGAAATTTGTTCAGGACCAGACACTGGTTCTTCGTTACATTTGGATCGAAAAGATTAACGACTCATTAGTAGGATTATGCCCCTATAAAAATTAACTGGTGTCTGTTGGCCATCAAAACTAAGAAACCGTAAGTCGTAGGATCTTCACCATTCATCATCACTTCATGTGACTTTGAAAAATACCTCAAGGTCAAATGTGTATGTTGACCATGACCTTTGCCTTAACACCTTGTTATTGGATTATCTCAGCAACCGTAATACTTACAGAAGTGTTTAATAGTGGAAAATCTTTGAGTCATTAATGCAAAACTTTGCTACATTTTGACCGGAGATAATTGACCTTTCTCTAAGGGTCATTACCCTTGTTTTAGGTTTCTGAAAAGACAAAATCTGCTTTTACTATATAACCAAAGGTCCTACACCCATGCGGTCTTCAGCAATGACATTGGGGACTAAATGACCTTGACAAAGGTCAAAAGGTCAAATGTCAAGTTCATGTCCCAGATAGCAAATTTTGTGTTTTTGACCTTATTGAAAGGAATTTTAATGTGTTTTAAAGCTTTTTAAGATTGACCTTGACCTTGATCTTTCCACTTTTTGGTCGATATCGCAAAATCTGTTAATCTTACAGAAATAGTAAACAGTGAAAAATGTTGAGGTGACTGAGGAACAACTTTTTTTACATTTCACCAAAGAGATTTGACACATTCATAAGGGTCATAACCCCCGTTAACGATTCTGAAAAGGTAAAATTACCTTTAACTCTTGAAACAAAGGTCCTAGACCCATGGGGTCTTTTGCAATGACATTGTGGACTGATGATCTTCACAAAGCGACAAGGTCAAAAGTCAAAGTCATCTCCTATAAATGCGAATTTATTGATTTGTATCATATTTTAACATTTTTTTGTGTGCTTATGAACTTTTCAATACATTCTACGTCTATTGGAACATGTATTTTACACAACAAAAGGAAAGACCTCTCGATAGTTCAGGAACAGTTGACATTTTAGTTATAATATCCTTTCTTGTCAAATGTATTCAATATACGCATGGTTAAATGTGTATCAATATACACATGACAAAATGTTTATCAATAATTGCATGCTAAAATGTGTATCAATATACATATGGTTCAACATGGATTATTATACACCTGGTAAAATGTGTATCAATAGACACTTGGTTAAACGTGTATCAATATACACATGGTGAAAAGTGTACCAATATGCACATGGCTAATCGTGTATCAATATACACAGGTTGAAGCGTGTGTCAATATACACATGGTGTTATATGGTTTATGATAATAAGGTTTCATTGGTTGTTAGCATTAAATGGGTGTACTGTACCCACAAAGTTGGTAAATATTAAAACTTTTAATTTTTTTTATACATGTACAGATTTCATATTTTTTTTTTTAATTTTTTTTTTTAACACTTGAATATAAATTTATTGCACTAAAGCTGTTAACAATGAGCTTACCGCTACAGCTTTAACTGTAAGGTACCCTGAAATGGTAAGTATCTATAAGAACAGGGTTTCATATAGATAAGTATTATCTTATGGTTTATGTACCCTTCTGTAGTCATTTTTGTACGAACTTTTCAAACTTCAATTGTATCAAAACTACAGATATAATGAATAATAGAGATAGGCCATTTTATACATATTCCAAGGGGAAACTTGATGCAAAGCATTATTTTTAACTGTTCCATTGCATTTAATAGAAAAAGAGGACTTTGTGGCAAATAAATCAAGATTTTTATAGAAAATCCACAGCCTTTATCCTTGTACTCTCATATTTGGCAATTTGATGACTGATAGATATAGGATTATTGCATGCAGTGCTAGCATTGATTTCCTTAAAACAAGTTTATAAATGTAGTTATTGGTTAAGACAAGTATAAATATGGCCAAAATCAAGTACACCTTTTAGGGTGCGCTCGACTTTAGTGACTCAGCACGAGGTGTTTTGGAATTTACAGGTTACTTAGAACTTTTTGTAAAAAATAAACACTAGCACATCATAGAAAATCAAGTGAGTAATTTATGTTTCAAATTTTATAACAAAAATCTCTGTATTAAAGGCTGTGGATTTTCTATAAAAATCTTGATTTATTTGCCACAAAGTCCTCTTTTTCTATCAAATGCAATGAAACAGTAAAAAATAATGCTTTGCATCAAGTTTCCCCTTGGAACATGTACTAAATGGCCTATCTCTATTATTTTTTATATCTTTAGTTTTGATACAATTGAGGTTTGAAAAATTCGTACAAAAATGGCTACAGAAGGGTACATAAACCTTAAATTTTATATTACAATATTACAATTAAATACAATGTTCAATAATAATATAATACAATTCAATACTCTGATCTGAAATTAATGATATACTTTTCTTCAATACATGTACAAATGTAATCAAATTAAATAACGCCCATATAATACACTTATCCGAAATTGATTGTCTGGTGTCAATTTATCTCGTTTAAAAATTACATGATTTAAGAGTGTGTGATATCGATTTTCTTGATCGGATGGTTTACCGTGTTTAAAGGTGAGAGAGAGGGCATGCTTTTTAAATGATGTATGTTGAAATTTGCGACTTTATATTTTTTTTATATGGATTTTAAACATATTAGGTGAGTCATTTCTTAATTATATTAGTTGAAGTGTCCTATAAAAATCTTAAGAGTGTTTTATTTTTGGAGAAATTAAAGTTTGAAGCACTTGAACTGTAGTATATTCTTGTAGATTGTAGGATCTTACGTATTCGTCAAATTCAGATTTAAAGAGATTGAATACATTAGTAGATTTATTTCTTTGAATGGATACATAGTATGATTTTTAGATAGCAAATCCTTTAAGTGTCAGAATTATATTGAATCCGATATACTCATTATCTGTTATTTTGTAGCCTATTACAATATCTTATAAGTTAATGTTTTTATTAAAATTCATTTGAGATAAGATTTTATTAATGATTTTCCAAAATTCTTTTAGAAATTTACATTCGATAAAAAAAGTGTTGATACGGGTCTTTAAGTTGACAAAGTTGACAAAACGGACTAGTGTCGATTTTCCATTTGTAGAGATTTTCTCTATTCGGTAAAATGCAACTTATTAATTTTCATCTAAACATTTTGAGTTTATTCAGTTTTAAATGTTGATGTATAATGTTAAACATATTTTTGGTAAAATTATAATTTATTTCTAATTCATTTTTCAATTTATTTATGCCAATGTTTGGAGATAATTTTTTTTGAACGAGCAACTGATAAACGTTTTTGTTGCTTAAATTTTCAATTTCAATGTTTTGTTTGTTTATATTGATAAATGATCTGTTAAAATTTACTTTTGATTTGATGGATTCTTCCGTAGCTAAAGCTTTTAGCCATGAGGTTGGAATTGAAATTTGAAATTTCTGCTATCCAATTTTTAGTGTTTTGCAGTTTTTTAAATATTTTATCTTGGGCAATTTTTCCATTATCGTCAATAAATCGTTAATATAAATAAAATCACTGTGTATCCAGTTATGCATAATAAGCGGCTTGTTTTGAAATTTTATAATTTTTTTACCCCAGATAACTTGCTTTCTTATTTCGACAAAGTTTTTCAATTCTGTGTTGTTCGTTTCATGAAATAAAATCCAACTTTTTATTATTTCTAAGTAAAATTCTGGAATGTCCTTAGTTATGTAATCTAGTTTTTTTAAAGTTTGGTTGTTTAAATTCATTCTAAAAATGAGGACATTTTCTCCTAATTTATTTTAAAATAGCTTTGGTATCAATGTCCAATTTTCTTGTTTTGCCTGTAGCAATCTAGAGATCAATCTTATTTTAAGAGAGGAAAAGTAGCTTTTTAAGTCGGTCATTTTGAGCCCTCCCTGGTTGTAATCTGCTACCAAAGTATGTCTTTTAACTTTGTCTTTATTACTTTAAAAAGTAAATTGTGGTATAATGAGAGTTTTAACTATTATAATTTTACCTAAAATGGTTAAGTTTCTTTTTTTCCACGATGTAATCAGATTTCGACTCTTTTCAAATCTAGTATCCCAATTTAATTTTTCACAATCTTTTTTTATTAATGCCGAAATATATACCTAGCAATTTTACAGGTTTGTCCGTGAAATTAATTTCATCTACTTTATCTCTACAATGCTTAAGTTTACCAATCCAAATTCCTTCCGTTTTATTTTTGTTAAGTTGTAATCCAGAAAAAGTTCCAAAAATTTCGATTATATTTAATGCTGTTCGAATTTCTTCTTTAGATTTTAGGAATAAAGTTGTATCATCAGCCACTTGCGTGATTTTTATGCAATGTGTTTTACAATCAATTTTTAATTCTATGCCTCTTATATTTTTGTTTTGCCTTAGTTGGTTAGCCATTATTTCTACTGACATTACGAAAAGTAAAGAAGAGCACGGGCATCCCTGCCGGATACCTCTTAGGGGTCTAAAAGGGGCAGATATCCAACCGTTATTAAATATAGAACTATTTATATTTGTATACAAGGTTTTTGTCAAATTTATGAAGGATTTATTAAAACCAAAATATTCTAAAGTATGAAACATAAAATTCCATTCTAATGTGTCGAAAGCTTTCGAAAAATCTATGAATAAAATTGCTCCTTCTATATTAAACTTATCTGCGTAATCTATTACATCTTGTATTTGGCGTAAATTAAAACCTATAAATCTGTTCTTTATGTATTCTGTTTGATCAGCATTAATGATTAAATTTAAGATTTTTTTTATTCTTAAAGCTAGAGTGTACGAGAGTATTTTGTAATCACTATTTGATAATGATATAGGTCTATAATTTGCAAGTTCTAAAGGATCATTTTTTTTATAGATTATATTCAGTAAACTTTGTTTTTGCGTAAATGGCAGATGTTTATTTTCAAAGCTAAAACTAAAATTTTTTACAAGCAGCGGTCCAAGAAGTTCCCAAAACTTTTTATAAAAGTTTATACTTATTCCGTCCATTCCAGGACTTTTATTTATCTTTAGATTATTGACTGCAATGGTTAATTCTTCTAGCGTTACGTTTCCGTCACAAGACTTACTTTCTTTTTCTGACAGTTTATAATTACATTTTGTTTCAGAAATGTATTTTTTAACATCTATATCCGGTTTTTGTTTAGTGTCGTATAGATTAGCATAAAAATCTCTTTCAAGCTTTACTATTTCATCTTGATCTGTTACAATTACCCCCTTATTGTTTCTTAGTTTAAGTATTGTCTGTTTTGTTTGTTTAGATTTTTCAAGACCTAGGAAATATGCATTATTTTTTTCTCCTTTTTCTACCCACTCTTGTTTTGATCTTATTTGAGCTCCTTTTGCTTTGTATTCATATTGATTTTCTAGCTCTTTCTCTAAAGTGGATATTTTTTCTTTTATAAAATCATTATCCTTATTATTAGATTTTTCATATAATATTTTTAATTGTAGTTCTAAATTACGCGTTACATTTTTTCTAAGTTTAGCTTTATTTTTACTATACTGAATACTGTATTCCTTTATTTCCAATTTGAGAGAGTCCCACAAAAGTCTAGGATCTATTTCATTTTTTCCTATCTCATTACTATGTTTTTGTATAATTTTATTTATTTTGTCTTCGTATTCTTGCTCGTTGAGAATACCGTTGTTAATTTTCCAATACCCCGGGCCTCTTGTTTCAGATGATAAAGATTGTAATTGTATTGATACTGCTTGGTGGTCAGTGCTTTTAATAAGAATAGGTCTAATATCACATAACTTTACGCTTAACACGAAATCTTTTTAACTAGGAACATGTCAATTCTACTAGACTGAACTGGATTTCATAATTTTATATCATATGGTTCATTTAGAAAATATTATTGGCCATATGGTCCAATTGTGAAAAGGCCATATAATCTAATTGTTTTATTTATAGATGCCAACCTAGAGATCTAGAGTGAGAAGAAGAGTATCACCTACGGATCTGAGGGATGTTGACCCAGTTCAAGTCATCCCTGACATAGTTGCACCACAGCCAAGACGGCGAAAACGTGCAAGAACTGATACTTCCAAAGTAGCAGCTGATCTGAGGATGCTGAGCCTGTTCAAGTTATTCCTGACATAGTCGTACCGCAGCCAACACGGCGACAACGTGCAAGGGCTGATGCCACCCAAGTAGCAGCTGATCAACCCGTTCCACCAGTGACGCAACCAGCAAAAGCACTACCTCAGATTCCTTCAACTAATCCATCAGCAGACCAGATAGCTGCCGCAATGATAAGCCAGCTGAAAGAGTCATTTGTTCAACTTACTGTCAATAACAGAGAAACGGTACCGTTATCAACAAATTTTCTAGCAAATTTCTTAACAGATGGGGATTCTAATGTGAACACTGGCAGAAGAGACATTATCAACACAGAGACAACACATATTGCAGAAAGTCAACCAACTACTCATATGTATTTGCATCACCACTTGTAACAGACCCTGATATGTTAGCCTACTCTGGACAAGACACAGTTGAAAGTTCACACGCTTTAGGCATTGGCAGGTCCTATATAGGTAACACAGCTTCATATATTTTAAAGAACACTTTATCACTGGAGAAAATAAGGAGAGACATTTGGTCCGATGTTTAATTAGATTTAATAAAATTATCACCAAATTTTAATGAAGATGAAAATGATGACTTTTGTTTAGAACAAAAACAGTTAAAATATCAATCACTGCCAAGGCAAAACAGTTTACAAAAATTCACCAATGAACAGCAGCTTTTGATATTTCTATGTCTATACATCATATTTTACTAATTCCTAGTTTGATAAAATATTGTTTATAATATTAGAACCATGTCACAACAATTTGTTTTTCACATGGCTAGGTCATATGACGAGGCTTTTCGTAGGGTACGCAAAGTGATGAGGTTTGATTGGTCTGTTGTTAATGATGATTTATGGCGTACTGCCTTCTATGAGCATTTCAATGGCAGTAAAACCTCAAATGATAATAATAATAATAATAACAGACTTAATAGGTAGGTTGGAACTTCTCCCTTTCCAAGACAGTCCCAGCAGCTAAATAATCCATTCCCAATGGGATACTGTTAGGCCTACTGCAGATCAGGAGAATGTGCCAACATGGCCATTTGAAGATTCAAACACGAATGTGTCAGATTTTCAAAAACACATGCAACAATTACATGTAGGGAAGGGTCATGAAATTTCAACAAGTCTGCCTACACCGATGAGGGTAAATAAGCTAAACCATTTTCTTCAGGGATATGACAGTCCTTTGAAATACAGATTAGTTCAGGATTTCAAATTTGGGTTTAAGATAAAATCATCCTTAATTAAAACTGATAAAAACTTTCCTAAGAACCATAAAAAGGCCGGAGAGAATCTTGACATAGTAAATAAGAAAATTTCAAAGGAGATTTTAAAGGGTAGGGTAAGAGGACATGTTAATGACCCACCATTTAAAAATTTCATTGCTCTCCTTTAGGTTTACATTTGTAGTTCCCAAATAAGAAGAAGGTTCATTCCGTCTTATTCGTGATTTATCTTTTCCAAAAGGGGACTCTGTTAATTTTTGGACACCAAATGAGTTTACTTGAATATCATATCAGAATATAGAAACTGTCATTGGTTTGGTACAGGCCTATGGTTTAAAATGTCTCATGAGTAAGGCGGATATTTCGTTGGTTCCTGTCCATACATCAGAATATCATCTGTTGGGGTTTTAGTGGCAGGATTGATTTCATAACGATGAATCATTACTCATGGGACCATCTGCATCTTGTAAACTTTTCGAATGTTTTTATACTGCCCTTCAATGGATTTTGAATAGGAAACTTCTGTTATCAAGAATTCCATACAATAATGACAACACTTCAATTTTTAATTCTATTGAATTACTATAATCATTTGATTTAAAATGATGAATCTTAAATTCTTATTGTAACCTATTTGAAACCAGACGACCATCTTTGATTATTACAGCGAAATATCATGCAATTTGTGTTTTATCACCTAATGTTAGATTACGATGATGTCTGTTATTTGTAAATTGTACTATTTAATAGTTGCTTGGACAAATATGCAAAACAGTTCTCCAAAACGTTTTTGTTTATAGTCTGAATTTGCGGTATTCATAAAAATCATTAAGAAGAATTAGTACTGGAAGTATTTCTTAATTTTCTTAGTTATGAAATATATAGTATGCAACTAGATGTCAAACACAAACAAAGTTAATTAAGTATGAAATATAGTGACTCTATATTTAACAAAATTGATTAAAAGTGTCTAGTTGTAATCTAACACTTCTAAATGTATTACTGTTTCTTGTAAAGAAGGGTTGGGAGCACGCAGACATATTTAAATCCGCCCAATTCTGTATGTGTTCGTCCAAAGTCCGGATCATGTCATTCGGTGGTCGTCGTTTGATGCTGCATATCATATGTCGTATATTTTCTTTTTGAATAGTTTTATATTTTTTATATCGGGACCTTTTATAGTTTACTATGCTGTATGAGCTTTGTTCATTGTTGAATTATTAAAGGCAGTATGGTGACATATAGTTCTTTGCATTAACGTCATGTGGTTTTTTGGTGGATACATGTAGTTGCCTTGTTATCAATCTTACCACATCTCCTTATGTTATACAATACTTGACAAAAGACTCAACGCCCTGGTGTATCATATGTCATAATATTTTATTGACAAACTATTATTTCATATGGTTTATCTTCAAGTCTATAATAGGCTTTGAGAAAACTCAAGTCACGATTAACATCGATGAAAGAACTCTCATCAAAGAAACCTAACTTAAATGTTGGTACGACAAGGACGCATTTAGTCTATTTTATAAGACTCATCAGTGGCGATCGAATAAAAATTGAAAAGGCTTCAGCCTTATGATGTTTTAGGAAGGCGTCACAGAACTAAACTTGCCTTCCATGACGTCATTAACTATGTTAACTACAGTTGATACGTGTGTAAGAGATGAATTCAAACTGCAATTTGATCAAAAAAAAAAAAAAAAAAAAAAAAAAAAAATTTAGATATTGATATAGTTTTAGATATGTACTTGCTCGTAGTAACATATTTTAATTGTGAGTTTTTCACATGTTTCAGTCTCTGTAAGTAGGTTTAGTATAAATGAATTATCGCTTTATAAAAAACAAAATTAAAAAAATATTCCAAAAAAACACCTATTGAAAACTATATGTAGTGAAATGTTTTATATATGATAAACATTCAAAACAGCAAGTCTTACTCAAAGAATTAAGGTGATACATAACATTATAGGAAAATTAATTTTAGTCAAGTTGTTAATGTCAAGTTGAAAATGCTCAACGTCAATTTCTAGTATATACTTTATATCATTTTATTATTAATTTTTCAGATGGGATGGAAACTGAGAACAAGTGTTGTCATAGTTTGTTTCGTCTTGGTATTGATAGGAGGAACATCCGCTGATTTCTGCACAAAGCAATGTATTACGACTGCCTTTGGATGTTCTCTTAGATGTAAATCCAATACTTATCAGTATGATAAGTATATGATATGTGCGGTTTACTGTCGAGTGAAATGTTTTCAGTGTGCAATAGAATGCAGCGACTCTACCTACTCGTGCAAAGATTACTTTAATCTTATTTGAAACAATAACTTATATTGTTTATAATTATTTGTTTGATACATTCTTTGATACATTTGTGTATCTGGACTCTGACTTTACTAATTTTATCAAGCTTGACTTCATAGATGCAAATAAATACACATTTTGATTTTTAAATAATTTACCAGAGATGATATTTAGATAATAGACTGTATCCCTGTATCCTTTGTCTGTTTGGCTCTGACAGTTGACAACAAGGGTATCTGTGAAACCGGAATGTTGCAAGGAAGAGGAAAAGTCTATTTAGGTTATAATAAATACGTTTATGTACTTTTGTGTGAATCTTTTTCATTGTGTTTCTTGATGTATATGCTTTAAATGCGTCACCTTCCATTCCAGGAGAAAAAATATGCCATACTAATATTTAATACACTTTATCAGTATTTAGATACATTTCTATCGATCTGACGAAAAGGAGACTCTTTTTGGTATGCTTGGGGAGAAAACGAGCGAGAAATCCAACCATAAAACCATTACCACGGCACAAAACAACGAAAAAACAGACAAATTAGCAAAACATTGCTGAGAAAAAAGTAATGACCCCACAAAAGCCAAGGGTGAACTCGTGTGGTTCTGAAGGGCCCGCAGTAATTGTCTGACTAGTGATTAACAAATAAATGTGGTCTCACCATTAGACATAAACAAATACAAAAACAAAACATCGCTTCATGTTAATTAGGTAACACAAAGTGTTGATAGAATATAAAAGTTTAAATATGATTGTACATATGGCGAGGACAATCGAGACTTTAACCTGTTGAGAAAACAGATACATTGAATAGTAACTTTGCACAACTATCAAGAACCCCATTAAAGCAACATAAAAGCTAAGGGGGGAATACAGTTGCCATAGAAACAATATCCTGCTCCACTAGGGACACACGTCGTGTCGCTCATAACAGATTTAAATCACAATGGTAATTTCCCAAACAAACGGAATTGTGGTTATGACACGTGAAACATATTCGAGTCAACTCCAATATAATTTAAATATCCATTGATGCTTGGTTTTGTTCAGATCGGGCAATGTATTTTAAAGATTTAGAGTTTATAAAAGTTAACAGAAGACGACAAGCGGCATGTTGTTGCAGTAGTGTTTTAACAGCGACCTAAGGTTAAATTGTCTGTTATTTGAAACATAATAACATAATTATAACGTTATTGTGATTTACATAGCAGAGAATTCTTTTTTTATTCGAATCTTGAATTTACAGTCTTTATATTGAGGTATACGCTTTCAATGCTTACCTAATGGAACAAATGGGGGTGTATTCCATTGAATGGATGTCAGTTAGTCTTTGATGAAAATTTGTCTCATTGGAAATTTTTTTTTTTTTTGTGATGATCAATTACATAGATGAAATCAGACCAAATGAGTTTACAATAGATAAGCTCCTGGTATTTTCCACTTAATTGACTCAATAGTTAATGAAATAAAAAGAACAACATTGTCTTCCTTTTAAATATGTGTCTAGTCCTCATTTTCACACAATAACGGAAAATAAATGTCAAAACAAATTCTGCCCAATTAAAGTCATCATGCTAGTATACAATAGAGGGGTTACTGGCGAGTTGCGTCAACTTGAGTCAAGCTAAATAATCACTAGAAATACATATTAAAATGATTCTTTAATGATCATGATGGAAAAGTTTCTGTCTAAAACGTGCTAGAAATGTTTAAAATGGGTACAAAAAATATAGTTTATATAAAGTAACGAGGCTGCCTGCATTGGAATATGATTTATTCTAAATAGACTACAATTAAATTTTAGTCATTTTATGTCTATATCTGATTCTCTTTGCAAAAAAGAAACCACGCAAGAAAACAACACAAGGACATTGATATATCATACTCCAAAGGTGTCTTGATGGTTATTCTTCATATCAATTTGAACCAATCAAAATGTATTGTACACAAGGAAGAGGTAGTTTTAACATTATATGGACATTTTTGCATCCACCTGCAAAATTTATTCAAATCATTTTTATTTTAATTCCACTCATACGGAAATGATGTAACAAAAGTTGGTTAAATCAGACTTGTTAAAAATCAGCATTCTATCCTTTTCGGGATTCGTTTGTTTTTGTTAATTAACAACATTAATTGTCTTATTCACTTATGTTCAGTTTGGTACTCTCTCTCCTACATATTTCATTATTTCAACGTTTAAGCATATACTTCTCATCCTTTTCTGTGTATTTGCATCTGACTGTTGAATGCATTTATATTGTCATAAACCAATTTGGCTGACAATCTCTATTGAATATGACACTTGTTACTAACGTTGGAATGTCTTGTCAAGTTGTTTTCATGACGAGTGTACAACCAGGTACGGAACATGTATAAAAGGAATACAGTTTGACACAAATCACGTTGACCTTTATTAAGGTCGGATGTTAATGAGTAAATAAGTATACAACAACGAAAAACAAGATATATTTTATTTGAATGGGATCATTTGCCTTGCTGATTGGTGTATAGCTCTACGGTCAAAATATAACGACGTTGTTGCGTCATCCCCAAAAGGATTTCCAATATTAAAGTTTCGCTCAATTCAATGGTTTCTGTGTTATTGTATGACAATAATGAACATCATTGATCTTGACTTTCAGTCTTTGTCAGGTTCTTGTCCTTGTCATTACGACTTACGGGTTTGGAGTGGATTCGATTGAGAATTTGTGCTTCGTTATATGATATCAAGATTCATACTAGTTTGCATTGATTTGAAAAGGTATTAGCAATATAAAACAATGCATGCTACAAAATGTAATATCTTCACAAAACCTTATGCGACTCTCTATAGAAGTTGAACTGTAGATCTCTATTTGGAACTTCTTACTAATGACTTTGTCAGTTAAAAGATATTTGTTGTCGAGTAGTTTTTACCAGAAGTGGCTAAGTTTGTACTTAAGGTAAAAAGGCAAACCAATGCTCAGCATACTCCCATTTTTCAGTGCAAATCCAAATTTCAAGCCGATCATTCTAGTTTACATACCCTGCAAAACCTACCTGCTCAAGTAATTGATAACTTGTTCTTGACCTAAATTTAAGAAAATATTTTCCACTGGATGATAAGCAAATAACAATTTATCAATATGTCAATAACAATGTGTTGGTAGTCGTCTTCAGGAAAATACGACCTCGACTATAATATAAGAAATTGAACGTTGGTTTGAGATAGAGGCGTCAAATTGAGCTCCAATTTCAGGAAACCATTTTGATTAAGGTTTCAGGCATCGATATCCCTTTAGGATAATAATAATATATATATATATATATTATTTATTCCAAAAGCAATACAGGTCGTTAGTTAAAGTACAAAAACTTTGATAATCTATTTATAAAATATAATGCAATATCGGAACATTGAATTTATTAATAAAAGTTATTAATGTTGGAATTGAGAATGGACAATGGTTTGTTTTCGAAACAACAACCCGACCAAAGTCAGAAACTAGCAAAAGGCCACCAATCATCGCAGCGAGAAAATCCAAAACTTGTAGGTTGGATTCAAGTGGCCCCTAAACAATTATGTTTGCTAGTCTAGGAAAATGAACGTCACACGTAACTCCGAAACATAAAAATAAACCAACATTCAATTATACAATACTAATAAAGACCAAATTTGGGACAAGCGCAAAAATGCTGCGGGGTTAAACTGTGAGATGTCAACCCTACCCCTATATCTCTAGCTTATGTGGAGAATTAAAGCATAAACAGCTATACGCACAGTAAAACTCAGTTCAAAGTAGGGGCATCTGATACCAGAGGGACGTTCAAATTCATAGATAAAAACTGACGACGCCAATGAGTGAAATCCTGCAAAGGTTTTTATGCGCAGAGAATAAGACATTGATCTACACGGGGAATCTGACTTAATTATTACAATTTAACTGAGCATGGCTGCTTCCATTTACATTCAACATATATCCTAACGGACTCTTTTACCAGGGTTATACTGCCTAAAGTTGTTTTATTTATTTATAGATCATTTTTATAGTATAATGACTAAACGTTAAGTGAAAACAATTACCAAATAACCTACGTATTTATAAAATGGACACGAATCATGGTTACAGTACAAGTAAGAAAAACTGCATGATATGGACATGTTTGGGCGTTCATACAAATGAGACACTGTGGCGCCCTTTTACATTCATACATGTTTTGCAGTTAAGTGACGATATCTGGACAAGTTTCGGGGGAAGGACACGTTCCTGAGTGTTACATATTCAACCTGATGAAAAAATGAAGAATAAATAACAAAGTGAAAAAAATGTAGACCAACCAAGACAAAAAATAACTTAGGAAACCTTTGTTAAAAGTGTTGACTGTTATTCCACTGATATTCATAAATCGTTTAATACAGATAGTTCTATGTCCTTGTCGCCGTTGAAGGTGGTATACTTAAATGAGATGATATATATTGGTTGAACGAAAGTGTAAATGATTTGTGCACTTAACATTAAAGAACATTTTGCATACACCAAAGAGTGTAAGCTGTTCGCTTAAATTAATAACAAATGTATTGGTTGTAAATATCAAACCTTGAAATGTTTCAGATTTCCTGATTTAACGTGTCATCCCTTGATCGGTTTAATATATAAATATTTTAAGTCCTTAGATACCCTAGATTCATAGGAATGTTTTAAACTTTATTGATCATTTCTGTATTGGGTGTCATTTTAGTGTGTCATTTGCGGTAAATACTTTAAATCATATGATTTTTCAAATTTAAAACAAAGTTGGATGTCTTTTATACATTTAAACGGCTACGTTAAACTACAAAACATGATTTCTATAAATAAATGCAACTGTCTTAATGTCCTCCCTTACTCTTATTCGCTTAAAATTTCCTTATCCTTTCGTTATAATTCGTGCGTATGTATATATTATAACATGCCGTTTTCCATATTGTCCCTGATATCATCCCGAGCAACCCCATATCGGCCTCTAGGCTATAGCCGTGGGCCGATATGGGTCGAGAGATGATACCCGGGCCAATATGGAAAAGACATGTTATAATCTTTTTATCACATATTTATATTCTGCAGAAAAGAAAAAAAAAGTCAAATATAACAATTTAATGAAAGATAAAAGGTAAAATCTTAAACATTTTATCACAAACGTGACATTAAGGACGCATTGACGTCACGTCATTTGGAATCAGGGCACAATATCAATATATTTTTTTTGCCCCAGGCAATTTTGAGGTTATTGCATATGCAAAACTCGACATATTCGTAACAAATATGTCATAAATAAGGTTATTCCATGGTTTCATAACGTACTGTAATTCCAATGTTACCTGTTTTGTTTAGCATCAAAAACTAATGATAATATATAAATTCAGGCCTTGTCAGTAATATTTGTAGTTCATTAAATAGTCTTCAATGTATTAACATGCTAAACAAGAGCACATAAAATCAACGAAACCGACAAAATGCTGATCATTTCGCATCATTATTGATTTCGTGAAATATTCATTGATGTCAAAAGAAAAAGTAAAAACGCTAAATCGCCAAACTCAAAAACAGATAAACACGGTGAACGAGAAATGCTTTTAATTTCCTTCCGATATTCAGCTTTTGTATTTTCGGATTTTGCGTAACCGTACTTGTTATATCTTATTTTGTGAACAGTTTTAATGAAATAACAAATATAAATCTTATTCTAATATTCTACTTTTAAACTGGTAAATACATAGAAAAACATGATAAACAATACGGAATGTTCAGCATAACCAAACTAAGCTTTATTATAAACTGGATTTTAATTTTAGTTAGTTTACTCTTCGTGTTCATTTATTAAACAGTTGAAAATCCTGATAATTGGTAAATGCATTCTGTTTTTAGCTACTTTAGAACATATATTATTTAATTACATGCTGATAAATACGACATTAGGTTATTTTCCGGAGGGAAATTCCTGGCTGCAATTGTTTATCTAAAAAAAGTAGTAAACATTTTAATAAATATAATATATTATTCATATTATGCGAATAAAATGACATGACTATCTTATCCATTATTTCGGAAATATACAGATGTACCAAGAGTAAAGGTAGTAAGACAACATGCTCTGATAATGAGATATAAAATTGCAATTTTGGTAGACAGTAAAATGCAGCTGAAGGACGCCTCAGGGTGCGGGAATTTCTCGCTACATTGAAGACCTGTTGGTGACCTTCTGCTGTTGGTTTTTTTCTATGGTCGGGTTGTTGTCTCTTTGGCACATTCGCCATTTCCATTCTCAATTTTTTTTATGTGCATACCCTCAAACTCCCTTAAAAGTGAAACAATCATCAAAAAACACAATGAACGCGATTTTACTGTTAATATGAGTTAATGTTGAAAAGAACTTTTGAAAGTTGCACTAGTGCGAAAGATAAATACTGCTGAAATGTTGTAGTGATAAACGTATTACTTTTTATTTTGGCAATATTGTAATCATTGACGTGGGAAGCAGAAGGTTATTTGAACACAAAATGTAGTTTTAACCCTATATGTCAATGTAACACTTAAGGTATAAAATATGTAGCACAGCACTTTAGAAAACTTTCCCACAAATTGGTCATCTTTTATGATGTGTCTTTCATTTCTTTTCGTCCTTTTCGTTGTATTTTATGAACTTTTAAAGATTTTTTTATTTCAATATGTAGGATTTGATTATGAAAAATTGACCCATTTATTGTCGAAATGTAGAAATTCACGGTCTCTATTAACAAAAAGTAAAATTACAAAAATACTGAACTTCTCGGAAAATTCTAAACGGAAGTCCTTACGCAAATGGAAAAATCAAAAGCTCAAACACATCAAACACATCAAACGAATGGATAACAACTGTAATGTTACCGACTTGGTACAGGTAATTTCTGATGTGGAAAAGGTAGAATTTAACCTGGTTTTATAACTAGCAAAACTTTTCACTTCTGACAATCGCATAAGATTCAATTATATACTCACTCAATAAGGCATATTTCTCGTTAAAATGATTCTAAAGGCTCAACAATCATTTCAAAACCAAATCTATGAATGATTTGTGAAAAAACACAAACAAAAGTATACGTATATAAGCTGTAATTGTAAAATCCTCAAAGGAAGACCTATTCAAAAGGCTCTAAATGTTCAAGTGAATTAATTATTATATTGGTTCCTTCTTCTTGTGATAATTTATGCACTTTTCATTTCAGAAAAATGGCAAATTCAGTACTTTTTCCCTTTCTCGCGTATTTTGTTCTAATGATGGCAGTAAGTGTGCAGACGAAAACAACATGTTTCTTTGATCAAAGATGTCGATGTAAAACTTCAAATAAAACATATGTTGAGGTTGATTGTTCACACTCAAATCTAAAGAAAATACCTTACCTGCCAAGAAATGTGAGCAGTGTTGATTTAAGTAACAACTATATACATAATATACCGGAACAACATTTTAAAGACAACGATATCTTAACTGAAATAAACCTTTCACGAAATAGATTACACTCTCTCAATAAAGAAATGTTTTATGGACTAAATAGTGTATTCAAGCTTAAGATGAACAATAATAATATAACAAAAACAACTAAAGATGCGTTTTTATATCTACGAACACTAACGTATTTAGATGTTAAAATGAACAGAATCAGCTGGAGTAATCACAACGTTACATTTTCTCCATCTTTACTTACATTGAAGATTGACTACAATGCGTCTCATGAAAACCTCCCTGAAATGCCAAATTTACAGACTCTGGACGTCTCTGGATCATCTGGACAATGCGACATACACACCGTGAAACCGGATACGTTTAGATCTGTGCCGAAAATACATGAATTAGATATTTCTACTTGTAAGGTGAATTACGTGTACATTAGTTCATTTAGTTTTATGCGAAATTTATCAATTCTAGACATTTCTTTTAACACATGTCTAAGGTTTGATGGCTTAGAAAATGTGACAATTGACCTTCCATTCACGTCTATCAAAGTCCTGAAATTTAATAAAATTCACAAGACATTTCAAATGAATACGAAAGTTTTAAAGCGGCATTTTATGCACTTAAGATATACAAATTTGGAAGAAATGCATGGCGATAGTAATAGAATCCAGCTCTTGGAAGATGGAACTGTACAACAACTTCCATCTTCCATTCGAAAACTCTTTATGTCTGACAATGAATTTTCGTATGGTCAATATGTTTTCGATTTCATAACTATGCAGATTGATTTTGTAAATGTGTCGTTTTTGTTCAGTTCGCGAAGTAATAATGAACGTGAGGAAATATGTGAGCGTCCTGATGAATCATGTTGTAATCAGGAATGCAAACCAATTCATACACCTGCTGAAACAATATTCCGATTAAACTCTACTTGGAGAGTATTGCCAATTCCTCGAAAACTGAAAAAAGTATTTTACAAAGAATGTTATCTTCGCTATGAAATTGGGCAGTTTACAGTTTCCGAAAATATTTTAGAATATGTGGATTTAAGTTATAATATTTTCTATTCGTGGATAGGTCCACTTCTGATATTTGATCATGTTCTATTTTTAGATTTATCTAACAACATCTGCTCAAATGTGTCAAAGGTTTTTTTTAAAAGCGTCCCGAATGTAACAACATTACTCGTACAAAATAATCTCCTTGGATTTGTACTTCCGGATGACACTGAAGGGGAGATAATGCAACATATGCCAGCCCTTCAAATCGTTAATTTGGCAGAAAATAGAATTCCCTGTTTACCGTATAATTTTTTTAAGTCCCAGGCGAATTTGAGAGACATAAATTTAGGTGGAAATATGATGGATAATACTTCCTTCAAAATGAACCACATGAAACAGTTGTCAAAGTTAGACATTTCTTATAACAGAATTTCTAGTTTAGATGAAAATGCTCGTGGTCATTTAGATGAAGTATACAAAGTGAAAAACAATTTTTCCATTGATATAAGTGGGAATCCGTTAATATGTAGTTGCGATACAATAAATTTTATTAAGTGGATTTCAACAACAAAAATCAGGATACACAATAAATATAAAACCTCATGTCTAACGTCTCGTGGGGACTCTGAATCATTACTGAAATCGAATAGAATTTTACAAAAGCTTCAGAAGGAATGTTCATCGTATTCGTCTTTGATTGTTGGCACAGTAGCATCATTGGTCGTTTTCTTGTTTGTGCTAATTTGGGGCATAAGCTACCGTAATAGGTGGCGCTTGCGATATATGTATTACATGGTGAAAAATAAATATCAAGTGCAAAATAAAGGAAACCTCGACAATGATAGCCAATATGAGTACGATGCTTTTATATCCTACGATAACAATGATAGATTTTTCGTTCATGACAAACTTTTGCCTTGTCTAGAACGGGAAGCTGGATTGAAGCTGTGTATCCACAAAAGAGATTTCCTACCTGGAAATGACATTGCAGCAAACATCACATCGGCAATTCACAACAGCCGGAAAGTGGTCATTGTTATGTCATATAATTATCTGGATTCGTATTGGTGTATGTTTGAATACAACATGGCAAAAGTGGAAAGTATTTATTCCAGAAATAAGGAAAACATATTATTTCTAGTATTTCTCGAGCAAATGTCACCTAAAGATTTACCAATGATGGTTTATGAATTGATACAATCCAGCTCTTACATCGAATATCCAAACGACGAATTTGGTGACACGGTGTTTTGGAATAAATTAAAGGAAGTTTTATCACAGTAACCATTCTCTCGTCCGCTGTTCAACTGCTTTTTGTAATACTTAATATATACATAGTTTAAGGTATTTGCACATGTACAAATATTTCATATGCTTATCCATATAACCCTTGTATCAATAGACAGTTACATTTAAGTATAATCATTTATTTTGTTGAACGTTAATTGATTCTAAAATCAATCAAATTATCGTCCAGATGAAGATTTGAGAAACATTTATCATTAATTCAAATAGCCAAAATTCTTTATTATAATAAACATTTTATTATTTTACATACAATTTCGATTCAACAAAAGTACACGAATTTTTTGTTTATAATATTGGTGGAATAGTTACACATTACAGAATAAGAATAGGTGGTAAAGCAAACAAATGCACTGGGTATTGGTTCTAATGATTGATTCCGTAATGAAAAATCTCTATGATTTACACGTAGAATTCTCCGACTATGCATTGCTAAACTCTTCTGAACCTTTGCTAAACATTCGTTTGTTTTGGTATGATGTTGGGTTGTATAATAATAAGGAGTTGTGGTATTAATGCCAATGAGATGGCTCTCCAGCCAAGTTACAATGAAGAAAATGTAAACAATTATAGGCAAACGTAGACCATTTAATCAATATATGTTTTCAAAGCCATTATAATTGATATAATACCTTTTCTATTTAAACATATTTTTTTAATATAGTTTGTCATGTAAATAGAAGATATAGATAAAACAAAATGTTGTTCAATATTTGGTAAATTTCAAAATATTATTTTCCTTCTTTCTATTTTTGAATGAATATTACTCTTTACGTCTCAATTCCCGCCTCTTTTGACGGTCTGCTTTGAGGCAATATTAATTGATGTAAAACATAAAACTATCAAACGAAAGGCGATGATACAAAATGGAGATTCTTCATCTTATTTTTCCTTGCTTAAGACTGGATTCATTAAAAAAAATGTTATAAGTCCACTAAAAATTAGATAAAAAAAGAAGATTTTCATACATCCTGTGCTTTTAAATTATTCGGCTTTGGGTAGTCCGGATGAAGGTCAATCTGGAAAAGCTTTTCGAACGCATGCAATATATAAATTGCTGTTCATTTTTTTTTTGTAACGGGTCAATTCAAAACAATTTTCTTTCATTGTCGAAAATATCAGATTCATTTTTATTTGATATTCTGTGGATTCATTATTATCTTTGGATATTTAATTTCGTGGGTGTAGATGGACAATGATTTGAAATGAGGTTTACAAAAACCACGAGGGACGAAAATGTAATGCGGTTCCTGGTTTAGATATTTTGTCAATATAATAGACTTCAGAGGTCACGAATGCTATCTCAACAGTAGGATATCTGAATTATTGTGTCGTATTTAACTTGATTCAGTGCAGTACGCTGTTATATGATCTTTTTGTTATATGTTTTTATCCTGCAATTGACCTTTCTACTATACAAATACAGGTGTACAGATAACACGAACCGATATTTTTATACAATATAATGTCCTGGTAATTTCATTCTTCCTAGGCTATATGTTATATTTTGTAATTATGTATAAGATTATATATGGATGTTGTATTTTGTTCACCATGTATTGCAAACATTGTACAAAACCCTTGATTTGAGATCAGAGGTCGTGAAAAATATATTATAGATTATATAAATGAAAATAATACAGGAAAATAAGAAACAGTGTATATAGATATATATATATATAATTCGTCTTAACATCAGCCAAACATTGTTAAATCTGTAAATTGGCGAAAGTAAAAAAAAAATGTGTTCGTCCCTGGCAGGGATTCGAATTATACTACTGTGATATGGCGGAACCAAATCGCCTTGCATTGTGTTCGACGCGTTTGACCACTCGACAACCTAGGCTCCACTTTAACTAAGTTTTCGGTGGCCGGGTGTTACCTTTCGTCGTTGGTTTTTATCTAGCGTCGTATCACAGTATATGGTATATAAGGCATGAAAATAGAATTCTTACAAATCAGCTCAATAAACTATCGTACAGGATCTTACGATTAAATGCAGGATGCAGTTACAGAAATGATTATATTTTAATAACGTCTGAACCACTGACAATTCTACGACAAATTTCATCCGTCGAATCCCAAGTGATGGTTATACAAGACTGAAAACACACTCTGTATATATAATTCGTCTAAACATCAGCTCATCAATGTAAGATCTGTAAATTTTTTTTGTTCTTCCCTGGTCGGGACTCGAACTCATGCTACTGAGATATCGTAGCACCAAATCGCATTGTATTGTGCCCCACGTTCTATTGTATATATGTAAGACTCTGTAACGTGTCCTTCCCCCCAACGTGTCCACATAACGTCACTTAACTGCAAAACATGTATAAGTGTAAAAGGACGCCACAGCGTGTCATTTGTATAAACGCCCAAACGTGTCCAATCCCCAAATGTGTCTATATCAAGATTTTTTTTCTTTTACTGGAACTATCATTCGTGTCAATTTTATAAATACGTAGGTTATTTGAAAAATTTTCTAAACGTATATTTATTATACTACTTCGTTAAGAAAAATAGAAATAAATTACGTTAGGCAGTGTATCCCTGGTAAAAGTGTCCGTTCGGATATATTTTGAATGTAAATGTAAGAAGCCATGCTCATTTAAATTGTAGATATTAAATCTGATACCTCGTGTAGATGAATGTTTAAACTCTGCGCATAAAAAAATTTTGTAGGATTTATCTCTTTCATTGTTCCATCAGTTGTATTTTGGAAGCCAACACTTTTTTTAAATTTCGCAACTCTTCTTTAGAACGGCCTCTATTAAATAACAAATATTGAAGAAGTTTCTTAAAGAGGTCATAACATATCGGTCTTTACTCTTTCTTCAATTTTTAAGATGAAAATCCCATTTAGTGTTATTCCGAATAACCGTAAAAATTTAGGCCCAATCCAAAATCCCGGTATGATAATAGAACCTGAAAGTTTTTGCACTGGACGTTATGTCTTTATTCTTGTGTATTTAGTGATGCTCGAAACCTAAAGTTTTTTTAAGATAACCAGTTTATGATTTAAAAACCTTTTAAAATACCAGAACTGTTGAAAACATTTTTATGTTCGCTGTTAATGAGCATGAAATACTTGCATCTGGACAATGAGCATATTTAAGCTAAAACACTTTTAGGCCAATAACAGTTATCGGACACATTTGGAGGTTATAAAATCGGACAGTTTTTGGCAAACTTGAGTATTACGGACACGTTTGGGGGATTCGGACACTTTTGGAGGGAAGAACATGTTTGAGATTGTTACATATATGTACTAAGGGCAAGAAATTGCATGACAGCAAAGGGTTAATTGTGACTCTATTGGTGTGTACACGAGGGCTAAAATGTACTAATCAGCTATGTACCCTGTTTCGTCTTCGCCTGACTCTTTTCTTTCCATCCTAAGTTCCAATGCAACATCTGCTTGCATCTGAGATCGTCCCGGCAGTCCATTACTGATGGCGCCAAATTTGACAGTGCAAAGTCTACTGCAATCGGTAAGGAAGACAATGCAATCTGTCAGAACAGAACTCTAGGCCAGACGACGTCATCTCTTATTGTGTTATTGACTATAGCAAGTCTATGTCGGCATTTGTGGCCGTTGATTGGTACAATTTTGTTTTTAGTAGGTGCAGGTGTTCAACCGTATCGGTTTTGCATATGGTGCTAAAGGATTATCTATCAGTATGTCTAATGGTTACCTTTTTGCTCCAACATCGCTGTTTGGTCCTGTTTGTATTGTAGTTGCAATTCATTTAAATATTTTTAATGAGGATACTGCAGTTAAACGCGTATCCAATCAATTTGGATAGATGTATTGCATTAAGGTGTTCTATAACATGTCCCCGTTTGGGGGGATTTAATTGTGGTATTCTTAACACTTCCAAATAAATAAAGGCGATCAAAAAAGTTGTGAGATTTAATTTCATTTTTGTTTCAGCACCAGGAAAAGGAGCGTTACAGTTTTATTTCATAATAATTACATTAGATGTATGTTTCATTATAATATTTTATTCTGATTAGCTAACTGCACATCACGTGTTATTCCGTAAGCAGTTACATTGCTCAATACAACTTTTCACTCATGATAACACGTGCTCCAACATTAAAGTGCACAGGTGAATTAAATAATAAAATATATAAAATTCGTGTTTTCATGATCATAGCTAAAAAATGTAATTATAAGTATTGAATGCTTCTTTTTGTTACTTTATAGGGTTGTAAAAGCGTTGACCGTGCGTACATTTTTAGAATGAAGCGCTTCCGCGCTTCATACAAAATGTACTTCGGTCAACGCTTTTACACCCCAATAAATTTACAAAAAGAAGCATTCAATTCTTAATTGATAAAAAGCTTGCACAACTTTGCACATACAAATTGGATGTTAAATTTTACATAAAAATTATTTGTTCTCGTCCCAAAGGATATCACTAGCTCAGTAGTCAGCACTATTGTATTGTTATGAGAAATCATTTAAAATATGTTTAAAACAATTATGTCTTTTTTTCCGGCTCTGTGCGCAGTTTGCTTACATCGTATTGACTACAGTTTTCGGTATGATGGGTTTTTCAAGTTTTTATTCCATTTGGTTTATTATTATTTTGATTCTAGCAATACTGAATTCTATGAGTTTCATGGGGGGAAGGCGCGTCTGGCAGATAGATATATTGAGCCCGGTATCATTTATAAATTTAAAAATAATATTAAATTAATAATCGAGTTGATATATATCTACATTTGACATTTTGTCTACGCTATTTCAATGACCCGTTTCTTTTGCAGTTCAGTATATTTAAAGTGCACCGATCAACGTTATACAAACTAAACGATTTCAATTGAACCATTATTTAGGGACAAACAAAGTGAAACTTTTTTTATTAAACGATGCACACGACACTTTATCACATCAGTGCACATCAAGAATTCTGGTGAAAAGTAGCATATATACCGATTTAAAAGCGATTTTAGACGGGACAAAACCTAAGCCTCAAATAAATGACTCCAAAACTCTTTAACACCACATGCGTAATACAATAATATATGTTAAGGTGTAATACCACCAAATCATGGTACGTCACATCCGGTTGTATACGAAAATTGGTCTAGAAAAATATTCCCTTGAATTTGACAGTTGTAGGTAATTAATCCTACATTTCATTGCAGTAAAAACATTCCTGTGTCATAAACTTATGTCTTGGGTATTTCAAAGCACCATTATTTTTTATTTGGGATTTTTATAGAAAATTTTGTAATCTTGAGGTTACATGGTGACTAAACCTTGTACACAGATAAATTAAGGGGAGGAATTTGAGTGGTTAACTTCCAATGAGGGTTATTTTCTTATATGCAATGAAATGTTATGTGAAAAATTTTCTATAGTACTGGACAGGATAAAACTTTATTCATGCCAAGTATTTCTTAATTTGAAACAAAGATAAACTCTGCACATTTTTTGGAAAAGTGCAAATTTAGCAAAGACTAATAGGGGAAAATCAATGGTGGTATTACACCTTAAACACCATGGTTTATTCTAGATTATTCATCAACATATATCATCACAATTGTATACTATATATCACATAAACTGTTCTTCTCTTATAAACATTTCAAATTAAAAATTATATATATTCTTCCTCTTTCTAAACTTTAATTTATATAAATTTTAGCCAACGTCCTAAGTAAGGTGAGAGTAGACATCTTATTGCGAATCATTACAAATCTTTTTCAATCTTTCTGATAATCATAATAGTTGAACACAATATATGATCATATATGATTATAATGTTTGATTCCCTCAGTTATACTTTGTAACCAAGATTTGTTTTTACTTACTCGATTTATTACTATTATACATCAGTATACTACAGTTTCATCTATTTAACCTCTTTTTTTATTCATTGATAATTTTCGGCTATGAAATATTTTACCATAACATGACAGTGATAATTTATATTGGAAATTTCTTGGTTTTTTTTATTGTCTTTAGAACCGACATTAGGTGACTCCCAATCTTTTCGATAACATTTAATGCTACCTTTTGTTTCTACGGTAATTCATATTTACATTTATATATTTTAAATACAATAGTAGTATACCGCTGTTTAATAGTCAAAAGTCGATTTAACAGAAACAAATCAGGTTCAAAATCACAACCGAGGGAAGCATACTAACTACAAGCAGAAAACAACGGAACAACAGAAACACTAAACTGTTATAACACAAGGTTACAGTGGTAAAAGATGGAGTTAAAAACTAGGGATTAGAAAACTAAGAGACATACAACATAAATCAGTAAAATGCAATACACCTTGAATGTTTTACTGAAAGAGGTCTTAGACTACTAAATAATGTCAAGGTAGTTATTTATCATCATGGTGCTTTATTGATGTGTGAGCAAGTACAAAATACGCTTGATCACAATCCACATTTCAGTAGTATCATTTGAATATTGATATGTTTCATATATCTAAAACAGTAAAACATTTATGTCATAAATATAATTAGTACATGTAGTAGGATAAACCACGTTTGATAAACCATTTTCCGAATAGGAAAACGTCTGTATCTAATCAAGAATAAGACGGTTGTTATCCAATCGCTTGATGTGCTTGAGTTTTTGATTTTGCTATTTCATTAAGGAATTTCCGTTTCGAGATCAGTAATTGGGTATTGTTCTTTATTCTGTTAAAACAATTACATATCCGCTTAACACAGCCTAATTTTGCTTGATACTTTAGACTGGGAAAGCGTGATTTATTTATAAACAGTAATTTGCTTTGAACTAACTCTCAGTAACTACAATTACTCCTATATCGGTAATATGTATCAATTTTTGTCTTATCTGAACTCTCAAATCTCCTTGCTTTTGTATAATTTATGCAAGTGCTTGTTTACATCACGGATATTAACTGTATGATATCAATATCTGTACGCTAAAATGAATTTGTATAATAGTTTTTCTTGTTTTAACTAATCCTTTGCAACTATAAATAAAATCAACAAATTTGGGTTGTTTTTTTTCAAATTGCATCTTGTTACATTTAATTTTGGCCGAAGCATTCCGTAAAATCCATATATCGAAGAGGAACTGTTTATTTTGAATTGCTATTAAATTGTCCAAACTAAGCTTTCATATAGTTTATCTTTCTAAAAGTATTCTATATTTATAAGAATCAGATATCATTTTAAATAAAACATCATATATTCAGTAAAATATGTGTGAAATAACAATATTCTATTGATAAGTTTTCAGGGGAGATAACCTAAAATATCATTCTTTTGAATAAAGACTTTTTGAAAAAAAAAGTTATTATCTCCCCCATGGAAACTTCCTACAAACATATATTGCAATTTTACACATATTTTACTGAATATGAAATGTTTTAATTCACATAATGTCTGATTCTTATAAATATAGAATACTTTTAGAAAGAAAAACTATATGAAAGCTTAGTTTGGACAATTTAATAGCAATTCAAAATAAACAGTTCCCCTTCAGCATGGAAATGAATATAATATAACTATACAAACTGATAAACTAATTTTTTCCCAACATCATTAAAGTGGAGTTAAAGTCTTATCGGATTGTAAGTATGTTTTATTTTATCACCTTGCACTTTCATGACTTAGCTGTGGTTTTCCTCAGCAGTTGGTTCAAATTTCTGACCAGTTGAACAATTTGATTTTATAAAACAAATTGCAATTTGGTCAAAATTTTTAATGAATTGCAATTGGTGGAGAGCAACACTAACAGTCAACTCACTGTAATTCTAAAGGGAATGATGTAACCCTACTACTATGGTCTGTATGGCAAACGCGACAACCCAGATCAAAATCAGTAATCTATTTGCAACCTAACATCCTACCAAAACAATCGAATTTTTAGAAAATTAAGTTAAGGTATAGAAAAAATTAAGCAAAATGCATATTTGGAAATATGATGTATAAATGAGAAAAACGTTTTGCGTAACAATGCCCACACTTTAGATAGTCATGATTCCCTTTTCGTGTAAATCAAGTTGTATTAATTTCCATATGACTTCTGTAAAATATATAATGATCTGTAACTTATTTCAAACTGGATAGGTCATCGTTATTTGCCGATCCTTTAAGTAAACTTATTAAAAAAAACACCAATTCAACTCTAAATAAGATCTTTGGATATTATATCAATTTGTATGATTATTGATCTTGTTAGGTGTAAATTAAAAGCAAACTAAATATTATTGGTATTTACATTTTTAAAAATATGCACTTTCATGAATCTACAATCTGTCGATTCCTGTATTTTGACATTGCATAATGTCATGTTTTTCGCTGTCTGTTTGAGACGTCTTTACGCTTAAATTGTGGGTGTTTACTGGTTGCTTAATAAGTCTTAATGCATGATTTTTATGGCTGATTATTGCTGAAGGCCGATTAGCTGTTAATTTCTGTGTAATTTGGTCTCTTGTAAAGAGTTGTCTCATTGACAATAGTACCACATCTTCTTTTTGTATATAATTTAACTGGTCATTGCTGCAAAACTTTTAAAGCATGACATACATATACATATGCAAATACCTCACAACAATTTATTAGTTAGCAACGACACATGAGAAAAATGGTTACTGCGATAAAACTTCTCTCAGTCTATCCCAAAACACTGTATCGCCAAATTCATCGTTCGGTTCTTTGATGTAAGAGCTGGATTGAACTAACTCTAAAACCATCATTGGCAAATCTTTCGGTGCCATTTGCTCAAGAAATACTAGAAATAATATGTTTTCCTTATTTCTCGAAAAAATGCTTTCCACTTTTGCCATGTTGTATTCAAACATACACCAATACGAATCCAGATAATTATGTGACATAACAATAACCAAGTTTCGGCTGTTGTGAATTACAGATGTGATGTTTGCTGCAATGTCATTTCCAGGTAGAAAATCTCGTTTATGGATACACAGCTTCAATCCAGCTTCGTGTTCTAGACAATGTAGTAGTTTTTTCGGGAACGAAAACTCGATCTTTGTTTTCGTATGATATAAAAGCATCGTACTCATATTGGTTGGCATCGTCGGGTTTTCCTTTATTTTGCACTTGGTATTTATTTTTCACCATGTAATACATATATCGCAAGCGCCACCTATTGCGGAAAGCTAATGATGCTACTATGCCACTTATCAATGCCGAATACGACGAACATGTTTTCTGAAGCTCTTCATAAGATCTATTGAATTATCGTAACGTTTCCGGTATCCCATGAGAAGTCAGACAGGAGGTTTTGCGTTTATTCAGAATCTTTATTTTTGTCGTTGACATCAACTTCACAAATTCGATTGTATCACAACTGCATTTTAACGGATTTCCACTTAAATCAATGGAAAAATTGTTTTTTACTTTGTACACTTCTTCTAATTGACTCCGAGCATTCACCCCTAAGCTATAAATTCTGTTATTAGAAAGGTCTAAATGTGACAACTGTTTCATGTGGTTTATTTGGAAGGTAATATCATCCATCATATTTCTTCCTAACTTTATGTCTATCAAATAACCTGAGACCTAAAAATAAATGCGTACGATAAACTTGGAATCCTATTATCTGCCAAATTAATGATTTGAAGGGCTGGCATATGTTGGATTATTTCCCCATCCGTGTCATTTTGAAGTACAAATCCAAGTAGATTATTTTGTATCAGTAACTTTATTAGATTTGGAAAGCTTTTAAAAAATACCTTTGACACATTCGAGCATATGTTATTGGACAAATATAAAACATGCAAATGATAAAACGTAAGAAGTGGACCTATCCATGAATAGAAAATGTTATGACTCACATCTATATAATTCACTATGTTCTCGGAAACTGTATATTGTGGTATTTCATAGCGAAGAAAGCAGTTTTTGTAAAGAGCTGTTTTCAAAGTTCGGGGAATTGGCAAGAATTTTCATTTTGAGGTAACTCGGGATACTGTATCATCAGTTATCTGAAATTGTTTACAAAATCGATTACAACACGATTCATCAGAACGCTTGCATTTGTCTTCTTCTCCGTTGTTTCTACGCGAACTGAACAAAAACGACATATTCAACAATTCAACCCTCAAAAGTATACATTCGGAAACATACTGTCCATACGAAAATTCGTTGTCGGAAACATAGATTTTCCGAATGGAAGATGGAAGTTGATGTACAGCTCCGGTTTCTATCACCTGTATTCTATTACTGTCGCCATGTATTTCTTCCAACTGTGTATATTGCAAGTGCGACAAATGCCTCTTCAAAACCTTCGTATTCATTTGAAAAGTCTTGTGAATGTTATTAAATTTCAGAATTTTAATAGACGTAAATAGAAGGTCAATTGTCACATTTTCTAAACCATCAAACCTAAGACACGTGTTAAAAGAAATGTCTAGACTGAATAAATTTCGCATCAAGCTGAATGAACCATTGTACACGTAATTCACTCTACATGCAGAAATATCTAATTTATGTATTAATGGTACAGATCGAAACGTATCCGGTTTCACGGTGTGTATGTCGCATTGTCCAGATGATCCAGAGATATCTAGAGTCTCTAAATGTGGCATATCAGGCAGGTGTTCATTAGACGCATTGTAGTCAATCTTCAATGAGAGTAAAGATGAAGGAAATATAACATTGTGGTTGCTCCAGCTAATATTATTATTCTTTACATCTAAAAATGATAGAGTTCGTAGATATAAAAACACATCTTTCGTTGCTTTAGAAATAATGTTATTGTTCATTTTAATTTTTAAAACACTGTTCAGCCCATAAAACATTTCCTTGTTGAGAGAGAGTAATCTGTTTTGAGAAAAGTTAATTTCAGTTAAAATATCGTTGTTTTTAAAATGATGTTCCGGTATTTTATGTATATTATTGTAACTTCAATCAACACTGCTCACATTTCGTGGCAGGTAAGGTATATCCCTTTGTTTTGCATGTGAACAATCAACCTCGACATATGTTTTATTTGAAGTTTTAACATCGACATCTTTGATTAAAGAAACACATGGTTTTTAACTGTCCACTTACTTTCATCATTATAACAAACATAGCAAAAAAAAGAGTAAGTTGCGTATTTGCCATATTTCTGAAATGGAAAAAAAATGCAAAATATATTAAAGGACAAAGGGGCTCATACATTCATTTGCTTGTCGCTTTTAGACAAATACTTGATTGCGTTTTTTGTTCGCGAACTACTAACACGTTTTATTGAATTTTCTTAATCATACACAGATTTGGTTTAGAAAGATTGTTTTGCCTTAAGAATCATTGTAACAAACGATATATCACTCCCATTTTGTACTTTTTTTCTATATAGACTGTAAGTTTTGAAGTTTCGACAATCAAGGAGTTTTCATCGATACTTAAAGTTTCAATAATAAATAATCTAAACCAAAAACAGACTTGATTAACTGATATAACCGAAATGAACGAAAGGTATAGGCGTCAAAGCAGTAAATAAATAAACATCATCAACGACCGACCATATTTTGGAGAGCTATTTGGATAACACTAAGGTTCTGTGCTGTATATATTGTTCCTGGATTTTTATATTGAATTTTAGGGCTAAAGTTACATTATAAGTTATCATGATTTGACCCAACTAACATGATTAATTAGATAGCGACGAAAATTGTTGAACGGATCGGGCTTTTTATTGATTTTCCATATAGCGCATAGTTGATGTGTGTTTATACCAACTTAAGATGGAGTCTGTTTAAAGACGATTTTGATTTTTGAAGTATCTACAGAATCTACAGACGGGTGCATTCCTAACCTGTACAGCAAGTTAACTTAATAATATGGAACGCCGGAACTGTCTTATAGTGTAAATATTTAATGTGTTCTGTCGCTTTTTCTTTACGTCCTGTCGTTTCTTATTTATGTTATGTGCAAATGTCGGTATTTCATGACATGGCATCTCTGTGTTATATCAAATTAGTTATTTGTTTGGTCAAACAGTAGTATGATTTGTCATTGCTAAAGTTTGTTGTGTACAATATGCATTACATTAAACTGTAACTTCTATATATTCTGGGAATACTTCGAAACTTTATGATCAACCACCTTTACATTCTTTCATATTTTAGCTATGTTGTGTCAATTCTTCTTTTACGTAAGTCAGTTAAAAATTGCGTCCTGTCTCATATGTGATTGTTCTGCCGAATGTTCTAAAGGTTTTGTTTTGATACACCTTTGTTCTATGTAAACCTCATGATATTATAGTCTTTTGGCGTTATGTTGTGTTTATATATATGTATCTCCATTGAAAAACACAACACATCATGGTATAATTCATATGCGTTTTGCCGAACAATTGATACTCTCTGTGAGCATTCATTACGTCATGTGTGAATGACTTATACATTATGTGCAAACAACTTATACGTTGTGTGCAAACCTCGTTTACCTTATGTGCAAACATCGTCCCCCATATGTGCAAACATCGTTCACCGTATGTGCAAACATAGTTTACCTTATGTGTAAACACCTATTGCGTTATGTGCAAATACCTATTAAGTTATGTATAAAAACTACATCATTATGTGCAAACACTATTACTTTATGTGCCAATACTATTACGTTATGTGCAAATACCGCTTACATTATGTGCAAACACCGATTACGCTATGTGCAAATGCCTATTACATTATGTCCAAACATCTATTACGTTATGTGCAAACACCTATTACGCTATGTCCAAACACCAATTACGTTATGTGCAAATACCTATTACGTTCTGGTAAACGCTTTTTTGACACAGATTAAAACAAAACGCATCAGTAATATACACTTTGAAAATTAAGAAAATTATAAGTTTTAGCTTTCTAAAAAACTCTGAACTACTTCGCTGTATTCTTTTTCAAGGTAATATTTATGGAACGCCGGAACTGTCTTATAGCGTAAATATCTAATGTGTTTTGTCGCTTTGCCTTAACGTCCTGTCACTTCTTCTTTATCTTATGTGCAGATGCCTTTTTTTCTGACACGGCATCTCTATGTTATGTCAAATTAGTAATTCGTTTGGTCAAACAATTGTATGATATGTCATTGCTAAACTTTGTTGTGTAAAATATGCATTACATTATGCTGCAACTTCTATATATTCTGTGAATACTTCGAAACTTTATTATCAACCACCTTTACATTCTCTCATATTTTATCTATGTTGTGTCTATTCCTTTTTTACGTAAGTCAGTTAATAATTGCGTCTTGTCTCATGTGTTTTTGTTATGTCAGCTGTTCTAAACGTTTTGTTTTGATACACCTTTGTTCTATGTAAACCTCATGATATTATAGTATTTTGGCGTTATGTTGTGTTTATACATATGTATCTTCAGTGAAAAACATAAAACATCATGGTATAGTTCCTATGCGTTTTGCCTTACAGTTGATACTCTCTGTGAGCATTCATTACGTCATGTGCAAATGCCTTTTACATTATGTGCAAACAACTAATACGTTTTGTGCAAACCTCGTTTACCTTATGTGCAAACATCGTTCACCCCATGTGCACACATCGTTAACCTTATGTGCAAACACCTATTACGTTATTTGCAAATACCTATTAAGTTATGTATAAAAACTTCATCATTGTGTGCAAACATTATTACGTTATGTGCAAATACCGCTTACATTATGTACAAACACCATGTAAGTTATGTGCAAATGCCTATCACATTATGTCCAACTATCTATTACGTTATGTGCAAACACCTATTACGTTATATCCAAACACCTATGACACCTATTACGTTTGTGAAAACACCTATTACGTTCTGGTAAACGCTTTTTTGACACAGATTAAAACAAAACGCATCAATGATGTGCATTTTGAAAAGGAAGAAAATTAAAAGTTTGAACTTTCTAACAAACTGTGGATTTTTATAATTATATTGATTGGTGTAAAAATGCAATATACATAAAAATGTATCTAGTTTTATGGGAAATTATTTTGCTCTACTTTAAGAGTGTGCGTTATGCATCCATGCTTTGAAAATTTGTTCACTTTACTTGTTGAAAATTTTAACAAATAAACAGACACGACTCTAGTTTCCAAGAGGTGCAACCGAAAGGAACAATACGATATAAAAAGGAAGATGTGGTACGAATGCCAATGTGACAACTTTTTACAAGAGACAAGGAGGATTTGTTATTACCCTCCCAGTAGGGTTTTCATCTAGCGAGAAACGTGTACTAGATTAATGCTACAAATTAAATGATGTCTCCCATGATTCATGTAGCAGCTAAGGAATCCAACAGAATGTTTAAGATTTTATTTTCGTTCATTTCCTTTAACAGTTGTGAATATTATTCTGAATAACCTTCCTAAGACTTATTATTTTCTCCTTCTCTGACAAGGCGTGTTGAGACGGGTTTGTGTCCTGAAAAGGGGTGGTCAGGTGACCCACCCCTCTTATCTGACAATTTTTTTAAATTAACAGGGATGTTGGAAAAATTTGATCCGATTTTGGATCAGACAGGTAGAAGGGTGTAACAAAAAGCTGCACTTTCTCTAAAAAAAAACATTTTTTCCATTTTAAAAACTACCTTATCCTATAATCCACAAAAATGACGCATACATATATTTCTTCTGAATGAAGGGGTTATTATATCTCTCGGTATATTGTTATTCTCGTGGGATTTTGTCTGATGCTTGGTCCGTTTCTGTGTGTTAGTTACATTGTAGTGTTGTGTCGTTGTTCTCCTCTTATATTTATGAGTTTCCCTCAGTTTTAGTTTGTTACCCCGATTTTGTTTTTTGTCCATGGATTTATGAGTTTGAACAGCGGTATACTACTGTTGCCTTTATTTATCAGCCTTGTTTCACCTTCACTGACCATACTCGAAATTAAATCCCGCAACTCCAGATAATGACTTTCATTTAACCGTATTTGGTCCGGTAACTTTCCGAACCGTGTCATCAAGAACGATACAAAACAATACATATTCTAGTAAAGTGTTATTGTTTTCTTCTATCGTTTATTGTATAAGTGATATGCATATCGTTTCTTTTGTTGGCTATAAGAATAAATAAATAAATTCGTTGCTAAAATGGTCATCATAACATAATTTTCCCTTTAAATTTCAGAAAAAAACTGACTATCTATTAAAGAAAAGATGTGGTATGAATGCCAATGAGACAATTCTCCACGAGAGACCAAGTGACAAAGAAATAAATAACAATAGATCCCCTTATGGCCTTTAACAAAAAAAACCATACCGCATAGTCAGCTAATCTATTTATTTTTTTACCCCATTTAATTTTTCACCAGTTTAAAAAAAGTAATTCGTCTTTATCCTGCAATTAGCTAGTTAATGTATACAAATAACAGGTAAACAACATTTTTTTGCTTTGTTTGTACATCTACAAATAAATTTTCCTGCTACCCGCTTCCTTGTTGATCTATCAATGTAATATGGATATTTCTTTCTGGGTAATAGTTAACTTTGGGGTTTTCTTCGAGTCCGCGTTTCAATAATTGTAAAAATCAGAGACAATGGTTAAGATTTAAACAACTTATGCTCAATTACCAGATGTAAATTGTACAACAAAATATGTACATTGTCAGAAATATAAAATGTATTAGATCTGGCTGCGAAACATTAGAAAATTCGGCAAGCCTCGCTTTTCGTCCTGTTTCAAAAGCTCGTACAAATTTTCACGTTTACCGACAAATTACATTTATAATCAATACATTATTCCACAGTTGATGATATGAATTTATCTTTTTGTTCAATATTTTAACGAATAGCGTCGTACAAATTAGAAACGTCAACTTATTTTCCGAACGGAGAGTCATAAATTCAATAAATATTATTTCGGGATACACGGTATAAGCGGTAAGCTTCGATGCGTTTAGTTATGAAGCGAATGGTTTGATAAATATAGCTGAATACACAATTAAGTCAAATGTTCATAAAAGGGATTTGCTGCACATCATTATTCTGAGAAATCTTATTTTAAAAAATATAAAATTTCATACAAATATATTCTATTGGGTCTAAATGTTATCATTCTAAAATATGTTTTGACAGTTTCCGTTAAATCTTGCCATTTTTAGATATATCGGTCCCCCTTTTCTTGGCTACTGTTAAAGCGAGACGTTTTGTTTTTCATTAATAGCTAGTGAGGCATGAAGTTCATATGATTCAATCCAAATTATCCTCAAAGTGCGGAAACAATCTTGAATTGATGCAATCTTGTTCGCCTTGAAATCGACGTAACTTATTTAGTCAAAATTTCTTTTAAAAAATCACCTATATAACGAAAAGAAAACTGTGACAGACTTTAACACGAAAGGGAAGGCTTAAATTCTTCTGTAATTTTCCTGCTACTGATTATAGATTAAGAAAGTTCACTTGTCATGTTCTGTATTGTTGGAATTTCGGAACCCTCTTGTTCATCCGTTTAAAGCACCATGAAACAATTGCCAGCTAACTCCCAGTTTTCAAAAATCTTTAAATGTGCAGTATGTCATTGTTACGATTTGAGTTCTCAAAATGAATCAAGATAAAATAAGGATAGTAAGACATTTAGAAAAAATATAAAACCTTGATACGTTTTATTACTTTTTGAGAACATCTTTATGTAAAAGATATGAATCAAAGTACTGAAATACTGAACATCGGATGACCGCAAGTTCTTGTGGACGTCACACGCACTTGTCTCAGAAAACCAAATCCCATCTCTTTACCTGAAAGTGACGTTAAAGTACAGATATATATTTTTTTCTGTGCGTGGATGATAAATTCAACCCAATAGTAGAAGTGATACAAATAGGTAAACTCTGTATTTTTTTGTTATACGTTATTTTGATATTTGTAAATTACAGTTACATGTATATATAATTTTCATCCATTTGTATATCATTCTATTGCACTATATTAACTATAGTGCTGTGCAAGTGCATGGTGGACACTCTTCTGTAATAATTAGATTTTTCTAATATATTGAATTTGAGTGGGCATTCATATGTTCTAGTGTATGTAAAGTGCGGATCCTAAAATACCATTTTCACTGTATATGCCATGCACTTCTGATATAGAATGGTAAATAAACAGACGAAAACATTATGATTTTTGAAGAAAATGAAGAAAAATAGTTCAAATGTATATGTTTAGTAATAATTAATACAAGTTAGAAAAAGTAAGAGATGGGAACGGGTTTTTTAACGCGCCGAGAGCCATCTATACGTGAAATATATACCAAAATAGGTGAATATTTAGGACGTTTTACGAACAAATCGTGCAGGTGATTAAAAACTAGCAGGAAAGATGTAGTTGCAGAAGAATATTAATTTCAACACAATTACTAATGTTGTATAACGTAGAATAGCTTTTGTTATTCAGTTTGTCCATATTGTATTGAATTCCACTATGATGCTATCTTTATGCGAGTCATGTTTACTGTTGAATAATGATACTTTACCTTCATTTTCACTGTAGAGCGATTCATTAGTACTGTATATGCGGTGCATTTTCACTGTATGAATTTTATTCATATTTATGCATTAAGTTCCTAATTCAGCCGACTTGCTCAAACAATAATTAAAGTAAGAAAAGGATTTGATAGTGCTGACTTTGAGATGGAAAGTTTGATTGAACACTCCAATAAATTCAATAGAATTAATATTTATTTAAATTTCGAGTATGGGTCTATTTACAAATCAGAAGAATCATGTAATAGACATCAGCATCTTTATTTAAAATGTAGTTATATTTATCTAATGCAATGACACTTCATCACTGAATACGTACATCTATCATGTCTATCGAAATAGAATGGAATAAAAAGGGATAACAAACAACAATACTTTTCTAATATTTTTTTATAAATCACTTCTTGACCAATTTCAATGAGGAAGGGAAGAAATTTTTGATTTTGGGTCTGGTTTTAAATTGGCCCACAAGGTCCAAAATAAAACTTGAGGTTATTTGGTAGGCTAAATCCATACATGATTGTGTATATTATCTTTTTCTAAATTTTTGGCCCATTTAACAAGTTTGTGGGGTATTTGGGATTTTAAGTTATCGAAATGGTCCACATTGAGGTACAAAGGGTCCGACATTCAACATTTTATTTCATAATTTCATAAAAAAAAAAGTCTAGCTTGAATGTTGTGTACATACTTACCCAAACTGTTCAGGGTTCGACCTCTGCGGTAGTATCAAGGGTGCTCTACAACACGTACATCATTTACGGTACCAATGCAACTTTATCAGTTTACATTTTTGACAGAAAAAGTTTGCTCTACACAACTAGACTTGTATTTCACGCTTTGATGACTTTGGATAATTTATATGTCACATTTCGTTTCATTTTTTACAGTAAAGAACATGCAAGCCACAATCGAGCTAAAAACTATCTTTCCTTATAAGAATATGGATAATGAAGCACTAGGGGAGGCAAGTGAAGATGAATCACAGAAAAAAGAACTAAAGTTAAGAAGGAGGGGTCTTCATACCAATGCACTTATTGCCCTTTCAAGACAAAATGGGTAGCTAGTTTGCACAGGCATAAGACGATCCACACTAATGAGTTACACAAATGTGACCAGTGTGCATTAAAATTTAAGACTTCTCAAAGAACATAAAAACTGATAGCACGGAGAAGGCCTAATGTGTACTCATTGTTCCAAACACTTCAAAAGCAGAACTGGCAGTAGTCAATTCAGAACTTTTTGTAAGGCGGGCCCGATGGCTTACCTAAAGGGGGCGCTCCATCTCACGCTTCAGTGATTCCCTATATAATCAACAAATATTTTGAAGTCCCCCTGGATACGCACATGCTGGCCTGGCTTACCATATGAAGAATCACATCTACTCGTTTTGTAGTAAAACATTAAAATGCTTCGCTGCTCGCAGAGGTCGAACCCTGAACAGTTGGGGCAAATTTGGACACAATATTAAAGCTTGATACTATCTGAATTTGGATTATGATCAAATTTAAGTACCAAGTCAGGAATATGGCCATTGTTATATTATAGTTCGTTTCTGTGTGTGTTACATTTTAACGTTGTGTTTCCGTTGTGTCGTTTGTTTTCTCTTATTTTTTAGTGTGAATTCACAATACTATAAGACGTGTCACGGTACTTATCTATCCCAAATTCATGTATTTGGTTTTGATGTTATATATGTTATTCTCATATGATTTTGTCTAATGCTTAGTCCGTTTCTGTGTGTGTTACATTTTAATGTTGTGTCGTTGTTCTCCTCTTATATTTAATGCGTTTCCCTCAGTTTTAGTTTGTTACCCCGATTTTGTTTTTGTCCATGGATTTATGAGTTTTGAACAGCGGTATACTACTGTTGCCTTTATTTAAGACGTTATATAGGTTTCTGACACAAGGTAAATGTGGTCGAAGATCTTACAAATCGGATGCGCAATACTTTAAAAAATTTGAAATTTAAAAAAAATAAAATAATAGAGATATGAACCCGTTTAAAACATCAAACGAAATCTCAGTCTTTCCTTTGTGGTATTATAAATAAACCTTGTAGTACAATACACTTAAACACAAGATATTGTCTGTAAAAGACCTAGCTAATCACAAAGCAGGGAAACATGACAATACAGTTCACACATGTCAATACTGTTGGAAAACGTATAAATGGCAAGGCAGTTTTCATAGACATATTAAAGTAATCAAATAAGTTTTTCATTTGTTACAAGTCTAATTATCACATTAATCTACAATGAAAATTCATCGCATCTTCGAAAATTCTACATCAGAAATGAATGCCATACAGTGATAATTTTATCGCATCTATAGGGAAAATGGATCGCTTTTAATAATTTGTATTCTATATTATGTTGCTTTTATTACACATATTTGAACTTTAATACGGTTATTTTACATTGAAAAGACACATCATAATAAAAATATGTTAACATTTAGTTTCAAATCAATTATTTTGGGTATTTTCAAAACGTAAACAATTAAAGTTTTCCCATGATCCTTTATTCTACAATGAACATACTCGCATACAACAGTGAAAATGAACTGACTGGATTCGCACTTTATATACACTGTTTTCCAGAAAAACATTCGATGTCCAACGCAGAGAGAGGGAGCAAAGACAGATATCTCTGCATGGGAGATTGCAAACGTTCTTAAGATATTCTTCCGCATGTTGTAACACACTTTTTCTGTACGTGTGTATAAATATTAAAGATTTTTTACTCTATTTATGTTTCTAACGAGTTTAACGACATTTTGATATTATTAATGTATGTTAAAAAAAGATATTTTTAGGAATATCCATTTGAAAGGAATTAAGAACAAGTGATAAGGAATGCAATTTTGCACTCGAAAATGTCCGTGTATTTATTATTATCATGTTTATAGATCGGTTACAATCTCAAAACGAAGGTTACGTAATGGCAATTTAGGCGACAGCAATACACATAAATGCCCTCAAGGTCATCCGATGTAAAATGAACTGAGAAGTTGTTCATTAAGATATCATTAGATAAACAAACACACGGACCTATTTTTTTTACTCTTTTTTATTTCTCATTCAATGACCAGTGGTGGAAACAGAATTTTTGAAAATGATGGAGCTGCGTTTGTTGGTTCTATAAACAGTTTGATTAAGACGGGGCTCGGGACTCAGTTTTACCAAAACTCCCTGCTTATTCCAAAAAAAAATACAAGATAAGAGGTGGCGAGAAAATATCTTCGTCCTCGGTCAATATAATCTGAATAGACGCATATATAATGTATTGACCTGGTCAAAAGTCTATAATTCATAAATGTAATTCGGCGCCTTCCATAACCCTATGTTATGATTTTGTATGCAAGATATGGCGACCTATGAAATGACCCGCTTGGTGCAGATGAAAGAGAACATTACATAAATTAGGCCGTTAGCGCTCTCGTTTGAATTGTTTTACATAATCTTTTCGGGCCTTTTATTGTTGACTATGCGGTATGGGCTTTGCTCATTGTTCAAGGCCGTACGGTGACCTAAAGTTGATAATATCTGTGTCATTTATGTCTCTTGTGGAGTCTCATTGGCAATCATACCACGTCTTCCGATTTTTCGTTCACATTTCCGTAAACAAATTAGGTTGCATTCTGTTTTTTACATGTAGCTTTTTTTTTTGCTTCGAATAACAGGGCAGCGCTGAAACAGTCGATATACACGCCATCTTGAAATAATTGCTTGTCACATATAAATTCTGTTTGGTTGCTTCATGATGTGGCTGATATTCAGCAACAACTATTGGCTTAAATAAGATAAATAATTACAGACTGTTCTCTTTTGAGGATATTAAGTCATCGAATGACGGAAAATTAACAATGTGTATTACATTTCAGATCAAATGTTATTAATTCATGGTCGTTTTATTATGCATATATTACACATTGAAATTGAAAATTGAAATATCAATCATTAATACGTCTTTATTTGCATTGCTAATCTGCAATATGCACGATTTGTTTGCTAAAACATGTTCCTGTACAATGTTTTCAAAAATGCATTAAATGTATTTTATGACTTTTGTCAATCTAGACACAACTCGAGAATCGTGTCAATATATTTGTAAATATTTTAATTTTCAACAAGTAAAGTGACCAAAATAGAAAAAGAATGGATGTTTACGCAAACTCTTTAAGTAGAACAAAAAACTAAATATCTATATAACATTTTTATATCAATCAATATATAAAAATACTACATTCCCATAACCTTGAAAAAGAATACAGCGAAGTAGTTCAGAGCTTTGTAGAAAGCTAAAACGTATAATTTTCTAAATTTTCAAAGTGATTATCACTGATGCGTTTTGTTTTAATCTGTGTCAAAAAAGCGTTTATCAGAACGTAATAGGTGTTTGCACATAACGTAATTGGTGTTTGTACATAACGTAATAGGTGTTTGCACCTAACGTAATATATGTTTGGATATAATGTAATAGGCATTTGCACATAACGTAATCGGTGTTTGCAGATAATGCAAGCGGTATTTGCACATAACGTAATAGAGTTTGCACATAATGATGTAGTTGTTATAATAACTTAATAGGTATTTGCTCATAACGCAATAGGTGTTTGCACATAAGGTAAACGAGGTTTGCACAAGACGTATAAGTTGTTTGCACATAATGTTAAAGGCACATGACGCAATGAATGCTCGCAGAGAGTATCAATTGTACGGCAAAACGCATAGGAACTATACCATGATGTATTATGTTTTTCACTGAAGATACATATGTATAAACACAACATAACGCCAAAATACTATAATATCATGAGGTTTACATAGAACAAATGTGTATCAAAATAAAACGTTTAGAACATTTGACATAACAATAACACTTGAGACAGGACGCAATTTTTAACTGACTTACGTAAAAGAAGAATAGAAACATCAAAGATAATATATGAGTGAATGTAAAGGTGGTTGATCATAAAGTTTCGAAGTATTCCCAGAATATATAGTAGTTAAAGCATGATGTAATGCCTATTGAACACAACAAACTTTAGCAATGACAAATCATACTACTGTTTGACCAAACAAATAACTGATTTGACATAACACAGAGATGCTGTGTCATGAAATACAGACATTTGCACATAACATAAAAAAGATATGACAGGACGTAAAGATAAAGCGACAGAACACATTAAATATTTACACTATAAGACAGTTCCGGTGTTCCATACTAAATCAACAACCCGATACACACATATTACCTTCAGTTCACATTCAGCATCCAATGAATATTACCTTGAAAAAGAATACAGTGAAGTAGTTCAGAGCTTTTTACAAAGCTGAAACTTATAATTTTTTTAATTTTCAAAGTGTATATCACTGATGCGTCTTGTTTTAATCTGTGTCAAAAAAGCGTTTACCAGAACGTAATAGGTGTTTGCACATAACGTAATTGGTGTTTGGACATAGCGTAATAGGTGTTTGCACATAACGTAATAGATGTTTGGGCATAATGTAATAGGCATTTACACATAGCGTAATCGGTGTTTGCACATAATGTAAGCGGTATTTGCACATAACCTAATAGTATTTGCACATAACGTAATAGTGTTTGCACATAATGATGTAGTTTTTATACATAACTTAATAGGTATTTGCACATAACGCAATAGGTGTTTACACATAAGGTAAACTATGTTTGCACACACGGTGAACGATGTTTACACATAGGGGGGACGATGTTTGCACATAAGGTAAACGAGGTTTGCACAAAACGTATAAGTTGTTTGCTCATAATGTAAAAGGCATTTACACATGACGTAATGAATGCTCACAGAGAATATCAATTGTTCGGCAAACACATATGAACTATACCATGATGTGTTGTGTTTTTCACTGGAGATACATATATTTAAACACAACATAACGCCATAAGACTATAATATCATGAGGTTTACATAGAACATGGGTGTATCAAAACAAAACCTTTAGAACATTCGGCAGAACAATCACATTTGAGACAGGACGCAATTTTTAACTGACTTACGTAAAAGAAGAATTGACACAACGTAGCTAACATTGGAAGAATGTAAAGGTGGTTGATCATAAAGGTTCGAAGTATTCACAGAATATATAGTAGTTACAGTTTAATGTAATGCATATTGTACACAACAAACTTTACCAATGACAAATCATACTACTGTTTGACCAAACAAATAACTAATTTGATATAACACAGAGATGCCATGTCATGAAATACCGACATTTGCACATAACATAAAGAAGAATCTACAGGACGTAAAGAAAAAGCGACAGAACACATTAAATATTTACACTATAAGACAGTTACGGCGTTCCATAATTATATATCAATTGCGCATGCACATGTCAGATATCTATTTACACTTTTCTAACTTTGTTTATAGTTAGTGCTCATAAAATTCTGATGTATAACTGGATACCATGAAAAAAAGAACTGAAATATGTATTCCCAAACGTTTTGCTTAACTACATGAAGTTAAAAAAATACCAACTTTTTCTCGATCTTTGTACAGACACAGAGAGTGAATTAACAACGCTAAGGTTTATACTATACAGATATGATCAATATAACTCTGAACAAAGGATAAACAAGAAAAATGTTTAGAGTCTATACAAATCCTTTCTCTGAATTAGCTTTTAAAACAAATTCAGCATTATTATATAGTTCTTGTTAAATATAATAGTAAAACTGGCGGAATCGTGATAAACGGAATATAATAACTATGTTTCAAATACTTGTATTATTAGTTACATAGTGTGCTAGTGACCTAATACGGTATATATGGGGTCAGTAATTTCCACATGGGGTGAGAGCGAAGCTCGAATCCCCATATGGAATTTACTTACCCCATATATACCGTATTACGTCACTAGCACACTATGTAACGAATTTATCTTACCGACTATCTTAACGTGTAAAATTTGGACTAGTGACCTATCAAAATGAGTAAGTTTCCAATACAGTTAGCATTAACATGATTAAGAAACTACTTCCTTTGATCCTACAAAATCAGATGCCAACTTTGACAACTTGTTAGATTTAAATGTGTTTTATGAATTTATTTCACTTTATCATCACTTTCGTCGTCTGTTGAAACCTTTAAGATGTTTTCTCAGTACTGTCTTGTTTTTCTAAAGGGACGTAACACCACTACTAACCGTGTATGAAATAAGCCCCGCCTCCTTATTACCTTATATGGAATATAAAGGGACGCAACTCCACTACTAACCGTGTATGAAATAAGCCCCGCCTCCCAACTAACCTAATATTAAATATACACGATTTCCACGAGGACGCTTTTAACCAATCATATTCCTAGAAATGTATAGGATGTAAGATAAATGTTATTATCATTTCCCTAAACAGATCATGAAGAGGGATTCTTTTGCATATTCAAATAAAACTCATCATAGATACCAGGATTAAAATTTTATATGTACGCCAGACGCGCGTTTCGTCTTCTAAAAGACTCATCAGTGACGATTGAATTAAAAAATGTTCAAAAGGCAAAATAAAGTATGAAGTTGAAGAGCATTGAGGATCAAAAATGCCTAAAAGTTTTACCAAATACAGCTAAGGTAATCCTTTCCTGAGGTAGAAAGGCCTAAGAATTTCAAATATTCAAAGTTTTTGTTAACAGTTAATTTATATGTATTAACATTTCAGTGATAACTCTAGTCACACAGAAGTGCTGACTACTGGGCTTGTGATACACTCGGGGAAATGACATTTTAAATTACTGAATTGTATCTAAATATTCATTTTTATAATAAATTCTTATATTCAATATGATGACCAACAATACATTATGTAAACAATACTTATCGAACTTGATTTTTAAAACGGTCTTGTTCCTTATGCTACTTGCTACTTGGTTTGTCTAGGTCTGTGTTACGATATACCAAATTTTCTTCTCATCCTCGGAATCCGAAGCAAGCTCGTCTGACAGGTATTTTTTTTACTGTATCCCATCCTGCTGGTGACTTGTCAGCGATCGTAATACACTTTTTCCGCTTAAGAAATTGTTCAAGGTTATATCTGCAATTTTTGGTGACCATATCTCTATCTGTTTTGTCAGTGTCATAATGTCATAAATGTGACTTTCTTCACGTTCGGAACTTGCCATATTACGAAAAGTTGAAGAAACTAATAAAATGATACTGTACACTTTGACTGCAATGGTTCGAGTGACTTTAAACCACCTGAGTGAACTCGCGCATGAACTCAATATCCCAATCGAACCGACCTTATTATAATTAACCAAATACGTGTAAACTATAAACAAACAACATTTTACATGTTCGATTTTGTACAACTTTGATAAATACATTACACCTCATATATATAATAATGATTGACTTCCATTTAACAACTGGGTTTAAACGAACAGAATGTTATCCTTGTTCTTTTGCTGAATCATGAAATCATGTTAACAGTAGTCGGAGCATTGTTTCAATCGTCATCCGCTCAGTACTGTATTTATATCTATATTTCTCTCACAACAGAAAAAATCTATGTATCTAAACTCCTAGCAATGCCACTGGGGTTTTTTTATTAGAAGAATCTATTTGAAACCATTTTATGTTCCTAAAGGTTCATTAAAACTAAATGACAAAAAAGACTATATTTCTTCCTAAAACTCTGCTCCGAGTGCACAGTGTCAAAGCAACTTAGGTGTTTGTTTATTTTTACAACTTCTGCAAACAGAAAGAAAATGCCAATGTAAATCATGAACAGATTATATATGAAAGCTATAAAGGCATGAAGATGAACTTTTTACAGAGCAGCTGAATTATCTATTGTACTTAAAACTCCAATGATGCCTTTCATAATAATGCGAATATTGCACGGCGTACTTTTAGCAGAATTGACTTCCCTTTTATCAACAGCTCTGGTATTTTAAAAGCTTTTCAAGATATGAACTTGTTATCATTTTCTTTAATAGATTTTAGGTTTCGAGCATCACTAAATACACACGAACAGAAGACATAACGTCAAGTGCCAAATATTTCAGGTTCTATTATCATACCGGGATTTCGGATTGGGCATTAATGTTTTCGGTTTTTGGATAAAACTAAATGGGACTTTCATCTAAAAAAATTGAGAGCGAGTAAAGACAGATTGTTTTATGACTTCAGGGAGAAACTACTTCAATCTCCATTATTTGATAGCGGCCGTTTTAAATAAAAGTTGCGGAAATTTAAAAAAAAATGTTGGCCTCCAAAATACAACTGATGGCACAATGAAAGAGTGAAATCCTACAAAGGTTTTTATGCGCAGATAATTAGACATTCATCTACACGGGGTATCAAATTTAACACGGACACGTTTTGGGCGAAGGACACGTTTCTGAGTGTAACATATATACTCCTTATAAAATTATGAAAGATGAATAACAAAGTGAGAAAATGGAGACCAACCATGACAAAAAAACTAAGGACATCTTTGTTAAACGTGTTGACTGTTATTACAATGACATTCATAAATCGTTTAAAACAGATAGTTCATATGTGCGTCTATGTCCTGGTCGCCGTTGAATGTGCTATACTTTAATGAGATGTTTTATATTGGTGGACGAATGTGTAAATAATCTAAATAATGTGTGCACTTAACATTAACAAACATTTGTACACTTAACACTAACGTACATTTTGCATACACCAAAGAGTGTAATCCGTTCGCTTGAATTAAGAACAAATGCATTGGTTGTAAATTTCAAAACTTGAAATGTTTGAGATATCCTAAATTTAACGTGTCGTCCTCTGATTGGTTCAATATATAAATGTTTAACGTCCTTAGATACCTTAGATTTATAGGAATGTTTTAAACATTATCGATCATAATTGTATTGGGTTGTTATATTAGTCTGTCATTTGCGGTAAGTATTTTTAATCATATGATTCTTCAAATTTAAAACAAAGTTGGATATCTTTTATACATTTCAACGGCTAAGTTTAACTATAAAACATGATTTCTATAAATAAATGCAACTGACTTAATGTCCTCCCTTCCTCTTATTTGCTTAAAATTTACTTATCCTTTTGTTAAAATTCATGTGTGTATACGGTTATTCCATGGTTTTCTTAACCTTCTGTAATTCAAATGTATACCTGATATATGTTCTCGTTAATAAATTATATGATTAAAGGCCTTGTCAGTAATATTTCTAATTCATTAAACCATGCTAAACAAGAGCACATAAAACCAACGAAACCGACAATATGCTGATTATTTCGCTTCATTAAGGATTTCGAGAAATATTCATTGATTTCAAAACAAAAAGCAAAACGCTAAATCGCCAAACTCAAAAATATATAAACACGGTGAACGAGAAATGCTTTTAACTTCCTTTCGCGATTAAAATTTTGTATTTTCGGGTTTTATGTAACCGTACTTGCTATACTTTTTTTTTGTGGACAGTTTTAATGTGATAATTACTATAAGTATTAGAATTAAACTGGTAAATACATCGAAAAACATAATAAACAATACGGAATATTCATGAAAACCAAACAAGCTTTATTCCAAACTGGATTTTGGATTTAATTAGTTTACTCATCGTGTTCATTTATCAAAGAGTTGAAAATTCTGATAATTGGTAAATGTAATCTGTTTTAAACTACTTTGAAACATATTTAATTTAATAACATGCTGATAAATACGACTCAAGGTTATTTGGCGGAGCGAAATTCCTGGCGGCAATTGTTTATCTCAAATAAATGATAAAAAGTTTTACTAAATATAATATAATATTCATATTATGCGAATAAAATGACATGACTAACTTAGAAATATATTATCCATTTTTCAGAAATATACGGTTATAACAAGAGTAAACGTAGAAAGACAACATGCTCTGATAATGTGATATAAAATTGCAGTTTTGGTAGACAGTAAAATGCAGTTTTAATGTGCATACCCCCAAATTCCTTTAAAAATGATGAAATTAGCAAAGAACACACTGAAAGCAATTTTACTGTAGAAATGAGTTAATGTTCAAAAAAACTTTTGAAAGTTGCTCTAGTGTGAAATATAAATATTGCAGACTTTTCTAGTAATACACGTATTCCTTTTTTATGTTAGCAATATGGTAATCACCCAACTGATTCGTTTACTTGTTAGTTTTGTATTGACTAAGGAAGAAGAACGGTCATTTGAACCCAAAATGAAGTTTTGACCCTTTATGTCAATGAAATACTTCTAAAGGTATAAAATATGTAGCGCAGCACTTTAGAAAGCTCTCCCACAAATTGGTCGTCTTTAATAATGTATCTTTCAATTCTTTTCGTCCTTTTTTATTTAATGAACTAATAAGGTTTCAATATGTAGGATTTGTTTTGACGAATTGACACATTTGTTGTCGAATTTTCGAACTTCACGGTCTTTATTAACAAAAAGTGAAAATTACAAAATACTGTTTTTCACAGATAATTCTAAATGAAAAGTCCTTACGCAAATGAAAAAAATCAAAAGCTCAAACACATCAAACACAGCAGACACATCAAACCAATGAATAACAACAGCCATATTCCTGACTTGGTATAGGTAATTTGTCATGGAGAAAATGGTGTATCAAAACTGGTTTTGAAGTTAGCTAGACCTCTCACTTGTGTGACAATCGCATAAAATTCCATTATATACTACCTTAAAAAGGTATTTCTCGTTATGATGATTCTAAAGGCTCAACAATCATTCCAAACAAAAGCTATGAATGATTTGTGAAAAAAACACAAACAAAGACAATAACAATCAAAACCAAGGAGTAAACAACGACTCACAAAACCAAAGGACATTTACATCAACAGTTATAAATAATAAATAAGAAACAACACGAACTCCACTAAAAACCGGGAGTGAAATCAGGTGCTCCTGAAGGGTAAGCATTTCCTGCACCGTATACGGCACCCGTCGTGTAATTCTTTTTTTAAATTCGGTAATGAATGAATAAAATTGAGAAAGGAAATGGGGAATGTGTCAAAGCGACAACAACCCGACCATAAAGCAGCCAATATATACATAACATATACAAGTATACATAATTATATAAGCTGTAATTGTAAAATCCTCAAACCGAAGACCTATTTCAAAGGCTCTTAATATTGAAGTGAGTTAATAATTATATTGGTTCCTTCGCCTTGTGATAATTGGTGGATTTTTCATTTCAGAAATATGGCAAATTCATTACTCATTCTCTTTCTCGCGTGTTTTGTTCTAATGATGGCAGTAAGTGTGCAGACGGAAACAACATGTTTCTTTAATGAAAGATGTCGATGTAAAACTTCAAATAAAACATATGTCGAGGTTGATTGTTCACATGCAAAACTAAGGGATATACCTAACCTGCCAAGAAATGTTAGCAGTGTTGATCTAAGTAACAACAATATACATAATATACAGGAACATCATTTTCAGGACAACGATATTTTAACTGAAATAAATCTTTCACTAAACAAATTACACTTTCTGAATAAGGAAATGTTTTGTGGACTGAATAGTGTTTTCAAGCTTAAGTTGAACAATAATAATATTACAAAAACAACGAAAGATGCGTTTTTATATCTACGAACACTCTCATATTTAGATGTTAAGAAGAATAGTATCAGCTGGAGCAGTCACAACGTTACATTTCCGCCATCTTTACTTACATTGAAGATTGATTACAATTCGTCTCAAGAAAAACTACCGGAAATGCCTCGTTTAGAGACTCTTGACGTATCTGGATCATCTGGGCATTGTTACATAAACATCGTGAAACCGGATACGTTTAGATCTGTGCCAACAATCCATGAATTAGATATATCTGCTTGTAAAGTGAATTACGTGTACAATGGTTCATTTATTTTTATGCGAAATTTATCAACTCTAGACATTTCTTTTAACATATGTCTAAGGTTTGATGGCTTAGAAAATGTGACAATTGACCTTCCATTCACGTCAATTAAAATTTTTAAATTTAATAAAATTCACAAGACATTTCAAATGAATACGAAAGTTTTAAAGCGGCATTTTATGCACTTAAGATATACAAACTTGGTAGAAATGCATGGCGATAGTAACAGAATCCAGCTCTTGGAAGATGGAGCTGTACAACAACTTCCATCTTCCATTCGAAAACTCTTTATGTCTGACAATGAATTTTCGTATGGTCAATATTTTTTCGATTTCATAACTATGCAAATTGATTTTGTAAATGTGTCGTTTTTGTTCAGTTCGCGAAGGAATAATGAACGTGAAGAAATATGTGAGCGTTCTGATGAATCATGTTGTAATCAAGAATGCAAACCAATTTATACACCTGCTGAAACAATATTCCGATTAAACTCTCCTTGGAGAATATTGCCCATTCCTCGAAAACTGAAAACCGCTCTTTACAAAGAATGCTATCTTCGCTATGAAATTCCACAGTTTACAGTTTCCGAAAATATATTAGAATATGTAGATTTAAGTTATAATATTTTCTATTCGTGGATAGGTCCACTTCTTATATTTGATCATGTTCTATTTGCAGATTTATCTAATAACATTTGCTCGAATGTGTCAAAGTTTTTTTTTAAAAGCGTCCCGAATGTGACAATATTACTCCTACAAAATAATCTACTTGGATTTATTCTTCCGGATGACAATGAAGGGGAGATAATGCAACACATGCCAGCCCTTCAAATCATAAATTTGGCAGAAAATAGAATTCCCAGTTTACCGTATAATTTTTTTAAGACCCAGGCGAATTTGATAGAAATTAATTTAGAAGGAAATATGATGGATAATATTACCTTCCAAATAAACCACATGAAACAGTTGTCACATTTAGATCTTTCTAACAATAGAATTTCTAGTTTAGATGAAAATGCTCGTGGTCATTTAGATGAAGTGTACAAAGTGAAAAACAATTTTTCCATTGATATAAGTGGGAATCCGTTAACATGTAGTTGTGACACAATAGACTTTATTAAGTGGATGTCAACAACAAAAATCAAGATTCACAATAAACATAAAACATCATGTCTGACGTCTCATGGGAACTCTGAATCATTACGGAAACCGAATAGAGTTTTAAAGAAGCTTCAGAAGGAATGTTCGTCGTATTCGTCTTTGATTGTGGGTACAGTAGCATCAATGGTCGTGTTCTTGTTTGTGCTAATTTGGGGCATAAGCTACCGTTATAGGTGGCGCTTACGATATATGTATTACATGGTAAAAAATAAATATCAAGTGCAAAATAAAGGAAACAACGACAATGATAGCCAGTATGAGTACGATGCTTTTGTATCCTACGATAACAATGATAGATTTTTCGTTCATGACAAACTTTTGCCTTGTCTCGAACGAGAAGCTGGATTGAAGCTGTGTATCCACAAAAGAGATTTCCTACCTGGAAATGACATTGCAGGAAACATCACATCGGCAATTCACAACAGCCGAAAAGTTGTCATTATGATGTCACATAATTATCTGGATTCTTATTGGTGTATGTTTGAATACAACATGGCAAAAGTGGAAAGCATTTATTCGAGAAATAAGGAAAACATATTATTTCTAGTATTTCTCGAGCAAATGTCACCAAAAGATTTACCAATGATGGTATATGAATTGATACAATCCAGCTCTTACATCGAATATCCAAACGATGAATTTGGTGACACGGTGTTTTGGAATAAATTAAAGGAAGTTTTATCACAGTAACCATTCTCTCGTCCGATGTTCAACTGCTTTTTTAAATACTTAATATATACATAGTTTAAGGTAATTGCACATGTACAAATATTTCATATGTTTATCCATATAAACCTGGTATCAATAGACAGTTACATTTAAGTATAATCATTTATTTTGTGGAACGTTAATTGGTTGAAAAAAAAATCAAATTATCGCCCCGATGAAGATTTGAGAAACATTTATCATTAATTCAAATAGCCAAAATTCTTTAAATTAATAAACATTTTATTAGTTAACATACAATTTCGATTCAAAACGAACATGTTTTTATAATAGTGGTGGAATAGTTACACATAACAGAACAAGAATAAGTTGTAAAGCAAATAAATGCACTGGGTTTAAATGTTGGTTCCGTAATGAAAAATCTTTATGATTTACAAGTAGAATTCTCCAACTATGCATTGATAAACTCTTCTGAACCTTTGCTAAACATTCCTTTGTTTTGGTGTGATGATGGGTTGTATAAAACTAAGAAGTTGTGGTATTAATGCCAATGAGATGGCTATCCAGCCAAGTTACAATGAAGTGAATGTAAACAATTATAGGCAAACGTAGACCATTTAATCAATATATTATGTTTTCAATGCCATTATAATTGATATAATACCTTTTCTATTTAAAAATGTTTTTGTAATATAGTTTGTCATGTAATTAGAAGATATAGATAAAACAAAATGTTGTTCAATATTTGGTAAATTTCAAAATATCATTTTCATTTTTTTTTATTTTTGAATGAATATCACTCTTGACATCTGAATCCCGCCTCTTTTGACAGTCTGCTTTGAGGCAATATTAATTGATGTAAAACATAAAACTAACAAAGGAAAGGCGATGATACAAAAGGGAGATTCTTCCTCTTCTTCTTCCTTGCTAAAGACTGGATTCTTTAAAAAAAAAAAAAAAATGTTTTAAGTCCACTAAACATTAGATCAAAAAAGAAGATTTTCATACATCCTGTGCTTTTAAATTATTCGGCTTTGGGTAGTCCGGATGAAGGTAAATCCGGAAAAGGTTTTCGGACACATGCAATATATAAATTGCTGTTAATTTTTTTTTTTTTGTAACGGGTCAATTCAAAACAATTTTCTTTCATTGTCGAAAATATCAGATTCATTTTTATTTGATATTCTGTGGATTCATTATTATCTTTGGATATCTAATTTCGTGGGTGTAGATGGACCATGATTTAACATGCGGTTTACAAAAACCACGAGAGACGAAAATGAAATATTGTTCATGGTTTAGATACTTTGTCAATATAATAGACTTCAGAGGTCACGAATGTTATCTCAACAGTTGGATATCTGTAATATTGTGTCGTATTTAACTTGATTCAGTGCAGAACGCTGTTATTTGATCTTTTTGTTATATGTTTTTATCCTGCAATTGACCTTTTTACTATACAAATACAGGTGTACAGATAACACGAACCGATATTTTTATACAATATAATGTCCTGGTAATTCCATTCTTCCTAGGCTATATATAATTATTTGTAATTATGTATAAGATTATATATGGATGTTGTATTTTGTTCACCATGTCTTGCAAACATTGTACAAAACCCTTGATTTGAGATCAGAGGTCGTGAAATATATATTATAGATTAATATAAATGAAAATAATACAGGAAAATAAGAAACAGTGTATATAGATAAATATATATAATTCGTCTTAACATCAGCCCAACATTGTTAAATCTGTAAATTGGTGGAAGAAATTTTTTTTTTTGTGTTCGTCGCTGGCAGGGATTCGAATTATACTACTGAGTTATGGCGGAACCAAATCGCCTTGCATTGTGTCCGACGCGTTAGACCATTCGACAACCTAAGCTCCACTATAACTAAGCTTTCGGTGGCCGGGTGTTACCTTTCGTCGTCGTTTTTTTTTTATCTAGCGTCGTATCACAGTACATGGTATATAAGGCATGAAAATAAAACTCTTACAAATCAGCTCAATTATCTATCGCACATGATCCTACAATAAAAAGCAGGATGTAGTTACAGAAATGATTATATTTTAATTACGTCTGAACCAGTGACAATACTACGACACATTTCATCCGTCAAATCCCAAGTGATGGTTTTACAAGACTGAAAACACACTCTGTATATATAATTCGTCTAAACATCAGCTCATCAATGTTAGATCTGTAATTGTTTTTGTTCTTCCCTGGTCGGGACTTGAACTCATGCTACTGAGATATCGTAACACAAATCGCCTTGTATTGTGCCCCACGTGCTATTGTATATATGTAGGACTCTGAAACGTGTCCTTTCCCCCAAACGTGTCCACATAACGTCACTTAACTGCAAAACATGTATAAATGTAAAAGGACGCCACAGCGTGTCATTTGTATAAACGCCAGAACGTATTCAATCCCATAACGTGTCCATATCAAGATTTTGTTTCTTCTACTGGAACTATCTTTCGTGTCAATTTTATAATTACGTACTAGGTTATTTGAAAATAGTGTTTTTTTAAACGTATACTCATTATACTACTTCGTTAAGACAAATAGAAATAAACTACTTTAGGCAGTATATCCCTGGTAAAAGTGTCCGTTCGGATATATTTTGAATGTAAAGCCATGCTCAGTTAAATTGTAGATATTAAATCAGATACTCGTGTAGATGAATGTTTAAACTCTGTGCATAAAAACTTTGTAGGATTTATCTCTTTCATTGTGCCATATATAATTTTATATACATTTTATTTTGACCGAAGCATTCCGTAGAATCCATATAAGAGTTATATCGCCCTTCTATTTTTCAAATAAACGACACACTAGATATTGACCATTGCTATAAATTCATATTCATACATGATAAAGCTTTTGAATTATTTGCATTATGTCATCAGATGGACAAAAATACAAGTGGACGTGGCCGGGTTCTTGTACATCCCAATAACAAAATGACACTAGGAACAAATCTGAGAGTACTCGCAGTTATCTGACAGCTAGATCAAAGCGCCACTAACAACTAATAAAAAAGCATGCATCTAAGACTAATTTATCAATCCGTACACTTCCAACATCCAATGAATTTAGTGTAAAGACGTCATAAACATTCATTTTTTGTTAAATATTGAAAGACATTCAATTGGTGTCTAAATAAATGGTTTTCAAATCTAATCAAAATAGATTACAACTTAATGTCAGTCGTTGTTTGTCTAGATTTGATCACCTTTACAATAAAAAAAAAACATTTAAAATGTGTCAGTAGTACACGGATGTCCCAATCACACTAACATTATCACTTTTTATGCTCAGTGGAACGTGAAATAATGGTGAAAGTCTTATTTTCCATTAAAATTAGAAAGAGCATGTCATAATGAACATGTGTACTAAGTTTCAAGTTGATAGGACCAAAACCTGTTACCAAAACCTTTAACTTGAAGCGGGACAGACGGGTGGACAAACAGACGAACGAACGAACGAACGGACGCACAGACCACAAACATAATGCCCGTAAACTGAGCATAGAAACATGTGATACATAACACTTTAAACTTCAATCTACAATGCAAAACCTAACTTTCAACATAGAGGTGTCTAATTGATTATCATACATAACACATTCGACGAATCAAAATAAATCGTTCATAAGGAAGGTGGAAGTTGTAAACATCACGTGGACATTTGTTCATTTACAAGTAAAATTAATTCTTCAAATAGTTTTTTTTATCTAATTCTTAAGGAAATGATCTATCCCTACTACTTTATATATGTATGGCAAACGCGACGGACCAGATCAAAATCAGTAATCTATTTGCAACCTAACATCCTACCGAAGGAATACAATTTTTAGAAAATGTCAAAGGTAAAGAAAATTTAGCAAAATGCATATTTGGAAATAAGATGTCTAAATGAGAAAAACGTTCTATTGCATAGTAGACTTTGAGACCCTATATTGAATCCGGGTGAATGCTTTTGCATCTGGACTCTTTTTACGGCTGCATTGCGTAACAATGCCCACACTTTAGATAGTCATGATTCCCTTTTCGTGTAAATTAAGATGTATTAATTTCCACCAAACTTCTTTAAAATATATAATGATCTGTAACTTATTTCAACTGGATAGGCCATTTTTATTTTTATGGAGATTTTGATTATCATGCTAGGAAATTTAAAAAACATACTTGTAAACTTGTCGATCCTTTAAATAAACTTATTTAAAAAGGTTACCATTCAACACTACATAAGATCTTTGAATATAATGTCAATGGGTATTATTATTGATCTTGTTATCTGTAAATTAAAAGCAAACTAATATTAATGTTATTAACATTTTTAAAAATATGCACCTTCATGAATCTACAATCTGTCGATTCCTGTATTTTGACATTGCACAATGTCATGTTTTTCGCTGTCTGTTTAAGACGTCTTTACACTAAATCCATTAAATTGCTGATGTTTACTGATTGAGTATTTAGTCTTAGATGCATGATTTTTATGGCTGACTATGCAGTATTGGCTTTGTACATTGCCGAAGTCCGAATAGCTGTTAATTTCTATGTTTGGTCTCTTGTAAATAGTTCTCTCAGCAACAATACCACACCTTCTTTTTTATATGATTTTGAACTGTTCATTGCTGCAAAACTTATAAAGCATGACATAAATATATTACAACAGTTTATTAGTTAGCAGCGACACATGAGAAGAAAATGGTTACTGTGATAAAACTTCTCTCAGTCTATCCCAAAACACTGTATCGCCAAATTCATCGTTCGGATATTCGATGTAAGAGCTGGATTGAACTAGCTCTCAAACCATCATTAGTAAAACGTTCGGTGCCATTTGCTCAAGAAATACTAGAACTAATATGTTTTCCTTATTTCTGGAATAAATACTTTCCTTTTCGCCATGTTGTATTCAAACATACAACAATACGAATCCAGATAATTATGTGACATAACAATAACCACTTTTCGGCTGTTGTGAATTCCAGATGTGATGTTTGCTGCAATGTCATTTCCAGGTCGAAAATCTCGTTTATGGATACACAGCTTTAATCCAGCTTCCTGTTCTAGACAATGTAGTAGTTTTTCGTGAACGTAAACTCGATCTTTGTTTTCGTATGATATAAAAGCATCGTACTCATATTGGTTGGCATCGTCGGGTTTTCCTGTATTTTGCACTTGATATTTATTTTTTACCATGTAATACATATATCGTAAGCGCCACCTATTGCGGAAAGCTATGCCCCAAATTAAAACAAACAGAAACACTGCTAATGATGCTACTATGCCACTTATCAATGCCGAATACGATGTTTTTTGAAGCTCTTCATAAGATCTAGTGAATTCTCGTAACGTTTCCGGTATCCCATGAGAAGTCAGACAGGAGGTTTTGCGTTTATTCAGAATCTTTATTTTTGTCGTTGACATCCACTTCACAAATTCGATTGTCTCACAACTGCATTTTAACGGATTTCCACTTAAATCAATGGAAAAATTGTTTTTTACTTTGTACACTTCTTCTAATTGACTCCGAGCATTCACACCTAAGCTAGAAATTCTGTTATTAGAAAGATCTAAATGTGACAACTGTTTCATGTGGTTTATTTGGAAGGTAATATCATCCATTATATTTCTTCCTAACTTTATGTCTATCAAATTCGCCTGAGACTTAAAAAAATGCATACAATAAACTTGGAATCCTATTATCTGCCAAATTAATGATTTGAAGGGCTGGCATATGTTGCATTATTTCCCCTTCAGTGTCATCTGGAAGTACAAATCCAAGTAGATTATTTTGTATCAGTAACTTTATTAGATTTGGGACGCTTTTAAAAAATACCTTTGACACATTCGAGCATATGTTATTGGACAAATCTAAAACATGCAAATGATTAAACGTAAGAAGTGGACCTATCCATGAATAGAAAATGTTATGACTCACATCTATATAATTCACTTTGTTCTCGGTAACTGTATATTGTGGTATTTCATAGCGAAGAAAGCAGTTTTTATAAAGAGCTGTTTTCAAGGTTCGAGGAATTGGCAAGAATTTCCATTTTGAGGTAACTCGGGATACTGTATCATCAGCTATCTGAAATTGTTCACAAAATCGATTACAACATGATTCATCAGAACGCTTGCATTTTTCTTCTTCTTCGTTGTTTCTACGCGAACTGAACAAGAACGACATATTCAACAATTCAACCCTCAAAAGTATAAATTCGGAAACATACTGTCCATACGAAAATTCGTTGTCGGAAACATAGACTTTCCGAATGGAAGATGGAAGTTTGTGTACAGCTCCGCTTTCTATCAGCTGTATTCTATTACTGTCGCCATGTATTTCTTCCAACTGTGTATATCGTAAGTGCGCCAAATGCCTCTTCAAAACTTTCGTATTCATTTGAAAAGTCTTGTGAATTTTATTAAATTTCAGAATTTTAATAGACGTAAATGGAAGGTCAATTGTCACATTTTCTAAACCATCAAACCTTAGACATGTGTTAAAAGAAATGTCTAGACTTAATAAATATCGCATAAAGCTGAATGAACCCTTGTACACGTAATTCACTCTACATGCAGAAATATCTAATGTATGTATTTTTGGTACAGATCTAAACGTATCCGGTTTCACGGTGTGTATGTCGCATTGTCCAGATGATCCAAAGATATCTAGAGTCTCTAAATGTGCCATATCAGGCAGGTTTTCATAAGACGCATTGTAGTCAATCTTCAATGTGAGTAAAGATGAAGAAAATATAACATTGTGGTTGCTCCAGCTAATATTATTATTCTTAACATCTAAAAATGATAGAGTTCGTAGATATAAAAACACATCTTTCGTTGCTTTAGAAATAATGTTATTGTTCGTTTTAATCTTTGAAACACTGTTCAGCCCATAAAACATTTCCTTGTTGAGAGAGAGTAATCTGTTTTGAGAAAAGTTTATTTCAGTTGAAATATCGTTGTTTTTAAAATGTTCCGGTATTTTATTTATATTATTGTAACTTAAATCAACACTGCTCACATTTCGTGGCAGGTAAGGTATATCCCTTAGTTTTGCATGTGAACAATCAACCTCGACATATGTTTTATTTGAAGTTTTACATCGACATCTTTGATTAAAGAAACACGTGGTTTTTAACGGTCCACTTACTTCCATCATTATAACAAACATAGCACAAAAAAGAGTAAGTTGCGTATTTGCCATATTTCTGAAATGGAACAAAATGCATAAATTATTAAAGGACAAAGGGACTAATACATTCATTTGCTTGTCGCTTTTAGACAAATACTTGATTACGATTTTTGATAGCGAACTACTTACACGTTTTATTGAATTTTCATGATCATACACAGATTTGGTTTAGAAAGATTGTTGTGCCTTAAGAATCATTGTAACAAACGATATATCACTCCCGTTTTTTACTTTTTTTCTATATAGACCGCAAGTTTTGAAGTTTCGACAATCAAGGAGTCCTCATCGATACTTTAAGTTTAAATACTAAATATTCTAAACCAAATACAAACTTGATTAGCTGATATAACCGAAATAAACGAAATGTCTATACCTTTTCAAAGCAGTAAATAAATAAACATCATCAACGACCGACCATATTTGGGAGAGCTATTTGGATAACACTAAAGTCCTGTGCCTGGAGTTTTATATTGAATTTTAGGGCTAAAGTTACATTATAAGTTATCATGATTTGACCCAACTAACATGATTAATTACATAGCGTTGAAAATTGATGATCGGATCGGGCATTTTATTGATTTTCCATATAGCGCATAGTTGATGTGTGTTTATACTTACTTAAGATGGAGTCTGTTTAAAAACGATTTTGATTTTTGAAGTATTGAAGATATCGAACAAAAACGTTTGAAAACGAGTGCAGATAGAACAAATTAAACAGAATCTACAGACGGGTGCATTCCTTACCTGTACAGCAAATTAACTTAATAACCCCGTCATTTGGACTGATCAAAGTTAACCTGTGACAGGATTTAGGACTGCTCCGGCCAGTCCTCGGACCACAATCTAGTTAACACGAAAAGCGGACTTGGTCCTAGGACTGTTGTTATGTCTGCCAGTTTATTTGGTGACAGGTCCGCTAACTTCGAAACTAATCCTTCCCTAAAGTTAACATATTTTTGTTTTGATATTTTTATGTCAGAATAGAATGTATAATACTAATTTCAACAATATTGGAACACAATGATTACAAAATTTTGTCCGCATAAATTTAGAGTGTCCTTTAGGCAAAGTATGTATGCATGCATGTACAGTATTAGCATGCACTAGTGTAAAGTACTAGTAAAAATTAGGAGATGTAAACATCATCTTATTGATCTGAGGTAATGTTACTGCTAAGTAATTGAACCTTGACCGTTGGGAAATTGAATCATCACGGTCGACATCAATCTAGTTGTCCATCTGTGTCAATTTTGAGGAAAAAATCAGAATATAAAACAAACATTCTACCTTGGTTAATATAAAAAGTTAAATCACAAAAATACTCAACTCCGAGAAGAATTTAAAACGGAAAGTCCAAAATCAAAGTGAACAATATAAAGCTCAAACATATCACCTGAATGGACAACATTTGTCATATTCCTGACTTGGAAAAACAGGCATAATAATCAGTAGAAAATGATGGTTTAAATCTGGTTTAGTAGCTTGCTAAACCTCTTACGTGTATGACAGTTGCATTAAATTCCATTATATTGACAACGCTGTGCGAACAAAACAAACAGACATAATAGGTAAAGATGTCAACAATAGGGGTACAGCAGTCAACATTGTATTCAATTATTCACTATAAAAGCAAACAAATATGTTAACAAAACTTGGCAAATACGGAATGTTTAAGTACAGAACCACGTCATATAAGAATTTACACAAAAAGGCATATAGACAAGGCATATTAATAGCAAAAATGAAATATAACAAAACAAAAATTATAAATTCTATCTCCGGTATATTCGTTTTTGGAATCGGGGTGGTTCTTCACAAAATGATTTTGTTAATGACCTATTTTATCGACATTTTCTATTTTTCTATTTCTGTGGTGGAAAACACACACTGTTTTTGATGGAACTATGTAGTTGATATTTCAATTAATGAGAATAACTATTTAATGTGTAGATAATCGAAGGTTTTGATATTACTATGAATGTTTCTGTAGATTCCTCCGTTATTCTACAAGGATACAGTGAAATCACTGAATACTAAATAACGGGATTAATGTGTCACAACCGTATTTACAAAAACATTCCCACCCCAATACAAAGGGAGTTCTAGTGGATGTATGTAGGAGGATGATAATCCCCGCTCTGGAAATTTTCAGCGCAAAGAGTCAGAATCGTTCCCATGACCTTTAACACTGCAGCTATTGGTCTTCACAACAATACTATGATCGCTATTTGTTTTAATTACGAGAGCATCCATGATCCCACTACAATTATAAATTTCTTCACAAGCAAATAGTCCGATTTTTTCTTTAAATAATATCGTCGGATTTTTTGTCTGCCTAAACGACAAAGTACTTTTGTACTTGAAAGCTGGATAACGCATCAAGAAATATCTTTATTTTTGAAAGGGTCAGGCACCCGTTAGTACATTGTTTATCATAGATATAGAATTCGCTTCTGAATACACGAACGAAAAATTTTCCTTTTGTTCTTTTGTTTTCCTTTTATAGTTGTGTTTCTCTCGATTTTAGTTTGTAACCCGAATTTGTTTTCTCTGAATCGATTTACGACTTTTGAACGCCGGAATACTACTGTTGCTTTACTGGATCCATTTGGATAACGTTCCAGTTTAAGTTAACTGACTCGTGGGTTGCCCATTTTCTGACATATGCCTCAACTGCCCGCCCCAGTCAGCTGAAGCTCCACTTCCCAGTTGATAGCCTGGGGAATGTGATATTTCAAGCATATGTCCAATATCCCTTAAGTTTGCCATGGTCACCAGTGTGATTATATTTGTATGCTGACGATGCATAAGAGAAATAAAAATATTATATTCCTTAAAATTTTCTGTGTAATACGTTAGAAATTACAATTTTAATATGCTTATTCCGAGATCATGCAGGATAGCTCTTGGAATTTATCTTTATTTATTCTACGTACAAGGTTGACTTAGTTCATATCAAGCTTCCAACTATTGAATCACTATGGTTTGGACAATACAGTAAATTAATAATTCGGAAATCTAAAATGTACTTACCTCGTGTAAGAGTTCATAAATCAAAATCCTTTTTAACAACTTAACATAGGAAAAACTCCTTTTCTAGTCAAAACATTCATTATTTCAAACTATGTGCATCGATCCCATTAAAACTTCCTCATACTTAACATCGATTGTAAAGATTTTAGTCTCGAATGTCAAATTTGAATACAAGACTTAAATACAAACAAAAAAGAATAGTTCAATAGAATATTTTTATATAACCGACTTTTGACTCCGGATTGTATAATTTGTCGACTGATTTTATGTAATTGGACATCCTGGTAAGAGCAATCTAAAGATGTTAACCCAAGCTTTCAATCGGTTCAATTTTGGCTATTTACTGCTTAACGTTTATTTTGCATGACAATATCATCGGAAGACTTTCCCCTCAAATGACACCGATCATGTGTTTGATTTTAATTATTTAGGTTGCTTTTACTTGACCGAGTATCTTGATGTCCAACCACAGAAAAGGTAATCTGTCGAAAAATTATATAATCCGGACTCAAACGTCGGTAATATAAAAATAGTCAATTGCTAATACTAGTACGATATGTATTTTCAATTGAATGTGCAAAAGCTGTAAAATGTAAATGAATTTTCTACTGAAACCTTTTTAATAAAAGATTTTGAATAAACATCTTTCGTTGTTCCATGATAAAATTCTTATTCTTTTATTCTTAAAATACAAGAAATTTAGTCATATCCTGTTAAAAGAGGATAGTAGTAAGAACAAAAGAAGTTAGATAATGTACTTTTGGCTATTTAGATAGTAGATCAGTTTTATTTCGTCGATTTTGACGTAATTAAAAAACAATATAGAGAGGTTCATTTACATTGATACCATTACCTATTTACATAGTAAAATGTGGATCCCAAGAGTTTGAGTCTTGCTTTGAGGGAAGGTTAAAGCCATTTTTTGAACTATTTATACTGCTATAATTATATTCTTAGAATGAAAAACGTGCATGCAAACAGTGACCCAAATAATACCTAATTATTGAAAAGGAGGATAATAAATAAAATCGGTATTTAGTTCCTACTATTTTTTTCAAATTAAACATGAATAATAGCAGTTATAACCAGTCACTCAATAACAATAGAAAACTAACTTGATCAATAGTATGTGTACCTTTGAGTTCGTGAAACTGATTACAAAGAATTGTTTAATACAATGTTGTGGAATGTTTGAAATGTTATATGTTAAATTGTGAAATGCGTGTTTTCTTTTTCTCATATTTACCTAGTACTAAAAGAATAAAAATCACTATCTCGGGCAAGGTTTACAGGAAATATTATGTTACTTCGAGGAAAATAAGAATAAACTTTTCATGGATACAAGGATTGCAATTATGTACGCCAGAAGCGCTATGCGTTCACAACAGAGCTGTAAATGACGCTCGAATCAGAAGCCAGTGTTGATATATATGGATCGAGTTACTTCAGCCATGGATAATTTGATCTATTGTCAGTTTAAGTGTATGTGCGCCGGTGTATTATTATATTTTTGATTTTTTTTTTGTATGTTGTATCTTATATAAATGTTTGTCCCCTCGGTTTGACGATTTCATGAGGGGTACCGTTGATGTATATTGACATTTTGTTCATTGTAGCTTATTCATACCTTATTTGGTATAACTATATTTGATTCCACTTTTATATTAAAACATCTTCCGCCAAACACTATAAGTTGCCAAGTGCGTACAATGGGAAGTAGCTCTCATTGTACCTAGTAATTGATAACGTCTTGTGAGGGTTGCCTTTCCTCGATACTTCATCCAGGTTGTGTAATGCTGTTCTAGTAAGAAAAACATGTTACAGCTACTTTTCATTATCTAATTGATTTGTTTTTCTTCTTTATATATTGTAAAATCACAAAAATACTGAACTCAGAGGAAAATCAAATCGGAAAGTCCCTAATTATCAAATGGCAAAATCAAATGACATCAAAAACGAATGGACAACAACTGTCATATTCCTTACTTGGTACAGGCATTTTCAAATGTAGAAAATGGTTGATTAAACCTAGTTTTATAGCGCTAAACCTCTCACTTATTATTACCAACAATGGTTAATGTGCTTCATATTGACACTTTGTTTGTTGTAGCTTATTGATACCATGTTTGATATAACTATATATGATTGAATTGTTATAATAAAGCACTTTTCGCCGAACACTTTTAGTTGTCAATTGTTACTGCATGATAAAACCTAATCTATCTTTTTCATCTAAAATTGTTTTATACAACTGCCGTGTTATACTTAACTGTTTGAAGTGCATTTAAACACATTTTTTAGATGAAATTCTGATGGAGAATTTAAGTCATATTCGCTTCACCTGAATCCGTACTAAACCTCTTCTGGAGGAAGGTTTTCCTTTGAAGTATTGGACAGTCCCGTTCGTCTATGATATGTGAGAACGAGGCACACGGTATTACGGAATGGGAAAGATTCTCGGACAGAATCTCAACAGTTGCATGAACTGGAAAGCTTTTTCAGTGCACCCATAATGGCATCGACATCATGGAAACGTTGTAGTTGACAGATGATTTCACAGCTTTTATATTCAAGGCGCCAGACAGACTAAAAATCTTCATTGAAATAAGAAAAGGGACAGTACAGATCTTGAAATTTCACTAAAAGGGAGCATTGACTCATTTAAGGTAAAAACAGGATAATTTCATAGAAAATCGTAGTTTACTGTAGGTCATTTAAAGGTCAATTGATAGAGTGTCCTATTTGATCTTGTGTTTAAAGGGCCTTGAATTACATGCATGTGGAAATCAAGAAAACAAGGCAAGTAACCTGTTGGTTGAAATGTTCCAAAAGAGTACATCCGAAGACTCCAAAGAACGCAGCCTGAAATAGTTTTAACGTAAATACAGCAGAATCTGCTGTTTAAATGTAATTGTCGCATTAGGTATCGGACGGGACATTTAGGGACATAAACCTTATAATACATATCGGATTTCCGAAATCAGTGTTGTCCGATAGGCATGAAGCTGACAGATGGGCTGGAGATGGCAGAAATAAATTCAGCTTAAATTTATATAACAATTTCACTTTGTGACTTAAAACCACCGGCAAATGTATAAGCAATGTCATAAAAGCACCAACAGAAAGTGTACCACTCGTCAAATTGTAAATTTATTGACTGTAGATAACTATAAAGGATACACCACAGATACATGTACAAGAAATGCAAATAATGCAATTTGCAGCTCTGTCAGTGTCCGTCCTGTAAATGTTGTACAGAGTGTACAAACAACTGTACTTGTCAAGAAAGGAATAATTTAGTGTAGTAGAGTTTAAAAAAACACCGAGAGTTTAAAAATTGCATTTTTTTCTGTTACTATTCCCTCTAACAACTGACTAACTTCCTTTGTATTTACTCGCATTTTGCAATACAGCTATCGCCTCGCCCTCTCTTATTCATTTCTATTCATACAAAATAACTTGGTCAAGAAAACGTTTGGTGAATGAGAATTGACTTGCTCTCCAACGTTGTATGAACTCGTATTTTGAAAGACATTTATTGCCTCGCCCGCTCTACCACTTCCACTTGATTTCTATTCATGCTCAACAGCTTGGACAGTACAACTTTTGAGAATGACTCGCTCACCCCTGTTGTATGAACACGTGCTTGGATATTCACTTATCGCCACGTTCTAAGTAAAATATTTTCAATAACATTTAAAACACTTACGGGTAAATGAGGAATGGCTGGCTCAACCCCGTTGTACGGACACGTATTTTGAAAGACATTTATCATTTCGCACGCTCTCACAAATAGCAATTTATTTCGGATACTTAACAAATGACAAGAGAAATTTGGGGGAATGGCTTGCTCATCCTAGTTGTTTGGTTTCGTATTTTGAAAGACATGTATCGCATTGTCCACTCTCAAAACTGGTGACTTCTGTTAATGCGTAACTACGAACTGGAGAACATTTGGTGAATGAGAATTGGCTCGCTCAACCCCGTTGTATGAATTTGTATTGGAAAATCAGTTAAAGCTCTCACAGGTATGTACTCTAATAGAACATTGTTACTATATATAGTATTAGTTCATGAACGATCGAACTCATTTTTTGAAAGATATTTATCGCCTTGCCCGCTCAAAAAATGACAATTGATTCTGTTGATGCGTAACAGCTTGGGCAAGAAATCTTTTGGTGCATTGCTCCCTCGCCCTCGTTGCGTATTTTGAAAGACATTTATGGACTCTCCAGCTCCGACAACTGATAATTTCTGTTGTTGCTTACCTACTGGCTAAAGGGTGCATTTCTGTAAATATTGACAATGCAATTCCCCATAGAAACTCCTTTTACGACTAAAACTGTACAACTTTTAAACTTTAAAAATATTATCCTAGAATTGAAAGTTCATATGCACCACAATTTTTTTCAAAGGTCAAAATATAGGGCTGTCCAGCATATTTTCAACGCTTATATGCCCTGAACTTTTCAGAGTTTAAACTAACACTACTTTTCTTAACTACCCCTACCTCGAATGAAAGGTTACCACAGATTTCAATGTAAACTATATGCACATGTTTATTTACTGGTAACATTCCCAAGTTATGTCTCTGTGAGATGAAACACAGAGAGCATAACTGGGAACCAGTATGTAAACAAAATTAATTTTCTATAAATATTCAAGTTCTCCCCAAAAGAGGCGTGTTTTGAGAAACAGCTGTATTTACAAAGTGCAACCTATAGAATTTTTGGAGAATTATAATTGGCTAGCTTACACTCGTTGTGTGATTTCGTATCCCGAAAGACATTTGTGGCGTTGTCTTCACAACTGACAATTATTTCTGTTGATGCGTTTACAACTTGGACTACAGAACTTTTGGTGAATGGCTCGACCATTCCCGTTGTATGAACTCGTATTCTGAAAGACTTTCATGTTTAACCCGCTCTCACAACTTGCATTTAATTTCTGTTGATGCTAAAATTACTGAGTAGGGAACTTTTGGTGAAGGAGAATTAGCTCACTCACCCCCGTCATGTGAACTCGTATTTGAACATTATATTAGTATCGACTCATCCGCTATCACACTGTACTGTTATGGTATTACAACTACATATTAGATTTCCCAAACTAATGAACACGTTTTGAAATATATCGAGAATTGACTCGCTCACAAGAAGTTTTGGGAACGAAGGATCTGACTCGCTTTATTGATAATTTATACTTCAAATTAAAAGCAGTTGCACCTGAAGGTATGTTTTTTAAGGTCCATCATTTCTGTATTTTGTTTTTCGCACATCTTTTTTATTTTTATTTTACTATTCTTTATATTCATGATAACTTTATTCTGGGCATTGTTCTTTATCTGTAAACAGTATATTTATACCCTTTTTTCTATTTCGCAATACTTTGATAATTCATGCAATTGGTGATTACGTTGTACACACATGCAATATGTATGTACTATGACCTCTTGTGAAGGGACATCTAGGCAACATGATTCGACGAGGGTAGGAAATATATACTTGAGGGTAATAGTTATAATATCCAAAAAAAAGATGTTGATGACAATCATTTTAAAACATTCTAATTGACTTAAAACCATTCCATCAAGCCTGATTTTTGTTTAATGCATTTTGTTATCTTAACATGTAAAATTTTAATATACATACTAAAATCAGCAGCTACCATATTTGCATTCGGGAGTTAGGTGCCTTTACGAATAGTCGAGTTTATGTTTGAATAATATATAAACTATTTTTGAGTTCCCGATTCGTGGTAGCTGCATTTATTATCTCAAGATAAGGTTATGTCACAAATTGATCAAACATAAAAATTATGAAACTAATAAAGGAGTAGGTTCATTAAGACCCCTTTTTGGCCCCAAAATATAGCAGTTTTAGAAAATTGTGAAAATGTAATCTTTAAACTATATTTTGGAAAGTAAAATGCTTCTGCTACATAAATATGAGCTGTTTTTAGACAATACAATGCACAAATATCGTGTTCTAGCATCATTAAGTCATGCTAAATTACTGAAATCTTAAAAATTTTAGCATTTTGGTTAATTTTTAGACGGTTTCCGTCTAAAATGAAAGTGGCCGCATTCGTGTTCATTCATAATATTGAAATGTAAGTTGTATTTGATGATAATACAAAACATATATAAAGGTTGAGGATGAACACGGATGCGGCCACTTTCATTTTTGACAAAAACCATCTGAAAATTGACGTTTTTTGGCATATTTGATAGATTTTTCATATTTAAGCTTGAATTAGAGCGTTTTTAATGACTAAATCCGTTAAAATCTTTCACACAAACTAATCGAATCAATTGAAATAGACACTTAAGTGTTTAAAAAGTGTCCAAAAACTTTCGTTAGATGAACCTGAAATTTGAGGCCAAAATCGGCCCTTACCGGACCTACTCCTTTACATAAGATAAAAACTAGTTGATGAACTCTCTTTCACAATACATGTAAAACAAGAAGCCATCAAAATTTTCTAGTTTTATTTACTTAATTGGGTGGGGTTTAATCGGTTCGATTTACATAGACAAGTCCATCTATAGACAGGTGTGTTGGATTACACCGGTAAATAGTGCGACAGACCCGTTGATTATTTTGTTAAACAGACTTTAAACACATGAAAAATGTCGTTTTTTACGTTGTCGATATGAAAGTATATCTTCGATGATGGCAATTGCAAAATATGAAAATGTAGTTATTCTACAACGTCTTCAAATGTTTTCTTTTTGTCTTCCTCTTATTTCGAATGGATTTTATTTTGTTGGGGATTGGGGGACGCGGATAAGTTACGATTTGCCCTTCGACCGTATTGATTTGCCCTTTATTTTTGTATTAATTTATATACTGAAAACTATTATATTCATCCTGTATCGTACATTTTTTGTTTTTTAGTATACCGTTTGGTGACACTAGAGGTCGGTCATTTATAGACGTATCAACCGTATAATATACGTTGACGTATACGCATCTGCAGATATAACGAAAAAAGTATTGGATCCCGAACTTTATTTGCATATACTTTCAATAGTGCAACTTCCAAAGAAGATTTATAAAGTTTTGTTTTAATTCAAAGATATCGATGGGCAGAATATTCACGATACGGAATGAAGTAGTATACATTTCATCTTTACAGGATTTAGAAACAGGACAGATAATCATGGTTTATCTGGTTTTCTCCTGTTTCGTTGTACATGTTTTACAAATATTTATTTTCCCGAAAAATATCCATGTATATATTTTTATTCCTTCTGAATTATATCCTTTTCAGGTAAAAGAAGCTTATACCAAAATTTGTATGGAACTGATGTCATATTAATAGCTGCACGTGAAACTAACGTACATGATATTTTTTCACGTGAAATTCACTTGCAGAAGAATTTTTGTGGAACATCTCACCTACTTTAAAAGATTTTCCGAATACAAGTAGTTAGTACAGTCTACAGGCATGATAGGCGTGAATACGGTGAAGACAATGTATGTATCTATTTCTGATTTATGATAAAATCGCAAATGAACAATATTTATAGTTTCTTATATGCATATAAGTAGTACATTTGATTTTTTTGGTGTTTATTCGGGCCCGATTTTCAAATATTTTACGTGTTTTAAATAAAGGATTTTGTACCAGTTTCGTGTCACTGCCCCACATTTGCTCCTTTTCGAGAGCATGTAGAAGTCATTGATATACCTCCTTTTTTTGCAAAACACTATTATTGCAACTATTGAAAGTTTGTGTTAGATTAATTTGAATAGCATCCAATAAGATTTTTTTTAAATGTCTTCAGCTCGGGATCACATAATAGTTTTTGGCATATTTGCAGATGCGTATACGTCAACGTTTATGATACGGCTGATACGTTGTTAAATGACCGACCTCTACTAGCAGGTGATTAGAAATCAGTAATAATAATTATAACATGAGTCCTCCTTGTCATACGCATCTTCAATCGTCTGTGCTTATGCATATTAAACATAATTTCCGACCGATTAGTTGAAAGCCCCCTTGAAACACCAGTGGTTATAAATGTGTGGTAAATTGGATAGTCAATAAAATGATATACACTATTAAATTATGTGTTCGAAACAATCTCATCGCTTTAGTTTTATAGTGTTGACCTGTCAAAGACTAGCTATTCCTCGAAAGATTGATTTGTTTGTAACTTTTACCTCTATCACCACGCATTTCAATGTTTTGATACTTGTATTTAAACATCGAATATCGAGTGTGATTGGCCGTTTTCACATAGAATGAGGCAAAAAGATTTTTATAAAATGAACACTGTTTAACATGTAAGATCATGGTTTCAAGTTACATGTATCTTTACATGCGTGTCTTCCAATAAAAAAAAATCCTGCACATGCTATTAAATTGGTTCTACGCATGGTTCTGCTGTTATGAATTAATTAATTCCGTTCGTTTGAGAGTCCACTCAATTTTTAGTTCATATTGTAAAGTGAATAATGTTTCCATATTGAAAGTTTTGAGATAAACCGGAGTTATTATTTGGATAAAAATTTGACATTCCGTGTTTGACATTTGTGCATAAAACACTTTGTATATAATTAGTCTGGCCTTTTGATAAATGTAAAAAGGTAAAAACGATATTGCTTATAACAGAATAGATATGAATACACTTTCCTTCAAAATAAAGGACCATGCAAGATATGGTTATGTGCACAAGCGAAAATTAGTGTTTTGGGAAATTAATAATCCGCACCATCAACAGTTGTAAAATAAACATTCAATTTGCGAAAAAAAATCCCCTTACCCAACCCCTCTCCATTATTCCACTCAAAATTCAAATTTATTTCCCCTCTGAGAAATAGCAAGCGTGTATTGTTAAGACCCATAATTAAGTTTGTGATATATCAATTAGTATATAACTTGATGCATAGTTTTATTCTAATCATTTTTATCAATAGATGTTTCTGTCTTTAATATTCCTACAACAAATAACGTACTAAAAGTCTAATTGTGTGTACACATAACCTGCACAAGGCCTACATTGACTATCGATTGCATGTCACCAAAACAAGATTTAAAATACATGCAAATAAAGACTTTTACAAATGACAATGTTTAGGTGTTGAGGACAAACCACAATTCACCGAGTTAAGCTCAAAATAAACTGCTTCGGATTGGTTATGTTTTATCCGTGTAATTAAAGTTGACTAACAAGAGACTTTAAACTAAAAACCATTTGCCATATCAACTTAAACCTGACGACGAAGTTTATAAGATCGCTTGTCACACGGAAAAACGCGAACAGATAATTTCTCTAAACATAGACGCATGGTATATTCTGCAGTAGTGTAACGTCCAATAAAGTTGAAAATCCCTTTTCTTTGTCATTCTAAATAATCTGTAACGTGAATAAGAATTTAAATATAAATGTTCGCTCGATAAAGATGGTACGCGGACACTATACTTTTATATATTGTATACGTATATCGCTTAGTAATATCTGTACACCTATATTTTGAGAGTAAAATGAAAAATGAATGATACACATATATGCATAAAGCAGTGCACACAAATTCAATATTACAAATATATTGTTCAAGTAAACATAATATGTTTAACCCTGCCATATTCTGTATGTATGTGCCGATCCCAAGTCAGACGCCTGTAATTCAGTGGTTGTCGTTTGTTCATGTAGTACACATTTATTTTTCGTTCATTTTTTGAACATTAATTCAGCCGTTAGTTTTTAGTTTGAAATGTTTTGCATTTTAATTTCGGGGCCTTTCATAGCTGACACCCCGTTACGGTGACCGATAGTTATTAATGTCTGTGTCATTTTGTCTCTTGCAGAGAGTGGTCTCATTGGCAATCATACCGCATTTTTTTTATAAGTCAATTCTGGAGTCTAATTTATTGACATGACATCTAAACTATAAAACTTTCATTTTAAATTCAAAAGAAGGTAGATTTAGTAACATAAACTTTTGTAAACATCAAGTTTTCAATAATGGATACATTAATCATTCCAACAATCAGTACTTGCCAATAATATTATTGATATCAGTATTTAGAGGTTGTCACATTAAGTGTTCATTGAATTATTAAGATCTTTTCTTTGTGGATTGATGAAAAACATATGTTTGTTACATTGAGTGCTGATTGAGTTGTTTTCCAAATAATTGCTTACAATCCTTTATTAAATTTCAATCTCGTTGAACAGTTTAATCCGTCATGAATTGATACAAATAAAATCACTAAAATTGATATCAATCGAAAATAATGAATTCATAGTATATCATATCAAATGCGAATATTTATTACCTCTACATGTAAGGAATTGAGTAAGTACATTTCATCCAAAATCGGCATATATATACATAGAAACATATAAAACATAAGCTCTGATGGGCTTTTAATTGACTATCATATAAAAAAAATCATGCAGCTGCGACTAATAAATAAGAATTAAAAAAAAGCATTCAAATATAATGAAAGAAAATTATTATTGATTTATGAACCTTCCGGGTAGCAAATCACTGAAATATCATAAAATACTAATAACCCAAAAACATAAATAAGAATATTTGGTTATATTTAAACTAACGCTTTCAAGGATATCCTTTTCAAATCTCTCTTTGATATCTCCGATTCTCTTTTGTTATCGTTGTGATTTAAAGAAAGAGACTTTCAATAAGCTTAGTGCATATTCAAATTGGCTAAAAGACTTCGAACATTTATTTTTTTTTAAATTCAATCAGACTTCTTGAGTATCCTACACTCTAACTAAATTCAAAAATAGCTAATGTGAATTTAAGTTTAAAATAATATTCACATGTAAGTATGCCTTACACAATGTATATATTTAGTATTTCAGTTAATCGTGGGAAAACAACAAAATGGTTACTGCGATAAAACTTCCCTTAATTTATTCCAAAACACTGCATCACCAAGTTCATCGTTTGGGTACTCGATGTAAGAGTGGGATTGAACTAGCTCCAAAACCATCATTGGTAAATCCTTTGCTGTCATTTGCTCTAGAAATACTAAAAATAATATGTTTTCCTTATTTCTAGAATAAATACTTTCCACTTTCGCCATGTTGTATTCAAACATACACCAATACGAATCCAGATAATTATGGGACATAACAGTAACCACTTTTCGGCTGTTGTGAATTGCAGATGTGATGTTTGCTGCAATGTCATTTCCAGGTAGAAAATCTCTTTTGTGGATACAAAGCTTCAACCCAGCTTCCCGTTCTAGACAAGGCAAAAGTTTGTCATGAACGAAAAATCTATCATTGTTATCGTAGGATATAAAAGCATCGTATTCATACTGGCTATCATTGTCGAGGTTTCCTTTATTTTGCACTTGATATTTATTTTTCACCATGTAATACATATATCGTAAGCGCCACCTATTGCGGTAACATATGCCCCAAATTAGCACAAACAAGAAAACGACCAATGATGCTACTGTACCTTCAATCAAAGATGAATACGACGAACATTTAATTTGAAGCTTTTCAAAAATTCTATTTGGTTTTAATAATGATTCTTGGTCCCCACGAGACGTCAAGCATGCGGTTTCGCGTTTATTTAGAATCTTGACTTTTGTTGTTGACATCCACTTAATAAATTCTATTGTATCACAACTACATTTTAATGGATTCCCACTTATATCAATTGAAAAATTGTTTTTCACTTTGTATACCTCTTCTAAATTACCACGAGCATGTTCATCTAAACTAGAAATTCTATTGTTAGAAAGATCGAGACTTGATAATTGTTTCATGTGGTTAATTTGGAAGGTAATATTATCCATCATATTTCCTCCTAATTTAATGTCTTTCAAATTTGTATGAGACTTAAAAAAATTATACGGTAAACTGGGAATTCTATTTTCTGCCAAATTCACAAATTGAAGGGCTGGCATATGTTGCATTATCTCCCCTTCAGTGTCATCCGGAAGTACAAAGCCAAGTAGATTATTTTGTATCAGTAACTCTGTTAGATTTGGGAAGCTTTGAAAAAATACCTTTGACACATTCGAACATATGTTATTAGACAAATCTAGCAATTGAAGATGGTCAAATGTAAGAAGTGGACCTATCCACGAATAGAAAAAATTATAACTCAAATCTACATATTCCACTATGTTTTCGGAAATTGTATACTGTTGTATATCATATCGAAGAAAGCAGTCTTTGTAAAGAACTTTTTTCAGTTTTCGAGGAAGTGGCAGTAATCTCCCGGCAGTGCTGAATCGGGATATTGTCTCATCAAATACATAATTTGGTTTAAAGACTTTATTACAAGATGATTCATCAGGACGCTCGCATTTTTCTTCTCGTTCTTTATCTCTTCGCGAATTGAATAAAAACGACGCATTTACAAATTCAATTTGCGTAGTTATAAAATCGAAAATATATTGTCCATACGAAAATTCATTGTCGGAAACAAAAAGTTTTCGAATGGAAGCTGGAAGTTGTTGTATAGTTCCTTCTTCTATGAGTTGAATTCTATTGCTATCGCCATGTAGTTCTTCTAAGTTTGTATAATTTAAATGCAACAAATGCTGTTTCAGAATTTTCGTATTCATTTGAAATGTTTTGTGAATTTTGTTAAATTTCAGAATTTTAATCGAAGTGAAAGGAAGGTCAATTGTCACATTTTCTAAACCATCAAACCTTAGACATGTGTTAAAAGAAACGTCTAGAATTGATAAATTTTTCATGAAACTAAAAGAACCATTGTGAACATAATTCACTTTGCACGCAGATATATCTAACTCATTTATAGTTGGTACAGATCTAAACGTATCTGGTTTCACGGTGTGTATGCTACATTGCCCAGATGATCCAGAGACGTCTAGAGTCTCTAAATGAGACATTTCAGGTAGGTTTTCATGAGACGCATTATAATCAATTTTCAATGTGAGCAAAGATTGAGGAAATGTAACGTTGTAATTGTTCCAGCTAATATTGTTCTTCTTAACATCTAAATATGATAGTCTTTGTAAATATGAAAACGAATCGTTCGTTGTTTCAGTAATGTTGTTATTGTTCATATGTAGCTTTCCAACATTTTTCAGTCCAAAAAACATTTCTTTTTTGAGAGTATGTAATCTATTGACTGAAAGGTTTATTTCAGATAAAATACCGTTGTCTTTAAAATGATGTTCCGGTATGTTATGTATATCATTGTTACTTAGATCAACACTGCTTACATTTCTTGGTAGTTTGGGTATATTCTTAAGTTTCGAGTTTGAACAATCGACCTCTACGAATTTCGATAGGGATGTTTTACATCGACATGCATGGCTAAAGCTGCATTTGGTTTTCAAATGACATTTAACTCCTATCATCAAAACAAAACATACAAGTAAATGGAACAGCTGTATGATTACCATATTCCTGAAATAAAAGTTTATATATTGATTTAAAGGGGAGGGAAATAAGGGCACTTTCAACATATTCAAAAGTAGTTCAATGTAAAATCATATTTAAAATAGTTCTGCTTTAATTATGGTCTTTGATTATTCTAACACTGTTAAAGGAGTTTTGATACAGAAAAAAATGTATGTTACTATTTTCCAAATTTCTAATTTTTTCGAATAAAATTGAGAATAAACGGGGAATGTGTCAAATAGAACACAGCCCGACCATACAGCGGAAAACAGCCTAAGGCCACCAATGTGTTTTCAACACGGCAAGAAAAACCCGCACCTGGAGGCGGGCTTCCGCTTGTCCATAAACAAAAATCTATACAAGTTAAGCTAAAATGGACGATACACTAAACTCCCAAACAGATATCAATATCAAAATTAAAAATTAACAAAAAGTTAAACAACAAAAATACAGAACTCAAAACGGAAAGCCCGTCATTAAAATCGAACGAATGCAAAATAGCCGTAATATTCTTATTTGGCACATACGTGTTATTATGTAGAAAATGGCGGGTTAAAGGTGTCATACCACCAATTAAAAGTCCCTATCTGTTCAACCAAATTTTGCAATTTTCACAGATTTCTAAATATTTTACCTTAAGTTTAACTTCATAGAAACTAGGTATATCCTGGTGTCACCTTTCTGCATGCCAATTTTCAACATACATTCAAAATCATATAAGAAAGCAGAGAGCTTCCGAAAGGAGGTACCACTAAAAATAACCCCTGGTTTTCTGGAAATCTTAAATTAGTATACTATGGAGCGCATTAATCCTCAATTTTTAATGCAAACTCATAGACAGGTAAATTTTGGCTCAAAATGGTCTTAATATATTTCTCTTTCAACAAAACTTTCATTTCTGCAAATTTGTTGGTTAGTTTAGGTGAACAATGACATCAAATGCACTATTTTTGTCCGAGTAGGCCTACTTTCACATACGTTCTAAATTTGAGGGAGTAATTGGTGGTATGACACCTAAAACCTAGTTGTATAGCTAGCTAAACCTGTCACTTGTATGAAAGCTCGTATGAAAGTCGCATAAAATGCCAGTATACTGAATAACAGAGGCTAGAGGGTGCTTACTTCAGACAGGTGCACAAATGTAGCAGGGTTATACAGTTCGTAATATCTCAATCCTCCCATTGACCTTTATCTAATGTATAATAAACTAACAGGTATAATTAGTCAGGAATATATCCCATATGTTATTTTGATTAACTTTTGCACCTAAAAAGATCACAACACATCAACAACAAGAATATAGCACGGTGACCCATACTTTTTATTAAATTTTTGAAAAGAGCATAGTAAAATCTTCATTTTGGCAAATTATGAAAAAATTCTGTCTCAAAAAATATATACTTGTGATCTACCTTAAATTAAGGTCCCAGTCAGATCTCATAATAGGTAACAATGATGCAACAAAGAACTACTAGCAGTTACTGACATGCCAGACCTAGGCGACAATCAAACGAATTAAAAGATTATGTCTTTATCATTATAAAATCAAGCAGAATCTCTCCCGTTAGGATATTCTAAATGCATCAAATAAACTCGTCATAAAGAGATAATAGATACAAAGTTGACTAAATACCTGCTTTCAACAATAGTATTTAATTTCTTTTGAATTGTTCAATATTAACTTACCTCGTGAAAAGATAAAATAAAAACAAATACTTTTTAAAAACAATTCCGTATAACAAAGAAACTTTTGTGCAAGACGTGATGAAACTACCTGTACATCCATTACAATATAACTTCCTCCTTCGATAAATATAGATCTTTTAAATCTACGTCGCAAATATTAATTTTTAATCCAAGAATTGAATACCAAACAAACTCAAATCAATTTTGAATAAATTAAATTCTAATAGAATATGCACACCTATCTCTTCAATTTTATAAAGAATGAAAAGTCATTTGTACTTAAAATTGTTAGTAACTGCTAGTTATACCCAACAAAAGACTTAAATCCTTTTTATTCTTACTAGAAATGAAATTCATTACAGATTTGTTGATAACAGATATTGCTGCAAGTATAACTTTCCGAAGAAGCTGAATTGTGTGCTGTTTGGCTACAGTTAAAGGGAACCGGTCTTATTTTCTTTGATTTTGGCGTTTTTTAGATTAAAAAATACAGAGTTTCCGACACACCGAACCCCTCTCATGTATACGGCTTTACATAGTAAAATGTTTAGACTGACAAAAATAATTCAAATATTTGATTGGCGGGAAACTTGAACCCATTATTCAAAAACATTATCTGTATTGCTTAAGAAATATTTCCAATGTTGGAAGCGTGCATGTTAAATTTGTCTCAATCAGTACCTAGTCGTTTTAAACAAGGAGAAAGATTTATCTTTTTCCTTGTTTAAAAATTCCTTGAGAATTTTGGATCCTCAATGCTGTTCAACTTTGTACTTGTTTGGCTTTATAAATATTTTGATATGAACGTCACTGATTACTCTTATGTAGACGAAACGCGCGTCTGGCGTAGTAAATTATAATCCTGGTACCTTTGATAACTATTTGCATCGTGTTTTGTTTTGTCTTTTTCTTTTCAGAACATATACCTACCTGTAAATTAGGGAATTAGGGAATTATTGCGTGCATTTAAATATTGCATTTTTTTTATTTGGGGTTAGTTTAAACATATTTATTTATAGTGGATTGGGAAACAAGTTTTGCAACTTCTATTAATCCCTTTCCAATTTGGGGTTAAAGTGCGATTGTGAGTGTGAATTATTGCATTTATAACCCTGTCGCAGTTTTCGCTATAATAAAAACATCTCAATATTTTCAGAATATACAGTAAATAATCGCAGTTATAACCGGTGACTCCAGAACAATAAAACAATAACTCTTTTCTCTTAAGGTAAATACGGATCAATATTATTTTAGCCTTCGAGTTTGAGAAACTCATTTTAAGCGGAGTTTTGGAAAAGTTATATTTTGAATTGTGAATTGTACACTTTCTTTCTTACATTGCTAGTAGTTCTCGAGAAGCAAAATAACTGATTGTCATATCATTTTCAATTATTACAAGGTAAATATATTTTTGTGTCTTAGGAAGTAAGATTTATAATTAAGCTATCGTAAAGCATATCAGGATCAATATCTTAAGAATTTTAAAGTTCCATTCTGTTTGTATCAAATAAAGGCATCTTATATGAAGGCAATGTAGAATACCGATGTACAATTGTAAAGATTCAATTAAGCAAAACCAAATCCGGCTAACAAACTAAAGCCGTGGAAAACACATCAACTATAAGAGGAAAAACGATCGCACAACAGAACCACTGAACTACAACAAAGGCAAACGCCAACATTATATAGAAACGAACTGTAGATAACGATTGCCATAGTGCCATGATTTGGCAAAATACATTTTAAGAATAAATGGTAGGTTGAAGCTGGTTGTATAGGTAGCCAAACCTCCTGTTTGTATGTTAGTGAAAACAATACGTGACAAGTACAAACAAACGTAAGAACGCTCAGCACAGAGGAAAATATACCTGTATAAAAAAAATTGTTTTATGTTGGACTTCAACAGATCCTGGTAATAAGATAATTATAAATGTCTCAAACCTGTTAAACATTTTTGAAGAAAACACAGAATTCATAACTATATGCTTGGATAGATTTGAGATCTATTCAAAATTAAGGTAAAGTTTTAATTCTTACCTTTTGGAAATATTTATATCGTTATAACTACAAATATTAAATATTGTTTTTATTTATTTTTTCCTGTGTAATCAAGTAATACGGAGATAAAAGAATGATACGATTAATAAAGTCCGTATATAACTTCCTTCTCCTTTTTCTTCCCTGCATGAAACGTGGGTCTTTTTTTATCTGTTTTTAAAATATACTTTTCAAATTTTTATCAAGTTAACGTTTTATACTGTTTGGAGAGGAATTTAATCTTTTTTCCCAGATAAATGCCCCAACCAAGTTATGAAATATTTTAATTGGCATACAGATAAATCTTTAATACAGGGGCTCGAATGTGCCTAAATTGTTTGTCTGGATTCAAATACACTGTAGGCTCGTGTGGAAACCTTTACAAACCACAAAGTATCCACTCAAAGTAATCTTTCCTCAATTCACGAAAATTGGAAGACACGAAAATAAAGGAGACCACAGTATGACAGACAGCAATCAACAACGTCCACTTTTCAATGAAGAGACATTGATTTTCAAAATGCCAGTCTGGTGCAAAAAAACTTATATGTTATTGACCAGATGTGAACATCATAGATATAAACGTACACTACACTACAAGAATCAAAATTGATAATCACTTCAGACAACCATCTATATCAAGAATGTCTACTCAATATCAAATAGATAACGAAAATGACATAATCAAATAATATCATTATAAGATGTCTAAAATAATTGTAGCAATTAATATAGTTCATTTAAATTTCGGAAAATTCTATATGCCTATATTTACATGTTTATTTGTTCTGTGTTATTGTCACGTAATGTTGTCAATTTAACGGTATTTTAAACATTGCCGTTTAAGCGGAAGGCTTGGTAAGCCAAAAATCCAAGTTAATTTTTTGTTCAAAATGACCTGTAAAAGAAGGACGAAAGATACCAGAGGGACAGTCAAACTCATAAATCAAAATTAAACTGACAAAGCCATGGCTAAAAATGAAAAGAATACCAGACAAACAATAGTACACATGACACAACATAGAAAACTAAAGAATAAGCAACTCGAACCCCACCAAATTCTGAGGGCGATCTCAGGTGTTTCGGAAGGGTAAGAAGATACTGCTCCACACGTTGCACCTGTCGTGTTGCTCATGTTATAACAAATCCGGTAAATAGTCTTATTCGGTAGGTCACATTCATGAAAGGGAAGTGGATTGTAGTTACGACGTGAGGAACAAGTCAGGAACAGTGTAGTTGTTATCAAATAGTATGTTTCTATGTATCTTGACGTTGGTTTTTGTTTTAGTTCAGTGTTTCCGTTGTAACTTTGTTTTCCTTTTTTTTTATGTGTTTCCTTAGGATTAAGTTGGTAGCCATAATATCAACAATATCGATGACAACTAATGAAAAAAGTAAATATAAAATCTAAATATGTAAAAGGAAAGAAATAAAAATCTTCACAGGTAACATCCAAAACCACCTTATTTAAAAAGATTTTTTTTTTTTTATTATTTTAAAGTGTACTAATTTACTCTTATAAGTTTTATATAAATCTAAGATTCACCAAATCCATTATGTATTTTACGTTATTATGAAATTGCTACTTAACATATTATAGCGGATTAAAACCTGTTTTTATCACATCTGATCATATTTTAATTGTTTTTATCTCTTAATAATAACTGGTTTTCTTTTATTCTAGAGGAGTATAAACCAATAATAACTTATTTTAACATATACATGAGATGAGATAGTTTTAAAAAACAACATCCAAGTCCATGTATATATGTCATGTAAAAAAACAAAACTTTCTTTCTTTTATATGCATGTGCTGTACATATTTATAATGTGTTTAAAACAAAAAATAATAAGGCATTAAAGGTATATACTCCATTCGGAGGTGCTCCTACTTAAAGGAGGCTAATGCACAGAAGAAGAATATCTAATGAATATCTAAATCCACTTAAGCTTTATCACGACACTCTCAGAGCTATAAATACCCACGTGACAACAAAATGGTGTCTTTGACATGATACTTCAATGTTAGATCACGAGTGGACAATGCTTTTGAGGTGATGGCAGGTGCATTATATCACTGTTGAACTCCTAATCTGTCGGTTGAAAACAAAACTTTACGACAAAAGAGATGATTTCAGCTTTCCAATTGTGAACTTTCCATTTCTAAGTAGCAACATTCCAGCAGCACCTGCATACGGGGTATATATCTCCCAATTGATACGATATTCCCGTGATTGCATTTCCTATCATGATTTTCTTGATAGAGTGTTACTGCTCGCAAGGAAGCTATTAAACCAAGAGTTCCAAATGGTGAAGTTGAAATCATCCCTTCGTAAATTTTACGGACGCCATCACGAGTTGGTTGACCGTTATGGAATAACCGTTTCACAAATAATATCGGATATGTTCCTTACGTCGTAACTACAATCCCCTTCCCTTTCATGAATGTGACCTACCAAATTAAGACTATTTACCGGATTTGTAATCACATAAGCAACACGACGGGTGACACATGTGGAGCAGGATCTGCTTACCCTAAGCACCTGAGATCACCCCTAGTTTTTGGTGGGGTTCGTGTTGTTTATTCTTTAGTTTTCTATGTTGTGTCATGTGTACTATTGTTTTTCTGTTTGTCTTTTTCATTTTAAGCCATGGCGTTGTCAGTTTGTTTTAGATTTATGAGTTTGACTGTCCCTTTGGTATCTTTCGTCCCTCTTCTATACTTGAAACGATTTAGAACTTGACATATTGTATACACATTTGTCTATTTTTGAAATCCGAATGCTTGTCTAATGTATAATGGTTGTTTTTTTAGTTGCTGTCTCACCTATAGAAACTCCATTTTGTGTGTGTTAATTACGTTTGTAATCAATTTCATCCTTAAAGTAGAGGACTCTTGTAGATGTTTAATAAAACAACATTTTAAAGAATAAATTACAAAAACAATTCCTTTACAGCACATCTTAGTTAACCAGCAGTAGTATTGTTGGCACATCCTTAAGATGCCTACCACAGAATCTCACTGACTGGTGGGGATATTTAACAACTCTTTGACTGTCAATGAGCATCTTTCATAGTTGGTCAATAAAATCCTTTTAAAACTATTAAGTCTCTTCAGTCTGCTGGTCCAAGACCACAATTATTTTGTAGTACATTTCTTTTAGACAATAAATGCAAATTAAAAAAATCCCACCTGTGCTTTCTCAATATTTTTTTTTAGTGTGTTGTACTACTTTTGGGACAAAATTATATCAAAATTATAGAAAACTTCATCAGCTCTATCCCAAAATATGGACAATTTTATGTTAAGGGGGTCTTGAAATCTTTTGACAGCTTCCAAAGTGCTAATTTTTAACCTTTTTCCACTGACCAAATCACTACTTTACTTTAAAATTCATGACCCAAATTATTTGACAGTGTCATTTCATCCCTTGACTTGCTATTTGAGGCATAAAACATGGAGAAATACATTTGGAAGGGGAATACAAACTAGAGGCTCTAAAGAGCCTGCAGCGCTCACCTTGGTCTATGTCCATATTAAACAAAGGACACAGATGGATTAATGACAAAATTGTGCTTTGGTGATGGTGATGTGTTTGTAGATCTTACTTTACTGAACATTCTTGCTACTTACAATGTTCTCTATCCATAATAAACTTGGCCCTTTAGTTACAGAGGAAAATATTTTGTAAAAATTTACAAAAATTTACCAAATAAATGAAAATTGTTAAAAATTTACTATAAAGGGCAATAACTCCTTAAGGGTCAACTGACCATTTTGGTCATGTTGACTTATTTGTAGATCTTACTTTGCTTAACATTATTGCTGGTAACAGTTTATCTCTATTTATAATAATATTCAAGATAATAACCAAAAACGACAAAATTTCCTTAAAATTGCCAATTCAGGGGCAGCAACCTAACAACCAGTTGTCCGATTTGTCTGAAAATTTCTGGGCAGATAGATCTTGACTTGATAAACATTTCAACCCCCACATCAGATTTGCTGTAAATGCTTCGGTTTCAGAGTTATAAGCCAAAATCTACATTTTACCCCTATGTTCTATTTTTTAGCCATGGCAACTATCTTGGTTGGTTGGCCAGGTCACTGGACACATTTTTTAAACTAGATACCACAATGATGATTGTTGCCAAGTTTGGTTAAATTTGGACAAGTAGTTTCAGAGGAGAAGATTTTTGTAAAAGTTAACGAAGACGTACAATGACAGACGATGACAGACGACGAACGCCAAGTGATGAGAAAAGCTCAATTGGCCTTTAAGGCCATGTGACCTAAAACTTGGCAAGTTACACACTGTCCACACTAGGGAATATATTCTTGGACAACGAAAATCATGGGAAGACAATTGTGGTCTCGGACCTGCTATTGCTTATTTTGTCTGATCAAAATCTGATTGCTAAGATTTGAAGACAAACCAATATGGAGATCAACATTTATTCATATTTGTTTATCATTGGTCAAAATATTACAGTGCATAGTCTTAGAAATAAACTTGTTGAAAAAAAATTCTGGAAGCATTATATTGCTTGGTACAGTCTTGGTACAAAACTTGTACAATTGCATATCTATCTCTGCAGTATTTCCTCAACATAGTTTCTGACATTAACATGAAGCATACTCTTGGTCTCTTCGTAGACTTCCTTAGCAAATTTCTTCATTTCCTCAGAACTCTTTATTAAGGCTTTGTATACAGGTAATGTGTATTTCTGTTTTCCTGCAATTAAACAACAAGGCATGATGTATAATTGTTCATTAGGGCTTTCTTTATTTGTAAAGTTTTATTAATTTGACTAACATTTAATGTGAAAATATGAATTGCTTATGTAAAATTAACGTTTTCCTTTTTCAGTTGGGTCTCAATTACTCATACTCCATATTATACAGTGTAACCTGTGTTATCTGACACACTTTGGGACCAGAAAAAAATGTTGGTTTAAGCAGGGTATCGGATACTCAGGTTTTTTCTGCATGGTTAGGCGTATTAAGAACCAGAAAAATGTGTTGGTTAAAGTAGGATGCTGGAATACTCAGGTGTCGGAATAGGTAGGTTACACTGTATGTATTAAAATGCATAAAAAGAGATGTGGAATATAGGACTTTCTTGAAACTCACTTCTGAACCCATGAATCTGATTTTACAGTTACATTTGAGTACAAATTATTTCTGTTGTTGGGAATTTTACTGGTATAAATATTGGTTATCTGCATTGCAGACAAATAATAAGAAGTAAATACAAGTTAATGTGTAACTTTAAACTTATAAATGTTTCCAGCTTCATCTGATTTGATAACAAGTATGATGGAAGCCAAAAGACCATTGTGAAGCAGTTCTACTGTCCTACAGGGGAACCAATTTATTGCATATTAAAATTTTAGAAAAACTATGTAAAAGTCTCTTTTGAAAGAGCTATAGATACATAAATAAGACAGCAACCAGATGATAGATTAAAAAATAAATCTGTAGATTAACAACCCTCCTCAATAGGATACAGGTTGCTATACAATACACTGTAAACCAACTTGTTCTTGCGGATTCTTTGTTTCTTATTTAGCTCTTTATAGCCCAATTTGTAGAATATAATTTCGCAGTTTTCATATTTACTTCATGTAGATAAATTTTAGAAAAATCCAAATGTTGGATATTTGTGACAATTTATATTCACGTTATTTTAGCCAAAGCATATACAGTAAACAAGAATGTGTTCATAGTACACGGATGCCCCACTCTCACTATCATTTCTATGTTCAGTGGACCGTGAAATTGGGGTCAAAACTTTAATTTGGAATTAAAATTAGAAAGATCATATCATAGGGAACATGTGTACTAAGTTTCAAGTTGATGTAACTTTAACTTCATCAAAAACTACCTTGACCAAAAACTTTAACCTGAACTTTGCACTATCATTTTCTATGTTCAGTGGACCATTAAATTGGGGTCAAAACTATAATTTGGCATTAAAATTAGAAAGATCATATCATGGGGAACATGTGTATTAAGTTTCAAGTTGATTGGACTTCAGCTTCATCAAAAACTACCTCAACCAAAAACTTTAACCTGACGGACGAACGGAGGCACAGACCAGAAAACATTATGCCCCTCTACTATCGTAGGTGGGGCATAAAAAGTTCAGCTGTACTAAAGTCTTGATTCAACCTTACTTGTAAGCAGACTACTTTACTCACAAATATCCTACTGTACTGTGTATTATGTCATCATAACTAACACACTGGTGTGGGCATATTTGAGATTCATCAAACTGTGAACCAATCGAATTTCATACACAGAACGTTAGATTAAGCTCATGAATCATCCTTGAAAATCTTACCCCATTATTCATATAATTATATTCTTACCTTGGCTGACTAAGAAGGCCCTAATATTTGGAATATCTTGTATGTAGTTGTTCTTTATATTGATCTGTGACCATCTTAGACGTACCTGTCATAATAAAATGGTCATTCATCAGTAAATCACTCAGATACAGAATACCTAGAGAAGAGGAGCATATACTTGATTCAAGAAAGTTACTGCTCATAAAATTAAAACTATTATAATTCATTAACAAATGCAAACATTTGACACCTACTTACTTCAAATACAAAGGAACATTATATATTACTTACAAAGCATCTAAATGTTTAAATGATATATAGTATTTTGCTAAACAAGAAATGGAAAATATTTTAAACTAATCAGGGCATAAAATAAAGAAGCACACAACATATGTTCCAGTCCTCTTTCATGTTGATCTGGCTGGAGTAGAATGCAATATTCAAACATTCATTCAACTGATGTTAGGCCAGGATTTTTAATTTGTTGGTTTACGGATCCGCCAACCCAATTTTTCTGATTTCCAGAATAAAAATAAAATTGGCTTTTCATGCTTTTTTATTCCCACCTACCCTAATAAATGCATTATCCCTGGAAAATATTTAAATAAAATGTTTTTGTTTTTTTTATGAAATGAAATGCATTATTCACTAACAGAATTGATAACACTTTCTGTTGTGAAGAAATAAAACTTCCAGTTTACATTTCTAAAAATAGACAAATCAATTGTAACTGACCTTGAAATATCTTTGCACAAATAAATTTGCGGAACAAAACTTGTGTTTAAAACCAAATACACAATAAGTTTGTTTCCCTTATTTGTCATCAGTCCGTAAGATGCATCATCTCATAGAAATACTATACTAGTCCAAATGTTGACAGGTGGAAGTTCAAAACATCAAGTTAAAGTATTGAATATTAACAAATCATTTGAAATTTTCTTGTTTCATAGATAATAAAAAAATATCGCTCATTTGGATAAAAAACGGGAATGCATGATAACAGATTAACCTGATATTCTCGTTTTTCCAGTGGACGAGTCTATTAAGTTTTTGACACGTGTATAAAAACTTATTTTCGCACAACGTTTTTACATTTTTTTCTTTATCAGTTTTCGTGCTTGAAGATTATTATTCACGGAATCCATTAAGAACTACGCCAATCTGTTTTTCTTGTATGTGAAATGACGATTTAATTTCGTCTTTATCCTTGCACCCCCCTTTTTACAGGAAGTTATTAGACAATGTCAACCGATGTTTATGACAGCTAAGTAATAATATTTCATCGAACTAAAATTTAAGAAATTATGACAAAATAGCGTAACAAACATATTATTAGAAAGGTGAAATATATATTTATTTTGCATATTTTTTCTGTCTTGAAAGATATTTTTTTTTCTTTTTTTTCCAACCGACCGACCAGACTTTTTCATGAAGAAAATTTGTAAACCAACAAATCAAAAAACCGTGGCCTTATATCATTTGTTTCTGAAAAAGACAAAAGTCAAGTGTTAAATGACTGTGTAAAATTGAGCTCTCATAAATAAAATGAATACATAGCACTTGTACTACAAATAAACAAATACTTGTGTACTACAAATCTTTGATCATATTTGTATTTAATACAGAACTTTGCAGAGAAACAACTTTCCACAGCTCTCTTGTAAGTGAAAAGAAGTCATAATTTATGAATAATAATAGTAATTTTGTTATTCCAAAATTCATTATTATTTTTATCATACCTCAGCATTATGTGTCTGTGAAATGGATGGGTATTGTTCGACCATCTTTTTAATAGAACTTTCAGGTACACTTGCTTTCTCCAGGACTTTGTCCAAGAAATGAAGAACTTGATATGTCTTCCACTTGGTTATGTCTGTGTCACCCTGTAATATATGTCCACATTTCAAAATGGTAATAGGTTACCTCCCTTTAATCACATATTGCTTAAAATTCTAATATACATCTTGCAAATAAAATAAATGTAAATCAAGGTGAGCTTTAGGACCATAAATTACTTCTCATTTAGTAAGATACTGCTATTTGAACTATCAGTGAAAGTAATAACTATCAAATTTAATTATTTTGAACAACATAACTTGAATAATGTTGATGAAATAAATGTCAGTATGTTAGAAAAAATCACCCCTGTTTTACAAAAAACAAACTTTAAGTCAGTGTCATCAATCAGGACTATATTTGAAATGAACCTATAATGAGAAGAAATTTTATGATGGATGTAATCTAGTGGATATGCCCTTAATCATAACTGTTAAAAATCATAAAACTTTTTGCAATGTTTATATAATTGCAAAAAATAACAAATGGGATTGTTTTACGAAAGATAAAAAAATGCATTTTAAATTCTAATAGCATTATTTTTAAGCATTATTTTTAGCATTATTTTTAAGCATTATTTTTAGCATTTTCTAAAATTGAAAAACTTTTCATGCATTTGTTTAACCATTGCCATAATAAATGCTTAATAAACTCTGAATTTTCGTGTTGTTGCTCAGTCTTTTGTATGTTGTGTTTTGTGTACTATTGTGTGTCTATTGGTCTTTTTCTTTTTTAGCCATGGCGTTGTCCTTTATTTTCGACATATGAGTTTGAATGTCCCTCTGGTATCTTTCACCACTATTTGAATATATAAACCCTTATATAATAGCTACCATATCATATCTGTTATAATTAAGTATAATTCACTTATGTAAAAAAAACTGCCTTCACAAACAAGTACTGAATCATACTTCCTGATTTACCCCTTCTGTTGTTTCTCCTGCCCAGAAGTTGGCAAGTTGTTCTGCAGGCTTTGTCAATTCCTTCCCAGCTGATAAATCTGGAACATATGGTGGCCATCCAGGAGTGTTTAACCATTTATCAAACTCTAATCCTTCTCTGTGAACAGAAAACATTTACAAATATAATAAATTTCTCTAATTCTAGGCAGATCTAGGCCGTTTCCAATCTGTTATTATTTTTTTTTAATTAATGATTGGTTTATTAAATCTCAATGGATTCAATGTGATTATGACATCATATCTTCTTACTTTCTCCTGCTTTTGTTATTGTAACTTCATGAACATGCAACTATGCCTGATGATGTCACATATAAAGAGCACATCTTTTATGCAGATCATTAAGAAAAAACATCATCTAAAATCTATTAGAGAAACAGATTGCAATACAAAGTCTTTTGTAATATAATTTTCATGAACTCTTGACACAAATTTTTACATTTCGATTTGAAAAGTTAATGGACTTGAGTGGAGGAATATTGTATAACACTAGCTGCAATGGTGGAATTTAAACACAGTCAAATTTTGCTTCTGTGATATTCATGTTAATTTCATATGAATTTCACAATAATATAATACACTTTGAGCTGATTCACAGTTTATACTTTGTTAAACCATACACATGACAAGACTTTTTTAATTCAAAGAAATACATATTATTTTTTACTGAGTTTGTCTTTAGTGCCGTGTGGAGGCAGTAGAGTGCCTCCCCGTGCTTCAGGTTTATGCTCTTATAATATACTAGATTATGGAGTGTGTGTCCGAGCGAGAACTGCTCTAATTCATTACTTTAGGAATATTTATCAAAAAGTAGTATTTCAATATTCAGCCCCATTCTACTATTTAATACTGATAGCGTTTGACATTTTTAGCCGAACAAATTTATCCATTTTATAAATTAGTATGGCGTTCATTATCACTGGACTAGTATATATTTGTTTAGGGGCCAGCTGAAGGACGCCTCCGGGTGCGGGAATTTCTCGCTACATTGAAGACCTGTTGGTGACCCTCTGCTGTTGTTTTTTATTTGGTCGGGTTGTTGTCTCTTTGACACATTCCCCATTTCTATTCTCAATTTTATAAAAGATGTAGTAACATAGAAAAACAATTATAACTTTTTTCAAGAAATAGCAGGAGTTCCATAACTTCAGAAAAACCAATATGAAACAATGACAAATAAAAAATGTATTTAAAGGACAACAAATCCAAGTTGTGTGTTTCCTTGGCTAAATGTTCAGTGATCTTTGACCTAAATTATACTCACTTGAAAGTCATTCCAACATATTATTTCAATAAATTTGGTAAAAACAACCTTATATTTCATATGATGCCTGACAACATAAAATCATTACCTAATTTAAGTAATGTTCTACCCACATTTTACTTGAACATATTAAAGAGCTGGTATACGTATGAAGCATATAATACACCAACAAGTAATACACCTATCATAAATTTTAGAAATATTAGGCAGCAAATGTTGTGGGGTAATAAAAATATAAGATTTAAAGGAAAATGTTTAGTTTACCCAAATTGGATAAAAGATGGTATTATTTTCATTAATGATATAATTGACCAAAAAGGGCACATATCACAAAAACTTATATTGGAGAAACTAACCTCAAAAACCAATTGGATCTCAGAACTTTTAAAATTGAAAAATTGTATTCCAAAAGAATGGGTTAGTACATTAAAATCTGACAAATCTTTGAAAACTTCTGTAAAAACAAAATTAAACTTGTCCTTGATTGTTAACAAAAAAACAGAACTAATTGAAAACATGTCATCCAAAGATATATATAACTATTTAAATAACAAAAATGAGGAGAGACCACTAGGGTTCTCCAAATGGAAAAACATCTTCAATCTAGAATCAATCACTCCAATAAATAATGTGCTTCAATTTACTTTTACCTATTTAATTAATAACAAATATAAAATGTTAAGATGGAAATTACTCCATTTCATCCTACCATGTAAACAATTATTACTACAATGGCACATACAAGAAACAAGTATGTGTGACTTGTGTAATGTGACTGAAGATTACGAACACTTTTTTCTCAAATGTCAATTCTTTCATGAATTTTGGAAGAAAATATATGTACTTGTAAGCAAAATCAAAATTGGGTCACATATTTTTAATTTTAAAACTTTAGTACTGGGCTATAAAATACATGATCCTATGTATAATGATATAAATCTCTTCCTTACTGTCTTATTATATTCAATTCATAAAAGCACTCATATATCAAATTATAAACAAAAAGATATAGACGCTTATACAGTTTTCAGAAATGAATTTTTAAACACATACGAAATTAACATATATATTAATGCTAAAAACAGCAAATTTTTAAATGATGTAAAAAGATACATATGATCATGAATAGCTAGATACAATATTTTTTTATGTATAGAATTTGTGTAGCAAAAGTTGACAATATATCCGAGCACGTGGTAATATACCAAAACAGCATGCTTTGTGAAAATGTACAGAATTTTGTCTCAAAATACTTTTATACACACTTTATCACTTAATCAAATGAATTTCCAACTACAACGTCGAAACTTACCACATGTAATTTTTTAATTAGTTGTTCGTGTGTATCAATAAAACATATAAATTAATCCGGACAATTGATCAACAAGCTTCAACGGTTTTCATCAATAAGGTTAAAGGTCAACGATCATAAAGTTTTAATCTTTAGAAACAAAACCGGACAAAACTGTACACTTTCCGTAATTATGAAACAATATAGTTTGTAAAATGTATGTAATAACCATGAACTGTAAAACTAACAAACTATGATCTTATATATTAATTCACTGAATAAATTCCCTGGTTATCCAGTGACTAATTCACAGGGATACTCGGCCAACTGCTGTAGGTCGAGTAATTTGTTACAACAGCAAAGAAAAGTGCAATAAAGACATTATTTTATTAAAAAAAAAAAAAAAAAAAAAAATTATACTCACTTTTTATCTACTTGTTCGTTTTTTAATTCAGGAAATGATTCAAAAAAGAATCCTAAAGTATCTTCTGCTACCAAGCTCTGAAATTATAAGAAAAAAAATAAATTTGAAAATATTGCACACACCTGAGATCTTTTCTGCAATAACATAACACAATAATCATCATAAAATGTGAGAAAAACTTTAACAAAATTTAAATTCCTGAAAAATTTCCAATTAATTAGCTGAAAGTCTAAAGAGGGGGGATAGTACCTTTATCAGGATTAAGGGATCCGGTGTTTTTAAGCTCAGGATTTCAGGATGAACCCTTTCTGAATCAGGGAATTCTTTTTTCAAATTTCAGGATGTCAGGATTTAAATTTATTTAAATTTGGGACCTCAGGATTTCATGTTTTTAAGCCTGGAATTTAGGGATCAGGACACCTCCTTCAACCCCTCTCTAAAGTATTCCTCATTAACATTTTTTGCTAGGGAAATAAATTGCTCATGAGAATGGGTTTGTATACAGTTTATCAAATAACAATTTCATCAAGGTGGAAGTAAAATCTCTTTTGTCATGTTTGTATTAATAAATGTATTCACTTTTTCACAATTTATACTTCCATATTGTACACATACCTTAAATTGAAATTTCTTCACGTAAGATTTAAGAAAGTTGTCAAATTTGTCCACGTCTCCCACCAGATGTTGAAGATATGACACAAAACAATATCCTTTTTCATATGGTGTCTCATTGTATGTATCATCAGGGTCTACACCAGGCTCTATGATTACTCGTAGTCTGTTCAATGGATGATCCTATAAATGAGGAAATTACATATTACAGAACAGAAATTTAAAACACCTAGTTCTGTTGAAACATCATTCAATAGGTTTTTGCTTCAAAATAAAACTGCAATGCATTTAAATATTTGTTCATTATCATTGCTTAAATATACATGGAATTGTCTCAAAATTATAATATAATATTGAACATGTGTATCTTGCCACAAATTTCTCTCTTGTTTTACAAATATGTTACAAATATCCCTGTCATAGTGCAATGCCTTCAAACATTTATTCAGAAGTATTTTGTCATCTTCAATTTGGATGTCTTGATTTTTTGTGTCATTTTAGATTGTAAAATATATCTGAATATATTTGAATTATTGTATAATTACCTCCCCTGAATCATCCATGTGTTGTCGTAGTAATGCTAGTCCAGTCTCAGCTTCTAAGCATGTGTATGCTGTACCAAATAATTTGTCCATAATTCTTCTCTGTGCAAACATGGTAAAACCCTAGAAATATTTTCATTGTTCTTAAAATTCCACTCTTAATTTAAATTATTGGAAGAAATTTTCATATCATTCCAAGTATTAGTCAGTCTAACATATTTAGGCTAACACCTTTAGTTTGAGGACTAATATGATTCATGAGCTTATAAAATCAGGACACATGGACCTACTATATACATTTTTTCCACAAATACAAATAATACGTCTCCATATTTTGAAAATCTTACATATAAAATTACATTGGTGTTCTTTTCATATACACTACACTAATCCATTCAATTGTAACATCTTGTGTTCAAAGCTTTTTCAGATAGTAGCACATTCTTTATTCACAATGGCAATTTTAAAGCAATGGTGTGTTGAAAAGCAGCATTATATCTGGTTGGCCACAACATTTAAACAGCACAGGCATAGTTAGTAATTTAGTTGCATTGCAAAAATAGAACAAGCAACTTAACCCTGCCCCTAAAAAATCTAAATGCAAAAAAAAGTAACCAGCCTTCAATTTTCAATGCAAATAACTAGTCATTAACCCTTACAGTTTCAGAAAAGTTGTTTTAATCAGCTTATGATTGTTAATCAAAAGCATAGGCATATACATGATGGTACAAATGTATAATATATAGTATATTTATTATTTGGAATACAAAGTATACCTTCTTGGCCTGATCATAACCTCATCAAGAGGAAAACTACAAAAAAAAAACCCAGACTGTTGTATTTAAAAGAATACAAAACAGGTGTCAATATTCGTTAAATGACTAGCCAGTCAACACTGGGGTTGTGAGTTCAACCCCACTCATGTGGGTGCACGCAACTCCAATCTTAATTAAATAGGATTGTCAGTTTGCCTATCGAAGGTCAGTGGTTTTCTCCAGGCACTCAGGCTTCCTCCACCAATAAAAACTGGCCGCCACGAAATAGCCTAAATCGGTGCTCAAAAGTTGTGTTAACACACCAAAAATCAAATCAAATCCTTCAGATTAAATATTTTCTACTGGACACTTAAGAAATGAAGATAACGCTGACCAATAACATTTGTTTCCATACCTTAACCTGTCTTTATTGTTGTTTGGTTGCTGTCGTAGTGTCCTATACCAAACATTTACTATAAATGTTATTCATATTTAAGATGATTATTGTGATATCAAATATGTTTTTAAAACAGACTTGAATCAATAATGTTACAATAATCAAAAATGACAGCCACTCCAAAACACATTGGTAAGTTAATAACATTTGAGTATACTAACTAGTTCGGTCCATTCTTAAGACTGAAAAATTGAAAACAATAATTTATATTACTTAAAATTCAAACATTGTTTTGATATTTCATCTAATGATTTCATTGAATAGGCTCCCTTTGCCCAAATCTTGTAAAGTAAAAATCTTTAAGCAAACATACCTCATTCAACCAGAATTCACTCCAATTAGCATTAGTCACAAGATTACCAAACCAACTGTGAGACTGAAATGACAAATATTAATCAAATTATTGAAGAAGAAAGTACATTCGTACTAAATGTCCAAACTGAAGACATATATTTAAGAAAGGATGTTGAGAAACATTACTTAAACATGTTAAATGTCTTAGACACTTATACACACAGACAGCGTGAAAGACCTTAGTAAATAAGCATACATATCCCTAATTGTATAGAATATGAGTTTAGAAAAGTAGAATTAAGTGATGATCCCATAAGAGGAAACAAAATGTAAAACTTACAATCTCATGAATGACCACATCTGTCAATGACTTGTCACCAACCAGTAAACAGGGGGTTACAAAGGTCAGACATGGGTTCTCCATGCCTCCAAACGGGAATGATGGTGGCATCACCAAGATATCATAGGTCTCCCATACGTAAGTTCCAAACAATTTCTCTCCCGTCTGTATAAAATCTTCAACGACACCATCAAATTCAGCCCTGGCTTTTTCCTAAAATAAAATTTGAAAGATGTGCATAAAAGTTTTAATATAACAGATCATAATACTTAATAAGTAAATACCAAATTCAAATTGTATCACCATTATTTCTATAAAAATATTTCCAGTGTCCTTTTGATAGGTAAATAGGTGTTCTGTTGCAAGGAAAGATAACTGCCCCTTACTGACATTACCTCTTTTTTTCAGTTTCAGCTAAAATTTCTGACCCTTCCATCAAGCTGACCAATTTTACAGAAACTGTACATTTTTTATTAAGTTTTTCACTTTCTGAGTATGCTACTTATGCCAGTCTAAACTGTAACTGGGAAAAGGGTATGTAATTTCGTCAACATATTTATGAAATTTTACAATAATCTAAACTATGGAAAAGCACTGGGATATTTGAATATAAACAAATCTAGTTTAAGGTGTAATAAAATAGAAAATATGTCATCATGACAATACAGCCAATATTTACCAATACGCATGGTTCTGTCCATACACGACTTCTTGGTCCTATCTTAGCACTCTGTAAATCTCCTACTGCCAGTGCTACAAGGTAAGCTGGAATGGCAAATGGTAAGTTAAAGTATACATTATCTGTTTCCCCAGACATGTTAGGTACAATACCAGGCTCCTTTCTTTGACTGGTACTCATTACAGCTGTAAACCCATCTGGAACCTGAAACAAAAAGTGGGTATTTTTTGGCATTGTACTAAATCTGTTATGTTTATTCTTCATAATAATTTGTTTTCATCATGTTAATTTTATTCTTTTTTGAAAATATTTCTTTCTTGACACTTTTCTACTTTTGAAATTAACAATTACATTGTATCCATGAAATAAAACATACTTCTGTAAACATGAAACATTATATGAAAATAAAAAAATGATACAAATATTCTTCCACACAATAAATGATAAATGGAGAGCTAACCTTAACATTGGCACTATAAGTTGATTTAATAGCAGGAGTGTCTTGACAAGGAAAGAAAGATCTATTCAGAACTGCCTGGCCTTGTGTGTAAAAGTAAGGTTTTGTCTTTCCTGCAATTATAAAGTATTTTGGGCTTTACATGTTCAATCTCTTTATCAAATTCACATAAGTAACAAACTGACGTTAGTATTATTTTTGGAGATTCTGGATTGAACTTCATTTGTAGCCAGTTGACTTGTTTTAGGTAAAATGTCTTGTTGGAATAAGGAAGTAAAAAGCTAAAAAAAAAAATGGAACAGATAAAAAACATAGAAACCATGAAGCTATAAATCATAAAACAACCATCGGAACAAAACAACCCCCTAAAACAGCTAAAATTATAATCCTGGTACTTTTGATAATTATTATTAAACCATATACAAATATCTTATGGGTCCAAAAAAACTCAGAGGAGAGGTCTTTATTTATAAGGTGGAGTTGTAATTCCCAGCTTGTTTCAAACTGCACTGTACTGAGTTTAATAATGTATCAATTTGGGAAAGAATATATACATGACATGATTTATGATACAATTAAGTTGATTTTATGTCTTGTGTATACACTGAATAGTTATTGCCTTTCTACATTAAAAAAAAACTTGCCTTTGCAATAGAAAATCTGTAAAAAAAAAATCTATGGGAACTCTGTCATTCATGTGAATGATGGTAAGGGATAGTGCATGGAAAGAGGCATATTTGGTCCACCAATTTTTTAATGAGAACCTACTTTAACATTTCATGGTCTATCATACATAAATATGGTTAATGAGAAAATTATTGTTTTGTAGCCAATTAGTTATGCTTCGTTCTTTACACAACCTATTGATCTAAAGTTAAAAGACATGCACAAAGACAAAAATCTAGTATAAATCTGGTGAAAAACTACACATCAGTGGAAAATTATCTGTAAGTTTTGTCTGTATGATCTATTGCAACAAAGCTATCTAAAGGACTTGTTATTTTGTAGTCACTAACAGTTCTCGTTAAAAAAGAAGAATGTGTCTATGGACAAACATGCCCCTGCTCAAGCTTCAAACAAACAAATATGAGTTGGACAGGCAGAGTGAAAGACCAAAAGATGGACAGTCAAGGGTAACACTTAATGCTCCATCACCAGGGAATAAAAAAATTAAGATTAAAAAATGCTGTCAACCTAATATAATTCAGACCTGACTTGGATAGACAAGACAGCCATAAAACATATAATAACTGCAACAAGATCACCGTACAACTCTTTACAAAAGATAGGAAAATACTGGAGAAGGTGGGCCCATAAGCATTCCAGAACTGAAACTAAACAAAATTTTGATCTCCAAGTAACAATGCCAGTTGATTTGGAAAGACCAGACTACATGTATAGTTAAACAAGAATTTGACCGTAGTACACGGGTGCCCCATCCGCACTATCATTTTCATGTTCTGTAATTTCTAATTTGGCATTAAAATTAGAAATATAATATCATAGGGAACATGTGTACTGAGTTTAAAGTTGATTGGACTTCAACTTCATCAAAAACAACCTTGACCAAAAACTTTAACCTGAAGAGGGAAAGACGGACCAACAAAAGGATGGGCGAATGACTGACGGACAGACAGACGAAATAAAGCACAGATCAGTTACACGAACATAATACCCATAAAGGGGCATAAAACGATATGAGGTAAAAGTTTAATAAAAGGTATGACATTGAGGAAAACAACACTACATAAATCCCATACACATGATAAAACTGACCTTAACATTTGCATCATGAGTGGCCTTGACTGCAGGTGTGTCTTGACATGGGAAAAATGCACGATTCAGGACAGCGAAGCTTGGGGTGTACATAAAAGGTTTTATTTTTCCTGAAATCGTTTTAAAAAGGATTACTCTCAGTTTCTATTCAACATAGCCTACTGAATATTATTTTTGTAAAGGAATGCCAAAGGCTAATTATAAAATCATTTATCAACCATTTATTTTTCTAAGTATTCCCGTGTTCATATAATTTTTAATGATACCTGCAAAAACTACTATTTCAGTTATCACTTTGTTTGGTTAGCTTATTTTAATGGGTTGCTGTTCCAATTATGTTTACCCTTCATTTCTTTTTATTTTATATATTAAAAATATTTTGTTTCTTAAGTCTTCACATTAGACATAATAAAACTTGAATAGTGCCTGGTGTATTGCTTTGTTCCATAAAATCCAACAAATCACATAACATATTATATCTAGGCTAACAAGTATTTAGCAGACACATTCACTAAATAAATAAAGAATTTCCAAGAAAAAGAATTAAATACAATAAAAGCATGAAAAGATAAAATTTCTTTTAATTTTACAAATAGAATGATACAAAAAATCCATAGAATACTAGCTGTAAACCAAATATTCTCCACTCATTTTCAATTGCATTATTTAACAGATCAAATGATGAATTGGATTTTCATTTAATAATTAAGACACAGGGTCATCACAAACATATCCTATGTCTGTATACTCTTGTGGACCATCAATATATATGATATTTTACCTGCAGTCTGTTCTGGGTCCAGCCATACCACACCTGGCCCATCTCCTGTTACATAAGTTATAAAAAGACTGAAGGTGTCACCTGTCTTCACATTTGTATTCAACTGTAACATAAAATATAAAATTTTCAATAATTACATTTTAAAAGCACTGTACCTGTGAACAAAATTTGGTTGATTATATAGGAAATCAATGAAGCATGACTGGGGGGGCCCTCTTTGGCAGTTGGTGGGCAGCCACTTATGAAAATTTCTGGATCCGCCACTGAAATGTACCTGAAATAGTCTTCTATCATGTCTATTATGTTTTTGAAAAACATTATATGATAAGCAGATAAGACGTTGGTAACAGCTGTACAAAACATTAAGG